>CM060902.1:1580784913-1581384913 GCA_030737815.1 Allium fistulosum | reverse complement strand
ATCATGTGCAGAGCTCACAATAAATAACCATCGATGATAAATTCGTAAATAATAAAGTGCTTATGTTTATAAATGGATTAAAGATCCTAGATTAGAGAAAAATATGATTAGCCATCATGAAATTCTCCTAAATGAGAAATGTGGACCTATAGTTCATAAATTATAATTAGAAACATGTATATAAAGCACATTAAAATTACTAAAGCACATATAGTGTCAACGACATGTTAAGTGCCCTGGGCATGATATTTTTAGAGATAATTGAATTGATTGAAGTAGTGAAAGTGTTTGAAACACTTAAAATACCCTGAAGGTATAAACGTTGTTTAAATCATACTAAACAATGAAAGTATAAAAATTCCTGAAGAATATAAATAACTTTGGTGGTTATAAAGAAGGTAAAGAACAAGGAGCGTAGATTACAACTTCTTTTAAGTATTGTTGTAATGAAAATCTTGATATAGTTCATGATGAGTAGATTACTTCACATTTTTAAGTATTGTTGCAATGAAACTCTTAATATCTATTTAAGTGGTAGTTGCGATATGCAAAAACTTATTAAAGTATACAAATTCTTGAAGAATATATATAACTTTTGTAGTTATGCAAAAGACATGAAGTGTAAATTACAACCTTCTTTTAAGTATTGTTGCAATGGAATCTTGATATATTTCAAGATGAGTAGATTAATTCCTGCTTTTTAGTATTGTTGTACTAAATTTTTTTAATATTCATCAAAGATGTATAGTTGCAATACGCAAAACTGATTTGAAGCACAAAAATGAAAGCCCATGAAGGGTTTTTCATAAAAGTAGCATACAAAATGCATAAAATGAAAATAATATTTGGAAGAAACAATCTAGGAAATTTTGATTGTATTGAAAGAAACTATTAATAAATTGTATTATTAATGAGATACATGTTAGTACATGAGATGATGGTTTTGATGACAACAACCTTAGAATAGATTATAAAATATAAATACTAACATTACAAGTTTAGATATATATGTATATGCAGGATCTGACCATGCAGGTATCAAGAATGAAGATTGTACAGTATAGAGATTCAAGATATAGAGATAGAAGACTCATGAGTATCAAGATTATCAAGAGTTCAAGATTTCAAGGTTAAGTTTGTTTTATTAGGAATATTTGTTAAAACTCATAGAAAAGCACTAGCATCTTAATATCCAATTTATTCATGGAATGGAATCCACTTCGAGCCCGTTAAAGGGATGGAACCCTAAGTAGGATGGAAATACGAAAATCTAGTGGGACATTATTTTGTATCCACTAAGCTTAATTCAAATGATTTTTCAAAATTATCTTGTTTTCGAAATGATTTCAAAACTTTCTTTTTAAAAAGATTCAAAACCCTCGATTCCGATTTTAAATAATTTTAGCCTCAAAACATCTTTATTTTTAGAGTCAAAATTTCTCCTGATTTTAAACTGTCTTTTCAAATAATATATTTAACTTTTAAATTATTTATACTTTGATTTAAATTATAGTTAAAATAATATATATTGTTCTTTATATTTACTTGTGAATTTCAACTATATTCAAGTATATTTATAAAGTTTTAAATAGTTTTTATATAAGATAAATATTATTTTTATAGAAATTCAAAACATCAAATTTGGCTTAGGGATGTCGACATGCCCATAGGCACCATGTCGACATGGTGACAGTTTAATTCAAAATTCAAATTTCAAAAGAAGTGTCTATTCGCCATAACTCTTCATGAATGGTCATGGCTGTTGTTCTTCTATAAATAGGGGTCAGTTTCAACGAATTTTAATATATATTTTCTGGTTTTTCACTTCTCTTCTTCTTCCACATTTCTTAATACAAAATCATACCATTACTCTGCCGAAATCAACATCGAATCATACTCGATTACTTCTAGTTTGATTCTCCATCACTATCTCTACAAGGTTCTCAGTGCTATTCAGAGTTATAGACTTCTTTGTAATATATTAGCAAGAAAAGGTGTGATTGTAGCTTTGGAAATCAATCAAAAGGAAAACGGTGTGATTGTAGCCCTGGAAATCAATTGGGTGAACTTGTTGCCCCGGAAATCAAGTATCTCTACTCAGAGGATTGTGATTCTAGAGGGTGTACCTCGTAGCCTTGAAACCGAGGGTTGTATTTGTAAGAATTGTTTTTGAAAGGAAATCCGTACTTGTGTTGCGGGACTGGATGTAGGGTAACTCCGAACCAGTATAAAATCCGGTGTGTTCTTTCCTTTACTGCTTTTACTTTATATTTGCATCTGTGTTTGATTCTGTGTTCATATCTGTGTCTGATTAGTGTATACATTGTTAACAAATTAAGATAAATTCAAAAAGATTAACAAATTTCTTAAAACACTATTCACCCCCCTCTAGTGTTAATTCTATCCTTAAGATCTTTAATCCGCATTTCTAACAATTGGTATCAGAGCAAGGTTTTCAAAAGTTTCATAATCTGATTTTTGAAAAATTTTCAAAATGGCTACCAACACTGGTACTGTTATTAACACTAGTATCCCTGTCGCTAGTTCATTTGTAGAAGGTCAGTCTACTGCCAGATCACCACTTTTTAATGGCAGTAACTATGCATATTGGGCATGTAGGATGAAAATATATTTACAATCTGTAGGATTATGTACTTGGAATATCACACAAACTGAATATTCTGAACCCACAACTAATTTTGCACAGTGGACCACTGAGAAAAAGACTGTTGCACAAAATAACTCTAAGGCAATGAATATTCTGTTTTGTTCACTGGATAGAAATGAATTCAATAGAGTGTCAGTTTGTAAGTCTGCATATGAAATCTGGAAAACTTTGCAAGTTACTCATGAAGGAACAAGCAAAGTTAAACAGACTAAAATTTCCATGCTCACAAATCAGTTTCAATTATTTAAAATGAATCCTAACGAGTGTGTTTCAGATATGTATAGTAGATTTCAGGATATTGTGCATTCTCTAATATCCTTGGGAAAGGAATTTTCTGAAGAAGATCAAGTCAGAAAGATTTTAAATTCTCTTACTCCAGAATGGGATCAAAAGACACTTGCGATTGAAGAAGCAAATGACATCAGTATTTTGAAGATCGAAGAATTAATTGGAAATCTAATGTAGTATGAAGTCCAAATGATTGGGAGAAGAGAAAGTAAAGCATCTGAAAAGAAATCGATGGCATTCAATGCATTGACCGATGGATCAGACTCAAACAGCAATAATGATGAAGAGATAGCTTTTATGACCAGAAATTTTAGGAAATTCTTGAAATACAGAAAGATGAATAATCTCAAGAGAAACAACTACAAGAATTCTGGAAATCAGAATATAGTGCCAATTAATGACAAGTGTTACAACTGTGATAAACCAGGCCACTTCAAAAGAGACTGTCCATATCTTGATAGGAAGAATCCTCCTATGAACAATGAACCAGCAAAGAAACGGAAGCGTGCATTTACTGCTACTCTAGATGACTCAGACTCATCCTCAAGTGATGATGATCAGAAGATGGATAATTTGACTTTGTGTTTCACTGCAATTCACGATTCCGACGAATTCAGAGAAACGGACTCAGAAAAAGGTACACGTTTACAATACAATTGGTTGAAATTGCTTGCATAGAATTAATTGCTTGACTGTTTGATTGATTGATTTTGAATTGATATGTTGTTTGAATTTTAAAATTTATTTTCTATTTTTTATTATTATTTTATTATTTTATTATAATTTTTATTATTTTTTGACACATTCCGAAATATATTATAAGTACAATAATATTTCAGAAATATAGACATTAATAATAATATTTATATATATGTATATTAGATAACTTAGGAAAAATCATGTCATGAAAATTCAAAGGCACATGTCGACATGGCCCCTACCATGATGTCGGCATGCCTACCTGAATTTGAATTTCAAATTTTGAATTCAAATGTTTGAATTTCCCTCCACCTTTTCACTTCATTTATTTCTCTGAAAAGATACCTTTTGACCAGAGAATATGTCCTTTGAAAGTCTATTTATTCACTATCTTTTATCATATCTTTTCACTTTCATTTTCAAATTCAAACTCCCTCTTCATATCTTCAAGCTCTCTACTCTCTACTCTAATGGCTTCTTCAAACAACCCCTCAACCATGAGAATTTCCAAAAAATCAAAGAGCAATTATTCAATGATTCGGGGGCAATTAAAGCATACATCAATTATGCTAATTATGCCAAAGTCCATCCCGGAAAATTTGCTATTTTTCAAGATTTTTCTTCTTATGAAATTGATTCTCTTTTTGCAAACAATGGTGTTTTAAGTCTTATTGGCTCTTCTCAAAATGATTTTGTTTGCTATCCTAATCTTGTCAAAATCTTTTATGCTAATTTAAACCGTGGTTTTTATATTGGAAATGAGAATGAAATTTGGAGTAGTGTCAAAGGCACTCAAATTGTTTTGAATTGTGATCTTTTAGGTACCATTCTCAATTGCAAAAATTCGGGAATGGATATTTCTAACTTTAAAATCAATGAACATGACCGTGAGACATTTCATCACATTTTCGAAGGAGATGATGATTTTGATTTTAAAAATAGAAATTTTCGA
Organism: Allium fistulosum; assembly: GCA_030737815.1. Lineage (NCBI taxonomy): Eukaryota > Viridiplantae > Streptophyta > Magnoliopsida > Asparagales > Amaryllidaceae > Allium > Allium fistulosum. Next base: position 1,581,380,306 of record CM060902.1, on the reverse strand, counting down.
CCAAAAGCAAGAATTGTTAATCTTCTTTTGCAACATACTTTAACCCCGAGATCGGGAAATTTTAACAATCCTACCTTAAAAGTTTGCAAGGCTCTTTTTGCTCTTTTTGGAAATTATGGTATAAATTGGGCGCAATTTATTTTGGATGAACTTCGTCCTAAAAATCTTGAAATGGGTGAGAACACTTTATACCATGGAATTTATCTCACTCGGATTTTCAACTATTTTGGAGTAGATTTAAAAGGTGAAGAATTTGTCTCTAGGAAAGTTTTCAACCATTCCAACATTTCACTTATGAAAATTCCATTTGTTTTTCAACCTTATGAAACCCTTACCGAAAAGGAAGAGCGTTTGGCTCATGAGGAAATGGAAGAAGAGGAAGAGGAAGAAAGAGAAGAAGGGGATGAAATGGAAATTGAAGAAGAAGAAGAAGAAGAAGGCGAAACCTCTTTGGAAAGCATCGAATATCCTTCAAATCCATTCAACAAAACCCTTCTCAAAAACCAAAAGATAATTGTGGAGAATCAACGGATTTTAAAACGATCTGTTAGTAAGAAGTTGGATAACATTTCTTCAAAAATGAACAAGTTCTTTTCAAAAGTCAGCAAGAAACTTGGACTATCTTCATCATCTTCATCTTCTAACTAGTTTTATCTTTTAGTATCTTATTGTATTTGTCTTAGTTTGTTTTTATTTCGAATGTTCATGTAGTTCATTATGCTTAATCTTTGTATTATCGTAATGAAATGAAATTTCCTTTCTGTTATCTACCTTATCTTATCTCTAGAATAAATGTTAGTATATTATATAAATATATACATATACACAATTATTCACAAAATAAAAGTTGTCATAAATTTTCACTAACCCATGTCGACATCCCCTAGAAGACCATGTCGACATGTACTGGTCAGAAGTGACTATTGATTTTGAATTTGAAATTTGAATAACTACCAAATGTCTATTCATTTCAAACGAATTTCTACACCTATATATACCTTTTTCTTCCAGAAATCTTCACTGAAATTTATTTCTCATTATCTATATCCTTCATTTCTTTCACTAATTCAATTATGGCCAATCCTATTCACAATCTATCTGAAAATCTTGAAGAAACACTCAATTCATTCAAGAATATTCTCTCTTTTATTCTACGAAACCAGCGTCACTTAGAATTGAGTCAAATACAGATGATCAAGGAACAAGAGAGACACTTCGATGCAATACGATGGATGATCTCCTCTCTACACAAGGATGATAATGTAGCACATCCTCCTGTCTCTCTCACCAATGACTATGAGAATTGGGATGCAATTAAAGTAGACCCTATATTTGGAGAAGAAGGATGGGTAGATGTTCCTCGTAACGATTAATTTTCTTTCTTTGTTTGATTTGTCTGAATTAATTTGTTTGATTTAATTTGGTTTGAATTGATACTTTGTGTGGATTGATTTTATTTGGTTTGCAGTTTGGTGTGTGAAACATATATATATACACACTAAAATGAATATAGTCTTTAATTAAGTTATTATGCTCATAAGTATCATTATTTCTTAATCTATATATTATATATTTCGTTGTATAGTTTATCAATGCAGGTACTGAAGTCTAAGAATAAGGGGGAGTAAGTTTTTTGTTGATGACAAAGGGGGAGAAATATAAAATAGGGTAGTTAGGCATAGATTAAGGGGGAGTTGTTAGTTTTAGGGGGAGTTATTAGGATAGAAGGAATATTTTATAAACAAAGGTTGTCATCATCAAAAAGGGGGAGATTGTTAGTCCATGAGATGATGGTTTTGATGACAACAACCTTATAATAGATTATAAAATATAAATACTAACATTACAAGTTTAGATATATATGTATATGCAGGATCTAACCATGCAGGTATCAAGAATGAAGACTGTACAGTATAGAGATTCAAGATATAGAGATAGAAGACTCATGAGTATCAAGATTATCAAGAGTTCAAGATTTCAAGGTTAAGTTTGTTTTATTAGGAATATTTGTTAAAACTCGTAGAAAAGCACTGGCATCTTAATATCCAATTTATTCGTGGAATGGAATCCACTTCGAGCCCGTTAAAGGGATGGAACCGTAAGTAGGATGGAACCTACGAAAATCTAGTGGGACATTGTTTTGTATCCACTAAGCTTAAGTCAAATGATTTTTCAAAATTATCTTGTTTTCGAAATGATTTCAAAACTTTCTTTTTAAAAAGATTCAAAACCCTCGATTCCGATTTTAAATAATTTTAGCCTCATAACATCTTTATTTTCAGAGTCAAAATTTCTCCTGATTTTAAACTGTCTTTTCAAATAATATATTTAACTTTTAAATTATTTATACTTTGATTTAAATTATAGTTAAAATAATATATATTGTTCTTTATATTTACTTATTAATTTCAACTATATTCAAGTATATTTCTAAAGTTTGAAATAGTTTTTATATAAGATAAATATTATTTTTATAGAAATTCAAAACATCAAATTTGGCAGAGGGATGTCGACATGCCCATAGGCACCATGTCGACATGGTGACAGTTTAATTCAAAATTCAAATTCCAAAAGAAGTGTCTATTCGCCATAACTCTTCATGAATGGTCATATATGTTGTTTTTCTATAAATATGGGTCAGTTTCAACAAATTTATATATATATTTTCTGGTTTTTCACTTCTCTTCTTCTTCCACGTTTCTTAATACAAAATCATACCATTACTCTGCCGAAATCAACATCGAATCATACTCGATTACTTCTAGTTTGATTCTCCATCACTATCTCTACAAGGTTCTCAGTGCTATTCAGAGTTATAGACTTCTTTGTAATATATTAGCAAGAAAAGGTGTGATTGTAGCCTTGGAAATCAATCAAAAGGAAAACGGTGTGATTGTAGCCCTGGAAATCAATTGGGTGAACTTGTTTCCCCGGAAATCAAGTATCTCTACCTAGAGGATTGTGATTCTGGAGGGTGTACCTCGTAGCCTTGAAACCGAGGGTTGTATTTGTAAGAATTGTTTTTGAAAGGAAATCTGTACTTGTGTTGCGGGACTGGATGTATGGTAACTCCGAACCAGTATAAAATCTGGTGTGTTCTTTCCTTTACTGCTTTTACTTTATATTTGCATCTGTGTTTGATTCTGTGTTCATATCTGTGTCTGATTAGTGTATACATTGTTAACAAATTAATATAAATTCAAAAATATTAACAAATTTCTTAAAACACTATTCACCCCCCTCTATTGTTAATTCTAGCCTTAAGATCCTTAATCCGTATTTCTAACAATACATATTTATGGATCCAGAAGTATCTATAATCAATATGAGTTATCAAAAGACGAATACGAATTCAGAGGAAACTTCTAAATCAGGGACAGCATCCATAAGTATTTTATAATGCACTCTTTTTCCTTAGCTAAGATTTTTCCCCACTGGGTTTTTATTAGTAAGGTTTTAACGAGGCATTATCTCAATCCAGAAGTATCAAATTCCTAGTAACATTTGAAAATAAGTTATAATATACTCTTTTTCCTTATTTAAGATTTTTCCCACTTGGTTTTTTTTACTAAGATTTTAATGAGGCATTATCTTGATCTAGAAGGATGAAACGTCTTTTCAAGAAATAACATCTCAAGTATGTTATTTAAGTTAAATTGTATTTTTATCCTTAACTAAGGTTTTTCCCATCGAGTTTTCCTTTATAAGGTTTTTAATGAAGTATTATATTGATCCAGAAGTATCAAACTCTATTTGATGCTATGAATTATTGAAATATGCCATACTATATTGTACTCTTTTTCCTTCATTAAGATTTTTCCTATAGGGTTTTCTTTGTAAGGTTTTAATGAGGCATTATTTTAATCTCGAAGTATCAAACTCTTTAGAAGGAATATCATTTTATGATATCTATGATTTTACAAGTCGCACTCTTTTCCTCGTTCAAAATTTTTTCCATTGGGTTTTCTTAACAGAGGTTTTTAATGAGGCAACAGGAAATATCTATATCAGCTGAATGAATATATGCCAGAAAGATAATAATGAAGGGGAGCAATGATCATATATGTTACAAAAGTGACAAATTCAAGTTAGCAGAGCATTCAAGATTTTGAAGATGAATATTCAAGTGGGAGTGTTATTTTGTTTTATTTTGTTTTCCAATCTACTTCTCTTTCTGGTTGTTTCTATTCTCCTACCTTGTTCCTTTTCGAGGATGAAAAGTTTTGAGCGGGGGAGAGTATAACGACCCGTAAATTTTAATAATTTTATGTGTTTATTTAATATATTTAATTGAAATTTGTGAAATTTTAAATAATAAAATTTTGAAATTTAAATTTGATATTTGGAATACGTCTAATTAAACATAGCAACCGGTAAATTTTCATCAAATAATATTGAAGTTTATTTTATTTTGTAATTTTGTTTCAATTCGAATCAGTTAAAAATTGATGATAATAAAAGTGTTCTGAAACCTAAATATGTCAACATGAGAAAATTTATTTAGAACACTCTGAATCAGACTGCGAAATTCATTTTGCGAAATTCGGACGTTTCTAGCTCCGTGTGGATTTTTCCGTACGGAATAGCAACGTATATCGGTACCGATTATCGACTTTTAATCGGATGATCGTACCACTGATATATGTGTACCGTTTCGATCATTTTGTTGTGCTGATATCTGTAGTATATTCAATTCTATGTCTTGATGTCTGGTTCGCTGCGGGATCGATGAAACAATTTGCAGTATTGGTACTGTTTCGGACTTTTCAAAAAAAAAATTTGACCATTCAATTTCCATCTTGAATTAGAGTATACGTTCATATCAGAATGCATGTTCATCTTTGTCTTTTTTGTTTTGTTTTGTGCCATTCATTTTATGGCCGTTCATTTTTTTTATATACGTCCATTCACTTTACTGACTTCCCATTTCTTACTTCTTTCTCATGCCTACTTCACTTCTTATCTCCTTTCTCTAATTCTCATTATCCTTCTGCAATATGTTATTTCACGAGGAAAAAAAACCACTCAATCTTTCAAAAATTCTTCCCCTGGCTTCGAGATCCAATCATACAGTGTTCGTCCCTTCCCTTGCCATCAACCCATACCCACCACTCCTCCCCTTGTTACCAGATTCGACCCTTAGATCTTCAACCACCCGAGCCTGCTTCAAGTGCACAACCAGTCTCCTCCACTCCTTCATTTCGGCTATATATATATATATATATCATTTATATATATTAAGCTAGTTTATTAAGTTTTATAATTTATCATCTTATATATATATATTTCACTTCACCGATGTGTTATGGAAGCTGTTTAAATAAATATTACGTTCGAAAAGATAATGTTGTTTATACTTTGTTTTTGAAATTTTATTGATTTAAACAATACTCTATATGTAATATATATATGGTAATTTAGAATATATTTGTATATAAGTATACTGCTTATATATGCTGATTTTTGCAAATGCTTGACTCGTTTTATAATATGTATTGAGCTGTACTACATACGTGATTTTACCATATATATATAATGTTTATTGGTATATTAGTTTATATATATAACTTGTTCATTTATATATATATATATATATAAGCTATATAAGTATAGGTTTTGGTCAGTCATATACATATATTAGAAGATATTAAGTCAAGCCGGCATTTTCATATTGCTAGTATATGGTCTGTATACAATATATATGTTATATATAATGTATTTTGTTGTTATGTAAAATTATACAAATCCGGTTTATTGTATATGCAGGATATTTGAAATGTGTATGTGGAGTTTTAGATATAAACCGTTAATTATATATATACCTATATAGTATGTTGATGGTTACACTAGTTTACTCATTTCTGTACACATGTATCATATTATATATATTATTTTGTCAGGTTTTATAATATGTTTTGAATATATATATGTTTTATAATATGCCAGATGCAAACACAAGCGAGATCCACACTTCGTCGACAACGCGACCTCGCCTTCGAGTCGCTCGCGCACCTCATTGTCGACGTTGAAGCCGACTTCGATTGCCTTGCCTTAATGTCAGATCGTACGCGAGCATCAATGGTCACGACTTTGCTTCGATATTTTCCAAATCGACTTCGAATTAATAAACTGGAACGAGATTTTTAGCTCGCGACCAACTCGCGATTACGAACTTCCCTCTCGAATCGCTTGAACCGCCACCCCTTCATCAATTTCAAACTCGGGTTCGAGTCCCCTTGTCGCCATCGCACGCGAGTGCCCTGGTCGCGAAACCCTCAAGTAGTCGAAGTCCATGCTCACACAAATTTGAAATGAGCCTCGTGATTTTGAATCTGAGTGTCGGCCATGATTTTAATTTGAACGAGAGATAGTTTTTTTTTCTTTCTTCTTTGCTCGTGTATTTTAACAGAGAAGGGAGAGTACGTAGGAGACACGAAAACGTGAAGCAGAGAGTAGGTCGACGCAAATCAGAGACTAGGGTGGCTGGTGATTTGAGTGTATAAATTTATATTTAAATTAAATCTATTAATTATTGTCCAAACGTTTTTATCTCGTACGATCACACAATAGCTCTAAAAATTACAAAATTTAAAATCCGATAATAAAACAAAATTACGGATCTAATGGAACTGGTTTCGTCGAATTCCGAGACTGTGCCCCGGAACGCTATTTTTAAATTCAATTTAAACGATATAAATTCAAAACTGAACAAAACAGTTTCAAATTCAATTCTGAAGCTTCTATTATCTTCAGTATTGTTAATATGAATTTTCTAAGACTTCATATTATTTCTAATCGGCTCAAAACTGAATATTCGAATTTTTATCCAGTTTCAATAATTAAATTCAATAATTTAATCGCCAAATTCATTCTAAAATTTGAATTTCAATTTAAATTATCATTCGAATATTTAAACTCAATTAAATATGCACATTTCAAATGTCAAAAATTCAGGGTCGTTACAATCTTCCCCCCTTAAAAGAATTTCGTCCCGAAATTACAAGTAAAGAAGAATGCTCCAATTCCCGTTTACTATTTTACCAAAACCAAATAGTTTTATCAAATTTTCAAACCAATCTTTTTATTAAAGATTCGTTATCACTTTAACTCATTTTCCAAAATCAACCATAAGTTCCAAAAAATATGGTTTTCTTAACAATTCAAATTCAAATTTTTGAATTCAAAATTTTCTCAAAAATTTTCTAACTCTTGAAATTTTCGAAAAAATTCGCCAACGTCTCCTTTGCGCGACTAACACGGTACGACTACAAAACGTCCCAACGGACTCTCAAATCCCAATAATAAACCAAATGCCAAGTGGAAAAATCAGAATCTCATCAAATTTCATATTGAAATTTAAATACATACCTTTTGGTCGAGCAATTTAAATTATCTTCAAAATCAAAATCCAATTCCATTTTTCCTATTGCCTTTACAATCCCTGTATATTTTACTTGACAATAATGTCCAAATTCACTTATTGGATTTCCAATGCCAATTTACTTAAGAATTTCATTCATTCGTTTCTTAAGTGCAATACAAGTATTACATACTTCTTATATTTGTTTTCACTTCATTAACAAAGTTATATATTCATTTCCATTCAACTTTGCATTTCAATTCCATTTGAATTCATTTTATCTTCAAAAATCAAAAATTCATTTCAAATCTCAATACTTCTATTTCCAAATTTTCCATTCAAATTTTCATTTCGAATTTTACTTGAATTCGATTCATCTTCTATTTCGAATATTGAGCTTTATTCACTTTTATCTCTATTACCAATTTTAAATCTTTTGTCGTTAGTGAAAATTTTCCAAAATTTCAAAAAAAATATTCTAACTCCCAATGAAAACACTTAAAAATCCTTTTTTTATATTAAAAATGGATATGGAAAGCACGTTCCCCCATGTATCACAGTTACTCGGCGGTTTCGCTACTATCCCAGTAGAATCACTTGTAACTGTAGATTTCACATCTCTTGAATTTCGCCATGGTTGTTGCCATAGATCGTAGTTCACACGGCGGTTACACCACTATCCCAGTGGAATCGCTTGTAACCGTAGGCATCTCGCCCCTCAAATTTCGCTATGGCATCTAGATCGCAGTTTACACGGCGGCTGCGCCACTATCCCAGTGGAATCGCTTGTAACTGTGGGCATCACACCCCTCAAATTACGCTAGCATACATCATGATCAATCAACATGATCCCATCCCGATCAAATGGACACTCATACCGAGTTCCAACACCTTCACAATTTTTCAATGGAAGGTACTTTTTCATCTCCCTAGTTTGGAAAACAAAATATGTCATATATGTATAGTACTGCATTTCCAATTGACTCCATTCAATTTTAATTGGCATTTCATTAATCAAACAAATCTCATTGAAAACCATTCAAATCTATTCCCTCTACTAATTAGATTAGTATATTCACTCATCCATTTTAAATTTCAAATTTCCATATTCAATTCGTCTCGAATTTATTTTATCAATAACAAGGAAATTTCAATTTATTTTTCTTACTTACTTGAATTTATATACAAATTCAAACCATTTCATTCAACTCACAATTCAATTTCGATTTACCAACTCAACTTCCAATTCACTATTTCATGAATTAATAATTTATCAAGTTAGTTTACTTAAATTCAATCCATTTTATTTTATTTTATTTTTTCAAGTTTGGATTTTTATTCACTTGATTCAAATCAAATTTCATTTCATTATTCAATTCCAATTCATTTATTTACAAATGTAGCTTCATTTGTTCATTCATAAATTCATTCATTTTCAATTTATAAAACTCATTTACAAATTCACATTACCAATTTCATTCCATTAATGAATTTTATTTTCAATTATCTTCCTGGAATTCTATTCCAAATTATAAATCACATTTACAATTTACACTTACAAATTTCATTCGTATATGAATTTATTTCCTTATCTTTTCAATTCATATTTATAAATTTCATTCGTTAAAGGAATTTATCTCCAAATCTTTGGTTATTAATTTAATTTCTTATTCAATTCCATATAACAATGGTAATAATTCAATATTATTACTTCCTAACAACCAAGCATCCATATATTATAATAATTTATAGAAAATCATTTCTTTTCTATACAAAAATAGTTTTGGGCAAAATTATCTCATTTACCCAATTTATTACAATACTATGTCGGTTTATCTTGTATAAGAGTTTAGAAACCCCTATCGATTACAGTTGGCCAGACTGCACCGACCAGAATCTATAAACAATCAACCGATAAATCAACACAATACAAAACAATTTTGTATTCACTAACAAATACGCTCTCATATCTATTATTACACTCACACTCATTCTAGAGTACTACTGACTCTATCTCTAATGAGTAACACCCAACAGAGCCAAGGGTTGTCGCTTAACCGGCTGCTCTGATACCACTTGTAACGACTCGATTTTTCGACACTCGAAAGTCGACATTAATGCGTCCACTGTATCGAATGCCGCGCATTCGAATGCCGGAAAACCGAACCATTAGGGTTAAAAGAAGAGGTAGAAGAAGATAGAAGGAAAGAAAGAACAGAAAAACAGAAACAGAAACAATATCTGAATCTCACATTCGCAGCATAACAATATATAATAGATGAATCAATAATCTTTAAAACAAAAGACTATATCAGTTTATACATACATCAATCAGAGTTTACAACAATACACATCACTGGACAGTTATATAAACTTGTCCACATACAGAATACACAGCGGAAATAATAAACAAGTACGGTAGTACGCTTCGCCATCCAGCTCATCTCCAAAGCTCCAGAATATCCAGAATATCCTGATAACATAACTCTAGGCTGCCCGTGTGGAAAATTATGGGCACCCAGAGTTTAGAAAGTGAATAATAAACTCCGAGTCAGTCATGGTGACTGGTGTGAGATCGTAAAACAGTTCTTTTCGCAAAGAAAATAAAATAGATTCGCAATGCTTTTGGAAAATGAAACTACCATAAGGCCTCCCACCACACACACAATGCAAACGCAGAATTGGAGGAGATTCCCCTTATGATAGTCAAAAATGCTTACTACGCAAAATCAATTGATATTATTATTAATGTCTAGTGTGGAAAACATTTCGAAAGTATAATATCAATCTTAGCCAACATACAACCATTATTGTATGTCTACTATAGCTACTACGTTCAGTAGCAGGTTACCGCCACATTCCATAGCAGGTAATACAACTAAAAACCGTACAGGGTTCGTATTGTTTCTTTGGATTTCCAACAAATGGTCGGGCAAAGGAACTTCCTTATACCGAAATAGAAACACCTCTGGAAAGACGCCCCGGATCCTAACCGGATCTCTGCAAACAAAAGGCCGACGCTACCTCACGCTGTACAGCTGTAACTAGGTAACTAACACACTGACGCTACCTCACGCTGTACAGCTATAACTAGGTAACTAACACACAAGTATGCCATCCCCCGGTCGTAACCAACCTTTATCCGAGGATCCTCAATCACAAAGCAACAGCCACAAAATATAATCAACATAGGTAAAATATCTGGGCTTCATACCATGATATCACCTTTTATCCAGAAGGAAATGGCATTCCCTAGGGGCGCTACCCCTACAAACCTTTGCCGCACATTCCTGTTTCGACCATTACCGGGTTGTGAGGCTCGACGAAGTCTCATCCACAAAACTACGCTTTTTCACAAAGCCACGCTTTGACCAACAACTGATCAACAGCACTTCGTGTGCCACATTACCAAATTGGGAATGTATCACTAGTAACCATCAACTACATAACCTTTGAGCTTGTACGTCTCAGAGAAGGGTGTTAAGCTAAGAGAATAAATTCTCCACCACCAACAGAAATGTATTTGATAGAAACCAGCTTTACATCTCAAAGTGTAACGTCAGACACACATCCATACAAGTCCGTTCCGGGATCGAACGGAACCGAAGGCACTTCCAAAGAAGCCCTTGCAATCCGGATATTCACTAATCACGTCCGGACTTCCCATCACAAAAAGAGTGATATAAATCTCTATACCGGAGCAACTCGGTGCAGAGACATTCGACAGGTTGTCCTTTCATTTTCGAAAATATCCGGTCTTCAATACGATCCATATCGTCGTATCACTAATTCGGAATTGGTTATATGACACAAAGGTCTTTTCCCGGCTAACCCGAATAGTGAGCGTTTGTTTTAAAAACAAATCAAGTGTCATTTCAAAGGCAAATATTGATAGTTGGTTATTTAACTATCAATAACATTCACAACAATCTGCCAATTTAAATAATTTTTCCCAAATTATTAAATTTCAAATCTCTTCACAAGATATATATTTTTCCACACTTCACATTTGAAAACCAATTTCAAATCATATTTCACACTTCACATTTGAAAATCAATTTCAAATCACAAAATGGTCCATTTAAACCAATTAGATAAATCCTTGTCGATTTATTTCAAATTTACATTTCAAATTTGTAAATTTATTTCCACACTTCATCATTTTGGAAACCGATTTCAAATTTTATTTTCCACACTTTAAAAATAAATCAATATTTATTTTTAAAACAAATTTCCCTTTCCTTTATAAATTCTATTCTGAATTTACATTCTCAAATATTCACTTTTAACACCAAATCAACTTTAAAAATTGATTTCTCAATTTATTTCAAATCCCAAATCGAATTCCAAATTGATTTCTGAATTTACTTCCAACACCGAATCACATTTCAAATTGATTCTAGCTTTTAATCCCAAATACCAAATCATTTTTACAAATCGATTTCCAAATTTATTCTCAACACAAAAGTCAATTTTTTCATTCAACATCAAATAAGTATTCATATCGATTTCTCAAATATTTATTTCAAATACCCAATCAATTATCCATTTGATTTCAAACAAATTTATCTCCTTCTAAATAAATTATTTTATTCTTCCAAACTATCTAAAATTCAATTTTTTAATTTCAGAAATCCAATTTCATTTATTTCTGGTATCCAACGATACCAAAAATACATTCGGCTAAATTATAGCCTTCAACACATTCAATCACAGATATAATCATTCACAGATTATAAATAATCAATCACACAACATATGAAATCAATTCAAATGTTTTGAGGAATCCTGTTGGATCCCTCCAACCTGTTTCCCTGCATCCACAGATGTTAGCACAATACCAATTCTACTTCGAGGTGGAATATCGCGGTATATGGGATTTATAAAAATATCATCCGCTATTATGCGGCGCAATAGGGTCTCATCCGCTATATAATGCGGGAAAATCAACAACTCCAATATATACATATGCCAATATGTATATATTGCTATATATATAGATATATCCTACTATATCTAATATCACAATCCAAACAGCAATCAATCAATAACTGCAAAAAAATCCACTTTTCATTTTGAGTGAGAAGATCTCACCTTTGCTTTTATATTGCAATCCATTTTCCATTTTGACCATTCCTTCACGGTTTCAAACCTTGTATAAACAATTTCATACAATTCATTAATATTCGAATTAAATCGAGTAACTAATTTTCCATTAAATAGATTTGTTTGATTTAGCTAAAAATCAAATTTTTAAATCCATTTCCCTTTAATAATTCTAATTAACTAACTGTTATACAAATTCTTGCATATTTTTCCAACTTTATATGTATATATAAAATTTCTGTTTACTGCATATATCTTTTTTAAAAAATTTACATAAACAAAATAAATATTTTTCCTTACTATTATATTTTTCTCTGTAATCATTCAAATTTTTAAACTGAAATAAATATTGTAAATAAATCTAACAGACTTCCCATCTGACTGCATCAATTTGAATTAACAAGATCGATACCTTACAGTCGACTTTCCTCCAAACAGACTGCCACCAAGCTCGACACACGACCCCACTGCCGAACCTGGCCACGAACGACAACTGCTCGCCTCATTGCCTCGACGAACTCCACGACATGTCTGCTCCGTGCCTGCCAGATGCAAACACACGCAAGATCCACACTTCGTCGACAACGCGACATCGCCTTCGAGTTGCTCGCGCACCTCATTATCGACGTTGAAGTCAACTTCGATTGCCTTGCCTTAATGTCAGCTCGTACGCGAGCATCAATGGTCACGACTTTGCTTCGATATTTTCCAAATCGACTTCGAATTAATAAACTGGAACGAGATTTTTAGCTCGCGATTACGAACTTCCCTCTCGAATCGCTTGAACCACCACCCCTTCATCAATTTCGAACTCGGGTTCGAGTCCCCTTGTCGCCATCGCATGCGAGTGCCCTGGTCGTGAAACCCTCAAGTAGTCGAAGTCCATGCTCACACAAATTTGAAATGAGCCTCGTGATTTTGAATCTGAGTGTCGGCCATGATTTTAATTTGAACGAGAGATAGTTTTTTTTTCTTTCTTCTTTGCTCGTGTATTTTAACAGAGAAGGGAGGGTACGAAGGAGACAAGAAAACGTGAAGCAAAGAGTAGGTCGACGCAAATCAGAGACTAGGGTGGCTGGTGATTTGAGTGTATAAATTTATATTTAAATTAAATCTATTAATTATTATCCAGACGTTTTTATCTCGTACAATCACACAATAGCTCTGAAAATTACAAAATTTAAAATCCGATAATAAAACAATATTACGGATCCAATGGAACTGGTTTCGTCGAATTCCGAGACTATGCCTCGGAATGCTATTTTTAAATTCAATTTAAACGATATAAATTCAAAACTGAACAAAACAGTTTCAAATTCAATTCTGAAGCTTCTATTATCTTCAGTATTGTTAATATGAATTTTCTAAGACTTCATATTATTTTTAATCGGCTCAAAACTGAATATTCGAATTTTTATCCAGTTTCAATAATTAAATTCAATAATTTAATCGCCAAATTCATTCTAAAATTTGAATTTAAATTTAAATTATCATTCGAATATTTAAACTCAATTAAATATTCACATTTCAAATGTCAAAAATTCAGGGTCGTTACAATCTTCCCCCCTTAAAAGAATTTCGTCCCGAAATTACAAGTAAAGAAGAATGCTCCAATTCCCATTTACTATTTTACAAAAATCAAATAGTTTTATCAAATTTTCAAACCAATCTTTTTATTAAAGATTCGTTATCACTTTAACTCATTTTCCAAAATCAACCATAAGTTCCAAATAATATGGTTTTCTTAACAATTCAAATTCAAATTTTTGAATTCGAAATTTTCTCAAAAATTTTCTAACTCTCGAAATTTTCGAAAAAATTCGCCAGCGTCTCCTTTGCGCGACTAACACGGTACGACTACAAAACGTCCCAACGGACTCTCAAATCCCAATAATAAACCAAATGCCAAGTGGAAAAATCAGAATCTCATCAAATTTCATACTGAAATTTAAATACATACCTTTTGGTCGAGCAATTTAAATTATCTTCAAAATCAAAATCCAATTCCATTTTTCCTATTGCCTTTACAATCCCTGTATATTTTACTTGACAATAATGTCCAAATTCACTTATTGGATTTCCAATGCCAATTTACTTAAGAATTTCATTCATTCATTTCTTAAGTGCAATATAAGTATTGCATACTTCTTATATTTGTTTTCACTTCATTAACAAAGTTATATATTCATTTCCATTCAACTTTGCATTTCAATTCCATTTGAATTCAATTTCAATTTCAATTCCATTTGAATTCATTTTATCTTCAAAAATCAAAAATTCATTTAAAATCTCAATACTTCTATTTCCAAATTTTTCATTCAAATTTTCATTTCGAATTTTACTTGAATTCGATTCATCTTCTATTTCGAATATTGAGCTTTATTCACTTTTATCTCTATTACCAATTTTAAATCTTTTGTCGTTAGTGAAAATTTTCCAAAATTTCAAAAAAAAATTCTAACTCCCAGTGAAAACACTTAAAAATCCTTTTTTTATTAAAAATGGATATGGAAAGCACGTTCCCCCATTGATCACAGTTACTCGGCGGTTTCGCTACTATCCCAGTAAAATCACTTGTAACTGTAGATTTCACATCTCTTGAATTTCGCCATGGTTGTTGCCATATATCATAGTTCACACGGCGGTTACACCACTATCCCAGTGGAATCGCTTGTAACTGTGGGAATCACACCCCTCAAATTACGCTAGCATACATCATGATCAATCAACATGATCCCATCCCGATCAAATGGACACTCATACCGAGTTCCAACAACTTCACAATTTTTCAATGGAAGGTACTTTTTCATATCCCTAGTTTGGAAAACACAATATGTCATATATGTATAGTACTGCATTTCCAATTGATTCCATCCAATTTTAATTGGCATTTCATTAATCAAACAAATCTCATTGAAAACCATTCAAATCTATTCCCTCTACTAATTAGATTAGTATATTCACTCATCCATTTTAAATTTCAAATTTCCATATTCAATTCGTCTCGAATTTATTTTATCAATAACAAGGAAATTTCAATTTATTTTTCTTTCTTACTTACTTGAATTTATATACAAATTCAAACCATTTCATTCAACTCACAATTCAATTTCGATTTACTAACTCAACTTCCAATTCACTATTTCATGAATTAATAATTTATCAAGTTAGTTTACTTGAATTCAATCCATTTTATTTTATTTTATTTTTTCAAGTTTGGATTTTTATTCACTTGATTCAAATCAAATTTCATTTCATTATTCAATTCCAATTCATTTATTTACAAATGTAGCTTCATTTGTTCATTCATAAATTCATTCATTTTCAATTTATAAAACTCATTTACAAATTCACATTACCAATTTCATTCCATTAATGAATTTTATTTTCAATTATCTTCCTGGAATTCTATTCCAAATTATAAATCACATTTACAATTTACACTTACAAATTTCATTCGTATATGAATTTATTTCCTTATCTTTTCAATTCATATTTATAAATTTCATTCGTTAAAGGAATTTATCTCCAAATCTTTGGTTATTAATTTAATTTCTTATTCAATTCTATATAACAATGGTAATAATTCAATATTATTACTTCCTAACAACCAAGCATCCATATATTATAATAATTTATAGAAAATCATTTCTTTTCTATACAAAAATAGTTTTGGGCAAAATTATCTCATTTACCCAATTTATTACAATACTGTGTCGGTTTATCTTGTATAAGAGTTTAGAAACCCCTATCGATTATAGTTGGCCAGACTGCACCGACCAGAATCTATAAACAATCAACCGATAAATCAACACAATACAAAACAATTTTGTATTCACTAACAAATACGCGCTCATATCTATTATTACATTCACACTCATTCTAGAGTACTACTGACTCTATCTCTAATGAGTAACACCCAACAAGCCAAGGGTTGTCGCTTAACCGGCTGCTCTGATACCACTTGTAACGACTTGATTTTTCGACGCTCGAAAGTCGACATTAATACGTCCACTGTATCGAATGCCGTGCAATCGAATGCCGGAAAACCGAACCATTAGGGTTAAAAGAAGAGGTAGAAGAAGACAGAAGGAAAGAAAGAACAGAAAAATAGAAACAGAAACAATATTCGAATCTCACATTCGCAGCGGAACAATATATAATAGATGAATCAATAATCTTTAAAACAAAAGACTATATCAGTTTATACATACATCAATCAGAGTTTACAACAATACACATCACTGGACAGTTATATAAACTTGTCCACATACAGAATACACAGCGGAAATAATAAACAAGTACGGTAGTACGCTTCGCCATCCAGCTCATCTCCAAAGCTCCAGAATATCCTGATAACATAACTCTAGGCTGCCCGTGTGGAAAATTATGGGCACCCAGAGTTTAGAAAGGGAACAATAAACTCCGAGTCAGTCATGGTGACTGGTGTGAGATCGTAAAACAGTTATTTTCGCAAAGAAAATAAAACAGATTCGCAATGCTTTTGGAAAATGAAACTACCATAAGGCCTCCCACCACACACACAATGCAAACGCAGAATTGGAGGAGATTTCCCCTTATGATAGTCAAAAATGCTTACTACGCAAAATCAATTGATATTATTATTAATGTCTAGTGTGGAAAACATTTCGAAAGTATAATATCAATCTTAGCCAACATACAAACATTATTGTATGTCTACTATAGCTACTACGTTCAGTAGCAGGTTACCGCCACATTCCATAGCAGGTAATACAACTAAAAACCGTACAGGGTTCGTATTGTTTCTTTGGATTTCCAACAAATGGTCAGGAAAAGGAACTTCCTTATACCGAAATAGAAACGCCTCTGGAAAGACGCCCTGGATCCTAACCGGATCTCTGCAAACAAAAGGCCGACGCTACCTCACGCTGTACAGCTGTAACTAGGTAACTAACACACTGACGCTACCTCACGCTGTACAGTTGTAACTAGGTAACTAACACACAAGTATGCCATCCCCCGGTCGTAACCAACCTTTATCTGAGGATCCTCAATCACAAAGCAACAGCCACAAAATATAATCAACATAGGTAAAATATCTGGGCTCCATACCATGATATCACCTTTTATCCAGAAGGAAATGGCATTCCCTAGGGGCGCTACCCCTACAAACCTTTGCCGCGCATTCCTGTTTCGACCATTACCGGGTTGTGAGGCTCGACGAAGTCTCGTCCACAAAACTACGCTTTTTCACAAAGCCACGCTTTGACCAACAACTGATCAACAGCACTTCGTGTGCCACATTACCAAATTGGGAATGTATCACTAGTAACCATCAACTACATAACCTCTGAGCTCGTACGTCTCAGAGAAGGGTGTTAAGCTAAGAGAATAAATTCTCCGCCACCAACAGAAATGTATTTGATAGAAACCAGCTTTACATCTCAAAGTGTAACGTCGGACACACATCCATACAAGTCCGTTCCGGGATCGAACGGAACCGAAGGCACTTCCAAAGAAGCCCTTGCAATCCGGATATTCACTAATCACGTCCGGACTTCCCATCACAAAAAGAGTGATATAAATCTCTATACCGGAGCAACTCGGTGCAGAGACATTCGACAGGTTGTCCTTTCATTTTCGAAAATATCTGGTCTTCACCACCGGTCTTCAATACGATCCATATCGTCGTATCACTAATTCGGAATGGGTTATATGACACAAAGGTCTTTTCCCGGCTAACCCGAATAGTGAGCGTTTGTTTTAAAAACAAATCAAGTGTCATTTCAAAGGCAAATATTGATAGTTGGTTATTTAACTATCAATAACATTCACAACAATCAGCCAATTTAAATAATTTTTCCCAAATTATTAAATTTCAAATCTCTTCACAAGATATATATTTTTCCACACTTCACATTTGAAAACCAATTTCAAATCATATTTCACACTTCACATTTGAAAATCAATTTCAAATCACTAAATGGTCCATTTAAACCAATTAGATAAATCCTTGTCGATTTATTTCAAATTTGTAAATTTATTTCCACACTTCATCATTTTGGAAACCGATTTCAAATTTTATTTTCCACACTTTAAAAATAAATCAATATTTATTTTTAAAACAAATTTCCCTTTCCTTTATAAATTCTATTCTGAATTTACATTCTCCAATATTCACTTTTAACACCAAATCAACTTTAAAAATTGATTTCTCAATTTATTTCAAATCCCAAATCGAATTCCAAATTGATTTCTGAATTTACTTCCAACACCGACTCACATTTCAAATTGATTCTAACTTTTAATTCCAAATACCAAATCATTTTTACAAATCGATTTCCAAATTTATTCTCAACACAAAAGTCAATTTTTTCATTCAACATCAAATAAGTTTTCATATCGATTTCTCAAATATTTATTTCAAATACCCAATCAATTATCAATTTGATTTCAAACAAATTTATCTCCTTTTAAATAAATTCTTTTATTCTTCCAAACTATCTAAAATTCAATTTTTTAATTTCAGAAATTCAATTTCATTTATTTCTGGTATCCAACGATACCAAAAATACATTCGGCTAAATTATAGCCTTCAACACATTCAATCACAGATATAATCATACACAGATTATAAATAATCAATCACACAACATATGAAATCAATTCAAATGTTTTGAGGAATCCAGTTGGATCCCTCCAACCTGTTTCCCTGCATCCACAGATGTTAGCACAATACCAATTCCACTTCGAGGTGGAATATCGCGGTATATGGGATTTATAAAAATATCATCCGCTATTATGCGGTGCAATAGGGTCTCATCCGCTATATAATGCGGGAAAATCAACAACTCCAATATATACATATGCCAATATGTATATATTGCTATATATATAGATATATCCTACTATATCTAATATCACAATCCAAACAGCAATCAATAACTGCAAAAAAAATCCACTTTTCATTTTGAGTGAGAAGATCTCACCTTTGCTTTTATATTGCAATCCATTTTCCATTTTGACCATTCCTTTAAGATTTCAAACCTTGTATAAACAATTTCATACAATTCATTAATATTCGAATTAAATCGAGTAACTAATTTTCCATTAAATAAATTTGTTTGATTTAGCTAAAAATCAAATTTTTAAATCCATTTCCCTTTAATAATTCTAATTAACTAATTGTTATACAAATTCTTGCATATTTTTCCAACTTTATATGTATATATAAAATTTCTGTTTACTGCATATATCTTTTTTTTAAAATTTACATAAACAAAATAAATATTTTTCCTTACTGTTATATTTTTCTCTATAATCATTCAAATTTTTAAACTGAAATAAATATTGTAAATAAATCTAACAGACTTCCCATATGACTGCATCAATTTGAATTAACAAGATCGATACCTTACAGTCGACTTTCCTCCAAACAAACAGCTACCAAGCTCGACACACGACCCCACTGCCGAACCTGGCCACGAACGACAACTGCTCACCTCATTGCCTCGACAAACTCCACGACATGTCTGCTTCGTGCCTGCTAGATGAAAACACACGCGAGATCCACACTTCGTCGACAACGCGACCTCGCCTTCGAGTCGCTCGCGCACCTCATTGTCGACGTTGAAGTCGACTTCGATTGCCTTGCCTTAATGTCAGCTCGTACGCGAGCATCAATGGTCACGACTTTACTTCGATATTTTCCAAATCGACTTCGAATTAATAAACTGGAACGAGATTTTTAGCTCGCGACCAACTCGCAATTACGAACTTCCCTCTCTAATCGCTTGAACCGCCACCCCTTCATTAATTTCGAACTCGGGTTCGAGTCCCCTTATCGCCATCGCACGCGAGTGCCCTGGTCGCGAAACCCTCAAGTAGTCGAAGTCCATGCTCACACAAATTTGAAATGAGCCTCGTGATTTTGAATCTGAATGTCGGCCATGATTTTAATTTGAACGAGAGATAGTTTTTTTTCTTTCTTCTTTGCTCGTGTATTTTAACTGAGAAGGGAGGGTACGAAGGAGACAATAAAACGTGAAGCAGAGAGTAGGTCGACGCAAATCAGAGACTAGGGTGGCTGGTGATTTGAGTGTATAAATTTATATTTAAATTAAATCTATTAATTATTGTCCAGACGTTTTTATCTCGTACGATCACACAATAGCTCTGAAAATTACAAAATTTAAAATCCGATAATAAAACAATATTATGGATCCAATGGAACAGGTTTCGTCGAATTCCGAGACTGTGCCCCGGAACGCTATTTTTAAATTCAATTTAAATGATATAAATCCAAAACTGAACAAAACAGTTTCAAATTCAATTCTGAAGCTTCTATTATCTTCAGTATTGTTAATATGAATTTTCTAAGACTTCATATTATTTTTAATCGGCTCAAAACTGAATATTCGAATTTTTATCCAGTTTCAATAATTAAATTCAATAATTTAATCGCCAAATTCATTCTAAAATTTGAATTTCAATTTAAATTATCATTTGAATATTTAAACTCAATTAAATATTCATATTTCAAATGTCAAAAATTCAGGGTCGTTACAGATTTGAATCGATTTGTGAAAGTCGAGGAAAGTATTTTATTTTATAAAGTAATTTTAAGTTATATTTAAAACTATGGATATTTTACTTTATAAATTATTTTAATATAAATTATTTTTAATATAAATTATTTTATTATAAACCATTTTAACTATTTATATAAACTATTTGTATTTATAAACTATCTTAACTTATAACTATTTATATAAACTATTTTATTATATATACTAATTTTAATATCTAAACTGTTTAAGAGGAAAGTGTTATGATTTCCAAAATGCTATAATTTCAAAGTGTTATGATTTCCAAAATGCTATGATTTCAAAGCTGTGATTTCCAAAGTGTTTTGATTTTTAAAGACTATGATTTCGAAAACGTTATAACTTTGGAACGTGATATGATTTTTGGAAATGGATATATTTGAAGTGAAAATGATATCGTATTGATTTGGTTTTTGAATTGGAAATGATATTTTGGTTTTGAAGTATAATTTGTTTTGAAATGACCGTGGTGTTATAATAACGTTTGGTTGTTAAAGAGACTGGGATCGGATATAGGCATACTCTCTATCGATACCGAAAACCACTTTAATAAGTGTGTACGCGGTGGAGATTCCAGAATGAAGTAGGATGGTGGCGACGATTCCTATTGAGGTATATACATGGACCCGACTCCCGTGATTTGGCAGAAGGTGGCTAAAACAGGAGCGATTGATGGGCCAATGAGGTAGCACCTCTGATCGGACGGATTTCTTCAATACCATTCTATTACTTTGTGATTGATTTGGTGGCCACCATTCGATTTTTGATTGGGAGTGTGTTCCGAGGTGGGCGGTAGTGGCTGCTATGCGTTTCCACCAGCTCGGATGTGTAATTGGTATATCTACCCTGGCATTGCCTAGTTGTGCCGTTTCACCTACCATATCGAGCTTTACTATGAGTTTGGATTTCTCCCGTAGCCTGTGGAGTATTGAGGGTTGCCCTCGATCCGGGAGTATGCTAATACTGGATAGACTACTAGGAGTATTACGTGTTAAGGGGAATATTGGGTCACTCCTTAACGCTATTTAAAAGTAAGTTTATTTTATTATAGACATTATTATAATAGCGTATATTACTACATAGTAGATAGTTTAACGGATCCTTAGAGGATGGTTATCCCAAACATCCTTTAAGTTACTTGTATTTAGTTGATATTTCACTTGAGTTGGATTTATTGATATAAGAATGTTAATCCTGACTCGAGTGTTTTGTGTTTTGCTTCACGCTCGGGTCAGACTGAGTGATACAGCATTTGAGACTCACCTTTGGAGTTGGAGCTTCGCTTGGAGATCCAGCTATCTATCGATTCTGCTATCAGTTATTTAGTTGATTCCAGTGATGTATTCAGATCTTGTATTTGATTATTGTTTTGAGTCATCTATGTATTCGAGGCTTTTGTTGTATTTGGTTTAACTCTGTTATATATATCCATAGTAGCTTCATGAACTACTATTCTTTTGTTTCCGCTGCATTATTGTTATATTACTCTGTGCCTGTGATCTGTGATTATTTTATTTACTGTATATGCTGAGTTTTGCCAAATTTAAATTAACAATCTGATATTTTGAGCAATTCAATTTCCGACATATATGGATACGAATGGATGAAAATTCCAGGTCGTTACATGTGGTATCAGAGCTATGGTTTTAGGCAAAACTCATAATATAAAGTAAAATTCAATTACAGAATCACTTTCATTCGAGTTTGAATCTCTTCCTTTTGACTCGATGTCCTTTGAATTTTGGAACGTTCCCCGCGGTTCCAAAATCCATTCTTGTCCCTCACTATTCGTCTTCTTCTGAATTCTGGAGTATCCCATAACTCCACGTCAAAGGATCTCTATAATGAATTGGTGGTCTCGCCAATATTCGAATGATTTGCAAAGGGGTGAAATTCCTTTACAATAGCGTTGATTCACCAAAGATTTATATATATCCTCAGATTAGATGCTAGTATCTCTTGTAATCCCGAATTCTATTTCTTGAGATCGAATGTAGAATTACCTCAGAATTCCACATCGATCTAATTCTTGAAGTCACGGTTGACCCGGTTAAGGTTTCCTGCGATTTATATAAGCCTATCCATCTCCCTATTATGTTATTTAATCATCTTATATTTTGTTTCAAACTTATCTTCGAATCAGAATTTTCTTTGCTTTGAGTCCATCAAATTTGAATCTCTATCCTTGCTTTGAAAAACCATTTCTGTATCGTCGAGCGAGGAAGTGTACTTGTAAACTAATATTTAAAATGTTTTATATATTGTGTTGTTTGAGTTGTCGATGTTGATTTGGATTTCCGATCGATTCGTCTGATC
This sequence comes from Allium fistulosum, assembly GCA_030737815.1. Classification (NCBI taxonomy): domain Eukaryota; kingdom Viridiplantae; phylum Streptophyta; class Magnoliopsida; order Asparagales; family Amaryllidaceae; genus Allium; species Allium fistulosum. The sequence continues at coordinate 1,581,356,936 of CM060902.1, read as the reverse complement.
AACGTTATCGATAGGATTTCCAAAACACTTGAACAGAGCAAACTGACACAATTGGTTTCAAAATGAAATAATTTTTGTATAATTATATATATAAGTATAATTTTCTGAATTTTTATGGTTAAATTAATTGGTTGTTAAGAATTAATACTTGATTATATATATATATATAACTTATAAACCATTGGTTTTGTTTCATATATCAATAACTGAACTATAAAACATGATTTATAAATTTATTGGAATTTGAAATGAATTTAAATCAAGAACTGAGAATTTAATTTCCGGTGATTTCAAACTTTGGTTTTAAAGTTTAAAAAGGTATATTATTTAAAATATTTTCAAGTAGAAATTGTTTCAAAGAATTTTTAAGGTTCTAAATCAGTGCTCTCCTATTTTGTCGCTGGAAAATAATTTCAATGATGACGATTGCATCATCGACATTCATTTTCGAGTTTCGAAGTGGAGAGGCCATTCAGTAGCTTTGCTACACTTTTGTTTTGGAAATTTAATTTGATTCAAAAATTTTAAAGTATGGCTTGATTTATAATATATAGGTATATGGTTGAAAATCTAATTTGGTATATATAGCATATATATATATATATATATATATCTCTAAATTATTTGAAGTTAATCGGAAATTTAAAATTCTTAAAATTATGATTTAAGATGAAACCAAAATTTTGAATAAAATTTAAACTTGAATAATTGAATTGGAAATTTTACTTGTATAATATTCAATTACATTCTAATATAACTTACCTAAATTATTCAGAAGTTGAATATGTAATTGGATAATATACAATATAAAATGGTCTTATAAACGAAATTTGAGTGTTTATAATAAATGTTATACACTTAAATTTTAATTATAAAATGTTTATAGAGATAAACAGAAAGTTAATTGAACAATAAATGAGATAAATAGAATAAATTTTTGTTCTGAGAGAATTAACAAATTGAAATTGAATCAACTAAATGAAATACATTGGATCAACAAAATCAATTATTGAATATTGATTTAGTTAAATTGAAATTTATATGATCAGAATTAACAGTTTGAACTAACAAATTTAAATTGAATGACTATTATTGATTTAATATAAATGGATCTAACCAAATTGTTAAATAACAATTAATTTAAATTGAAATTCATATGGTTTAAATTAATTGTTTTATTTTGTTTTCCAATCTACTTCTCTTTCTGGTTGTTTCTATTCTCCTACCTTGTTCCTTTTTTAGGACGAAAAGTATTGAGTGGGGGAGAGTATAACGACCCGTAAATTTTAATAATTTTATTTGTTTATTTAATATATTTAATTGAAATTTGTGAAATTTTAAATAATAAAATTTTGAAATTTAAATTTGATATTTGGAATACGTCTAATTAAACATAGCAACTGGTAAATTTTCATTAAATAATATTGAAGTTTATTTTATTATGTAATTTTGTTTCAATTCGAATCAGTTAAAAATTGATGATCATAAAAGTGTTCCGAAACCTAAATTTGTCAACATGAGAAAATTTATTTAGAACACTCTGAATCAGACTGCAAAATTCGTTTCACGAAATTCGGACGTTTCTAGCTCCGTGTGGATTTTTCCGTACGGAATAGCAACGTATATCGGTACCGATTATCGACTTTTGATCGGATGATCGTACCACTGATATATGTGTACCGTTTCGATCGTTTTGTTGTGCTGATATCTGTAGTATATTCAATTCTGTGTCTTGATGTTTGGTTCGCTGCGGAATCGATGAAACAATTTGCAGTATCGGTACTGTTTCGGACTTTTCAAAAAAAAATTGACCATTCAGTTTCCATCTTGAATTAGAGTATACGTTCATTTCAGAATGCACGTTCATCTTTGTTTTTTTGTTTTGTTTTGTGCCATTCATTTTATGGCCGTTCATTTTTTTATATACGTCCATTCACTTTACTGACTTCCCATTTCTTACTTCTTTCTCATGCCTGCTTCACTTCTCATCTCCTTTCTCTAATTCTCATTATCCTTCTGCAATATGTTATTTCACGAAAAAAAAAACCACTCAAGCTTTCAAAAATTCTTCCACTGGCTTCGAGATCCAATCACACAGTGTTCGTCCCTTCCCTTGCCATCAACCCATACCCACCGCTCCTCCCCTTGTTACCAGATTCGACCCTTAGATCTTCAACCACCCGAGCCTGCTTCAAGTGCACAACCAGTCTCCTCCACTTCTTCATTCCGGGTATATATATATATCATTTATATATATTAAGCTAGTTTATTAAGTTTTATAATTTATCATCTTATATATATATATATATATATATTTCACTTCGCTGATGTGTTATGGAAGCTGTTTAAATAAATATTACGTTCGAAAAGATAATGCTGTTTATACTTTGTTTTCGAAATTTTATTGATTTAAACAATACTCTATATGTAATATATAGATGTGGTAATTTAACATATATTTGTATATAAGTATACTGCTTATATATGCTGATTTTTGCAAATGCTTGACTTGTTTTATAATATGTATTGAGTTGTACTACATACGTGATTTTACCATATATATATAATGTTTATTGGTATATTAGTTTATATATATATATAACTTGTTCATTTATATATATAAGCTATATAAGTACAGGTTTTGGTCAGTCATATACATATATTAGAAGATATTAAGTCAAGCCGGCATTTTCATATTGCTAGTATATGGTATGTATACAATATATATGTTATATATAATGTATTCTGTTGTTATGTGATATTATACAAATCCAGTTTATTATATATGCAGGATATTTGAAATGTGTATGTGGAGTTTTAGGTATAAACCGTTAATTATATATATACCTATATAGTATGTTGATGGTTACACTTTTTTTTTGAGAAAAATGTGTGATCCTCTACGTATAGAGGAGAGCACACATGAGGATATATATATAACACGAACAAAAGGAGCTGCCAACATGCCTGGCAGGTAGCAAGGGAAAAAAACATAAAGCTAAACTCAGGTACTTCTAAGATGAATTCCGGCAAGGCCACCACCCATCGCACCTCAATATCGAGCTCCGGCATGGCCACCGCCCGATATTAAGATGTTAGAAGTACCAAAAAAGGCTAAATAAAAAACTCCAAATGTCTGAATCAGAAGAAGTGAATAATCATCTTCTTTGGAGAGATCTGGTGAAAAGAGAGATCTCTCTGAAAGCTCTGAATATGAAGAAGGAGAGCCAAACTGAAGAATAGAACATCCTGAAAAAGTACTAGAAGATAGCAGAATCCTATATCTATGTTGATGGTTACACTAGTTTACTTATTTCTGTACACATGTATCATATTATATATATTATTTTGTCAGGTTTTATAATATGTTTTGAATAGTGGAAATTACCGAGGAGGGCCTTGTAGCCAGGTCAAATTATTTTGTAGGACTCGAGTTTGAAATAATAAATTTCCAGGACAAAAACACAAATACGGTTGACTTTCAGTTCATTCTCAAATCCAAACGTCTCGTTGTTTTTCAAAATCGATCAGGCGCAATTTTTTCACATCGATCATGTGTGATTTTCATCAATCGAGTGCAATTTTTTGCTAATCGATCAGGCGTGATATTCCTAAATCGATCAGGGAGGCGCGTTTTTCCCAAATCGATCAGGAGATTTGCCCAAATCGAATTGGTTACATTCAAGATTTCATATCAGGTCGGAAGAAAGTGTCGATTGCTGTTTATGATTTTGTTCATCGATTTCTTTAGTTCTATCTATGGGATCTGAAACTCGAAGTTCAAGCAATCAGTTAATGGATCATGGTGGTCAAAGGTACTGTTTTTTATTTTTGTTGATTTTAAGGATCTGTTTTGTTTGTTTGTGATAAAAATTCATTATTTTATGTTATTATTTTATGCTGTTCGCTGACAAATTATTGTCTATAAAGAAATTTTGGTTGATACTGAATGTGACAATTAGTTCTTGATTTCTTATTTAGTTCCGACAATGCTTTTTGGAAGAACATAAAATCTATTATGGGAAAGTTAATTTATAGGATGCACCGGTCATTTTTAATATGGATGATATTGTCCTTTTTAATTCAATATTGATGCATGTAAAGTATTATGCAAAAGATAATTGGTTTTATCTTTTTTTGAATACTGGGCTAAAAAAGGATCTGGCATATATTAATTAAGATCTGATGTAGTAAAACATTTTTACATATATTAATTAAGATCTGGTCAACAATTTGATTCTGCTCTTGGATTTCGTCGAACAGTTAGTGCTTATATTGTTTGAAGAATGGTTTTAAAGTACAGTATATTAAGAATTGTAAGGAACAGTTGACAGTTTGATGTGCTATAGATGGTTGTCCTCTTAGGATTCATGCTTTAAATTAAAGGAATTATTCTTTTTGTTTACAGTTGACAGTTCGATTTGCCAAGCAATCAATTTCACCTACTTATTTTTTTGTTTACATTTTTTTTGCAGGTGTGATACATCTGTTATAGTTGTGTTTGATTTCAATAACAATTGTTTTAGTGCTCGTTTTGGATTGGATGCTTCTATTTGTTCTGTTAGGAATAGGATTTGCGAGGAGTGGATTAATTTTAGTCCATTATGCTTTGATATTTTTTATATTCGAGAATCAAAGACTACCTTTGTTGAAACGGATAGTGATCTTCAAGCTGTATTGTGTTTGTCTTGGTTTAAAAAGGAACAATTTTTGGTATTTTTTCTACGGTTGAAGATTGATTCAATGGATAATTTTGTTGTTGAAAGTAGAAAGTCTGGTTCAGTAGTTGGTGGTGAGTCAAGTAATAATATGTTAGGTTATGATGATGATTTAGATTCTGGTTTTGCTCAACAAAAGGATTTACATGAGTTGTTGAAGAAGAATTCAAATATGGAATTTTTTACTGGGGTTGGTCAACAGTTTGATTCTGCTATTGGATTCCGTAGAACGGTTAGTGCTTATTGTTTGAAGAATGGGTTTAAAGTACAATATATTAAGAATTGTAAAGAACGATTGACAGTTCGATGTGCTATAGATAGTTGTCCTTTTAGGATTCATGCTTCTTGCAAACTGAAGCAATTGGACCAACTATTTGTTAAAAACATTCAGCTGAATCATACTTGTGGTGGTGGATTTCGTTCACTTGGTAGTCCAACTATTAATAGTGATCTTGTGAAAAGTCTAATCTTCAATCAAATTCGTGATGAGCCAAAAAGAAAAACGAATGATATCATTAAAAGTTTTAGAAGAGATTATGATGTGGAGCTGAGCTATTATTTTGCTTATAAGGGTAAGAAATTGGCTATGAATGATATTTACGGTGATGAAAAGAAATCTTACAATGATTTAGTTTGGTATTTGAAGGCATTGGAAAGAAATAACCCAAATAGTTATTCAAGTATGGATGTGGATTCTGACACTAATCAATTTGAGAGAGTTTCAAGTATGGATGTGGATTCTGACACTAATCAATTTGAGAGAGTTTTTGTATGTTATGAGGCATGTATATTTGGATTCAGCTATTGTCGTCCTATGGTGTTTTTAGATGCTACCTTTTTCAAAGGGCGAAGTGGTATTTTGATGGCTGCCACTGCAAAAAATGGGAATCAAGGTACTGGTTTTGATCTTTTTTTTTTGGCTGTTGTATTTACTTTGTACTGTGTGCATTAGTTCCTTGTTATAAATTTATGTAACATAGTACTGTTTCTTTAAGTGATTATTCTAGTGAATTTTGTTATGTTCATACTGCATTTTGGTTAAGTGATTAGTCTACTGTTATATAGTACTGATTCAATTCCTTATAGTTTCTTTTACGTTAGGGCTTAGCATGTAAAATTATTGCAGAAATGAATTTATGTAAATTTGATCCAGAACAAATACTGTAAAAGATTTAATGTTATTTAATTTGATGTACAAAATGTTACTGTATACAGGAGTTAAAAAAGATAAATGCATTTATCTTTTAAGATAAAGAATTAAATAACATATTAAGCCGTACTTATATATCATAGTTACTACTACATGTTAAACATATTTATCATTTTTCTCATTATTTGAAATTCTTACATAACGTATAAAAATGATTTAAACAGCATATAGAAAAGATAATAGCATATATCTTTTAGAAGTTCAAATAGAAGTCTTTGTATTGTATGCATGAATTAAGTATTATATCTTTGCAATTTCTACCCTTCCTGCATAGACTACACATTTAAGTAGCAAAATTTAAAAAACAAAAGAAAAAAAGGATGAATTGTCTCTAGCAAATTTATTTTTCCTTTTTTATTTGGGCCAAGGGCATAGTGTTCATGTGATTGTTTACTATTAGATAATACTGTTTCAAACATAGTGCATTATTTTCAAATGTACATTAATAAACAGTGAATTATTATTTTTTTGTTTTTTTTCCAGGTTTTTCCCCATTAGCAATGGCTCTTGTTCCCAAAGAAAATGAAGAGTGTTGGAGTTGGTTTTTGAATCACCTAAAGAATGCTCTTAGTTGTGATAGAATATTAACTTTTTTAAGTGATAGACACTGGGGTTTATTGTTAAGTGTTCCAAATTTTTTTCCGAATAGTCATCATTCTTATTGTTTGCATCATATGCAAAATAATACTGCTAGCATTGTGAAAAGTGGAAGGGGTGTTTGGGTAGCTCATTTACTTGAGCGTTGTGCTATAGCTTCTAATCATCATGAGTTTGAAAAAGCCATGTCCAAGTACAAAGAAATTGGAGGTTCCAAAGCTATAGAGTATTTGAATGACAAACCATATGATCATTGGGCCGATTTGTTTTTTCCAGGGAAGCGATATGGTGAAAATAAGTCCAATGTAGCTGAGAGTTTTAATTCTTGGATTTTGGATGAAAGAAGTTTGCCTGTTACTGCTTGTATTGATGGAATTAGGGTAAAACTTATGATGCAAATGTCTAATCGTAGAGAAGAGGCATTAAAGTGGACTAGTGTGCTATGTCCGAAAATGGAAGCTCGTTTGTTAAAATTGAAGGAAGAAGGATTTGGGTGGAGTGTTTCTAAATCATCTAGGTATGTATTTATATTTATTTACATGATGTTCACAGTTTCTAAAAAATGATATGTAACAACCCTGTATTTTGTGATTATTTTAATTATTTATTTTGGTTATTTTAATTGATTTCCTGATTTAAAAACTTTATTTTATTTATTAAAATGAATAAATTTTGTTATTTTAAATATAAATTTTGATTTTGATGTGAATTAGAATTCCAAACATGACTAAAAAGGATATTTTCCAGAAAAGTGAATTTTGGTCAATATGGTCAAACTTTGACTTTTAATTTAGAAATTTTAAAGTTTGAAAATTTGAATTTTATCTTTTATTATGAAAGTATATAAAATTTTAAGAATAATGCTTTTCGTTTCGTTAAAATCTGATTTATAATGTGAAAGTTGTACCCTTTTAAATATTGTGTGTAATTTGTTGTATTTAACAAAATTATTTATTTTAAATTATAAAAAAAAAAAAATTTATTTGGTCATGTAATATTATAATTTATATTTATATGGGTAAAATAACATGTTAAGTATATACTTTGGTTTTAAAACATTTTAAAGATATAATTGGCATTTTCCAGTGTTAGCTGTATTTTGTTTAAAATTCTAATTTCCAGTTTCAATTAATTAAAGTAATTCTTTATTTGTTTTTCTATTTTTTTCTTAAAATATTATTTTATTCTCATTCCCACTTTATTTTGTTCCTCATTTATTTTATTTATTTGACCTTTTATTTGTTTAAAGTGAAATAGAAATTTTATAAGGCTAGTGATATTTATTTGTAATTTTCATGTCTTATTTCCAATTTTTAAACATTTTTCTTTAGTTTTTTTTTCTATTTTTTTCTAAATTAAATTATTTATTTCACTTTGAAAATACTTTAGAAATTATTTTATTTCAAAATTTTTCTTTAGAATATTTTTAAAATGAAGTAGATAATTTTCCAAAGACAATCGTGATTTATTTGTAATTTCTGGACCCTGTTTTCAATTTTTAAGCAATTTCTTATATTCTTTTTCCATTTTCTTTAAAATTAATTATTTATTTCTATTTATAATATTTTGTTTCAGTTGTTAGAGCTTATTTCTGAGTTTATTTTTGTTTTATTGGAATTAAAAAGAAAAAGAAATATGAAGGGTTTAAAATTGCTTAGAAACCGATGTCCTTTCACCACCTTAAGTCTTTTCAATTGCCATAACCCCTCCTTTATGCTTTGGCCATGACTTTTACTTTTGTTTTCACGTGAAAACTCTCATTTTTCATTTCATCATTCGACCACTTCAGATCTGAAGCAAAAGCTTTTGGTAATGGTTTCATTTTTCTTCTTTTCTCCTTATTTTTCTATGAAAATTGCCTTGTTTTCTCTTGTTTTTGGATAGGCCTCTCCTCCACATCCATGACCACAAACTCCTACATCTCTTCCCTGCCATCAACACCAGCTACTCCTCTGGTCTTGACCAAGGCCGAGCCACCATGATGCCAAAACTCCACAAAAATTGCAAAACAAGCCATAAAAACATGATGGTTTACCACTATTGCTTCACCACTCCATTTTCCACCACCACCACCACCTTAGGCCGCCTCCACCACCTCTGGCCAGACCACCACACACCTTTCCTTCCACTGACCTGATCCATACCCCTCTGACCTGACCACACAAGCCCATGGCCGAGCCATTTTTGTGAACAAAACCCACTTATTTTGCCTTAAACTCTTCATATTCCTTTGTATAAACTTCCTCCTCATATTCTACTACCTAGGCCATGCATACACATGACCAAACCTGAGCCAAACTTGTTCAAACCAGAGCCAAAACCATTCCTAGGCCATGAAAAAAGAATAGAGAAAGCATGGCAAAAGATTTGGCATTCGTATCTCTCTTTATTTAAAAGTTATTTCATTTCTAGTGTATTGAAATTTATGGTTTGCTTTGATTTTTGTTTGGGTTGTAACACAAGATCTATATCATTGGATTTGCTCTCCACACTCAAATTGTATTAGAGTTGTCGTGCCTTCGTAATCTTTGTGTTGTGTGCTTGTTGGCAAATCTCCAGCTTAACAGGTGAGTTATTCTCACCAGACAATCTGTACCTATATAACTGATAAACCGACACCACTTGAATCTGTAAATGTATTGCATCCTGTTATAACTGCTATGTTATGATTATATGATGTTCACCCATGCTTAAACACCTGTTATATCATATGTTATTGTTATATTATGTTGTTCTTTTATTTTTATCAGTTTATCACACTGCAAGTTCCCTTTAGATTAGAATCACTATGGGTTGAAATGATACATACCCGAATGGACTTTAGAATAGGAGAAAATCATTATGGGCTGAAATGATATGCCTGAATGATTTTCAATTATTTTTATTTACTTGGGATTGCGGGTTTGAAATGATCAAACCCGGGTATCTTTGTAAATTACGGGTTGAAATGATAAATTACCCGTATCACTTTACCTAGGCTAGAAAATGAAATATAGACCCGTTGTTAAAACATGTTTTATATTTTTTTTAATATTTTAGAAATGTAAATATTATAATATTTTGATTTAAACTAAATAAAAATGATTTTTGTAAAGCATTATTGATTTTCTGAAAAATTATAAGTGAAATAAATTAATGGTAAAATTAGAAAATTTGAAATGTAAGTTATTTTGGGAAATTTTAATTTGGTGATAATTGGAATTTAAATTAAATATGAAATGTGATAAATTCATGACAATTTGGATTAAAGTGAATTTAAATGATTTTATAATATATTAATGTTTTTTTTGAATAAAGTTAAAATGTGAAATGAATGAATATTTAAGTTGAAATTTTGAAATATATCTAAAATTGGAAATTTGTGAATTTGGCTTAAAAGTGAATTTTTAAGTTAAGTAAATAAAAATGGAATTAAGTTATATTTGAAAATTTAAACTTAAGTGTTAAGTTAATTTAATTTAATGAATTTATAACTTAATATTGGAATTTAATAAGTGAATTATTATTAAATTTTGATTTTTGAATGGAGTTTTAACTTTATAAAATCATGAATATAAGGGTATTTGAATAATTGTTTTAAAAGTGAAATTATATGATTTTATAAGTAAAAAAAATGATTTATATAAAAATATAATTGTTTGTGAAATTATACTGAATATTTGAAGTTAGTTAACTGCATTTCTGAAACGCTATTAAATTCTAATGTAAATGATAATACAACATTTGTAAATGCTGTAGTTGATAATAATGAACCAAATGGCTAAATTTAATTAAAGGCTATTATAGCATTTTTGTAAATGTTATAATGGTTGAATTTAACTAAGTTTATTTGAAACTAACGTAACCATATTACAGAATTTTAAATGCTGTCTTTTGTTAATTTGAACTATTTTAAATGTGACTTTCCGTAGCATTTTCTAAATGCTGCGAAAGTTGAAATTTCATTGTTTTAATTAATTTAAGTGAACGAATGAACTTTGAAAAGTTAAATTTTTGGAAATTTAAAATTTTAATTATTAAATATACTAACTTCATTTTTATGATTTAAAATGAAGTAATTTGTTTCGAAATATAAATTATTTTGAAATATGATATTTTGATATTTTGAAATGGATTTTATAAGGATATTGAATTTTGAAATGATATTTGATTTCGAAGTATAAAATACCATTTTGAAATTTTAACCACGGGATGTATTTAATTTATAGTTTAACTGATCCTTAAAGGATGGGCGATCCCAAGCATCCTTTGAGTTATTGTGCATTTCTACTACAGTTCACTTGAGTTGGTTTACATTATATAAGTATATATTGTCCTGACTCGAGTGTTTTGTGTTTTACTTTACGCTCGGGTCAGCCTGAGTATTTACAGCTTAGCTTTGGATTTCTTTCTGGAGCTAGGAATCGCTGGAGATTCTGCTTGTCTAGTTATCTGTTCCTTTCAGTTCAGTTGTTCTATTTCAGTTTTGGTATTCATAAACTTCTATTTATTTGAGATGTCTATTGTATATGTTTTCAAGCAGATATTATGTATTATGTTTTGAGAGTTTGTTATAGTAGCTTCATGAACTACTATGGTTTTTTATATTCCGCTGCGAGTTATTCTGATATGTTCTGTGTCTGTGATTCTGTGTATTTGATTTCATTTGCTCCAAATTTATTTACAATCTGTTATTTTGAATTATTCAAGCCAGACATGTGTGGATTATTGTCGATTTGAATGGTCCAAAATACCGGGTCGTTACAGTTGGTATCAGAGCTTTGGTTTTGGGCAAACCTTAGCCTGCGGAGCAAAAACTCATTAGAGATAGGGTAGAAATACCCTAGAATAAGTGAAATCAATCTTAGAATCATTTCTTTGTGAGAGAACGTATTTTCGAAGTATAAAATGATTTTCAAATGATTTTTAAAGAATTTTCAAAGATTATTTTGATATAAATTTCCTTGCTTTAAAAGTAAAATATTTCTTAAACTTCATTCCTTTCGTATCCACCTTGTTAGTAATTTCTTTGATTAGGATCCTCTAAAATTTTGAACTTCTCTCTTGATTGATCTAGATCCTTTGTTGATAGGAATCTATTTTGGGTATGGAAAAATCAGTAGTTTGTTAGGATGCTTTGAGTAAACTCTGTTGTATCTTTTGCTTAGCTAAAGTTGTCCAACTAAAGATATTTATGCTTCTGTTTTCGTATGTTATGAATTCGAGTCTTTCCAAATTTTGAATGGGAATTTTTCTGTATCGATATAAGTTATATTTCTCTAATCTTCGTTTGGATTCTTATCGAATAAGATTCCTTTGAATTTTGGAATGCTCACTTGTTCTGAAATCCATTCCTATCTCCCCTAATTGTATTCTTTTGATTTTGGAGCATTGCATCACTCCACTTTGTATGACCTTTATAGGGTGGCGATTCCGCCAATCTTTGAATGATTATAATTGGCATTGATTCACTGGAGATTTCTGTATCCTCGGTTTACGATGTTTTCTATCTTCTGCTATATTTAGATTCTATCTCTGGCAATCGAAGGTCGATTTTCCTTAGATTTTCGCATCGATTATATTCCTGAAATCACGGTTGACCGGTTAAGGTCGCCCGCGATTCATATAGGCTTATCCATCTTGTATTTGGTAATTTAATTATCTTATCTTCGTTTGAGCCTATCTTTGAATTAGAATTCTATTTGATTAGAGTCCTTCTAAATTTGAATCTCTGTTTTGCTTTGAAATCCATCCTTGAATCGTCCCTTGGAAAGTTTGTGGTTGATTGTCTTTTAAAAATTTTGTATTCATCGTAGTTTTATTTTGATAAGGATGACTATATTTTTATATAAAGATGAAATGTTTTTGATAAGGATTATATACCTTTTAAAAAAATGAGAATTTGAAGTTTTGAAAGGATTTGAAATTGTGAAAATTTTATAAGAAATGGTTTCATATAAAATGATTTATAACTGAAGGTTTTGAATCTGAATTTAAGTGATTGAACTCCGGCATTTTGGAACTGGTTTTAAGATTTTGAAATAATAAATAATATGATTGAAATTATTTTTCCGAATAATTAATGTTTCAATGATTTTAATGGGTTTTAATGATTTTGAAGGAATTTCAAAGAAGTTTTCAAAGTAAATGGAAGTCCAGAACTCACTTGTGTCGCTGGAAAATAATTTCGGTGATGAGTGCACTCATCATCGACATTGATTTTCGAGTTTCAGAGTGAGGAATAGGCCACTTCAGTAGCTTTGCTATGCGAGTGATTTTGTGAAACCATTTTTATTTCAAAATTTTGAAGTATGATTGATATTCGAAAGATATATGTATATGTATTTGAAACGATTTGAAATGAGCCGGTGTTCAGTCCTCGAGTTTCGAATTTGATATAAACCTATCTTTTGAAATTGATTTATCAATTTGTTGTTGATTTCCAACTCTTGAATTTGAAATGATTTCTTCAACTATTTCGAAGGTTCGAGCACTTCCAAATCAAGGTTAACTTTTCAAAGCTAATTTTTTGAAAGTATGAATTATTTGATAAAGTATATAAATTTGTTTTGAATGTTTAAGTATGTAGTAATATGATTTAAATAAGTTGAAACTGTTTTGTTAAGTAAATGAATAAGGCAATTTTAAATATTTCTAATATGAAATTTAGATTTGAAATGTTTTGAAAAGAATTTGGTCTTCAAAATATTTTGAATAAAGTTTAGTTAAATGTTTTAACTTAGTAACATCTTTATGAAACTATATATTTAACAAGTTGAAATAAATATATAAGTTGTACGTATGCTGTTTTATTCGCATAATTAATTTGATCCAAGTTTGAGTACACAAGTTCGAGGTGGATTACACCATTTCGTGTTAGGATTTTTCATTCGATTCTTGATGGCGAATATTTGATATGGATTTTGGGCTTGATTCCAGAATTCTCTATCATAGTATATGGCTATGCAAGGAGACTGATGGCTTCTAGTCGAGAAACCATATCGAAGTCCGCATTAGGGAAATCGAATGGACAATACTAGTTCGAAAGCGAACTTGTGTGATCGAGCGAGCGATCAAATGTGATTTTGCGAAATGATGACGTGTGTACATCTTATATTCTAATATCAGTAATATATTTTGACGCTGAAATTGAAAGCTGTCGGGTTAGAATATCTTTGCTTACTTTTCCAATTTAAATTACAAAGATATATAACCTATAAAAGCAAAGATATTCAAATCCCATATGGCTCTTCATACAGCGAAATTTAATTTGGAAAATTTGATCCTTATATAAGATGGACCTTACGTAAGTATAAGATGATTTTGAAAACATTTGATTTTGGAAATGAATTGGTTGACTTAAATTATATTGATTTGGAAATTTGGATTTATTTTCAAAAATCTATTATTTTGGAAACTTTGAAACTAAAGATATTTAATTTGAGAAGAAAATAATTTGGTGAAATTGTATATGATTTTGAAATTGAACTGATATTGAAACAAATTTAAATTTGAGAACCTTATGTTACTAAACACTTGATTTGGGAGTTGTCGAACTTATATAAAATTCATTTGTATGAGTATGAAATTGATTCGAAAACTATAGATTTGAAAAGGTACTCAATTTGAAAGTGAAATCTTATATAATTGAAGTCTATATAAGTATGATTTGATATACTATTGACTTTGGAAAGTATTTGATTTGAAAATTAAATCTTATATATAATGGATTTTATATAAGTACGATATTTGAAAGTGATTTGAAAAGGTACTATATGATACATATTTTCGAAGTAAAGATATGGAAAGTGCCTTCTGGTTGATATCCGATTTGTGGCCACATCTTGGATTCATTCTATCGATATTATTCTCTCTGATTTTTGGTTTTCCGGATATGATACTCGAGTGTCCTTCGAATTCCATGGCATTACCCATGGTCTTACGATCGTGACTGCATAGCGCAACTGCCTGGCTGAGTCTTGCCTAGGGGTACGGATTGTTTCCTGGGGGATCCAGGCGTAACCATTGTGTATCCTGCAATCTGTGTAGGTCGCGAATAGTAGCGCAAATGCTTGGCTGAGTCTTGCCTGGGGGTACGGATTGTTTCCTGGGGGATCCAGGCGTAACCATTGTGTATCCTGCATTCTACTAGTCATCATGGCGTAACTCGCAGGGCTGAGAAAGCTTACGGATATGGATTGTTTCCTGGGGGATCCAGGCGTAACCATTGTGTATGTGCGAACCATGGTTAGACAAAGGTTTTGTTTGTTTTTGTTTGGATTGTACTTTCCATATCTGTTTTTAAAAGTTTTTCCAGTATTTTCACTGGGTGTTGAAACAAGTCTACTAAGTACCTGGAGAATTCTAGTTTTGCGCCTGATCAACGCACTACCAGAGTCTACAGGAACAAGGATAAACTTGTTAAGACATCGAGTTATAAAAGTATTTTGATAAAATATTATATAAATGATACTTTGATTAGTTATTTCCTTTTTAAATGATTTTAAAGTGTTTTAAATATTTTACCTCTTCAACCAACAATTTTAAGTTAATGGCTCATCCTTGTCTTTCGTCCTATTTTCCCTTCTAGCTATTCCTATTCTCCACCTTATTAAACTTACCCATAACAATAGTTATCAGGTATAATTTTAATCTTCTTGTCATCTTGTCTTAATCCTATTCCATTTTATCTTTTCTGTGTTTTCCGTACCTCATTCCTTTTCGAGGACGAAAAGATTTGAGTGGGGGAGAGTGTAACAACCCTGTATTTTGTGATTATTTTAATTATTTATTTTGGTTATTTTAATTGATTTCCTGATTTAAAAACTTTATTTTATTTATTAAAATGAATAAATTTTGTTATTTTAAATATAAATTTTGATTTTGATGTGAATTAGAATTCCAAACATGACTAAAAAGGATATTTTCCAGAAAAGTGAATTTTGGTCAATATGGTCAAACTTTGACTTTTAATTTAGAAATTTTAAAGTTTGAAAATTTGAATTTTATCTTTTATTATGAAAGTATATAAAATTTTAAGAATAATGCTTTTCGTTTCGTTAAAATCTGATTTATAATGTGAAAGTTATACCCTTTTAAATATTGTGTGTAATTTGTTGTATTTAACAAAATTATTTATTTTAAATTATAAAAAAATAATATTTTATTTGGTCATGTAATATTATAATTTATATTTATATGGGTAAAATAACATGTTAAGTATATACTTTGGTTTTAAAACATTTTAAAGACATAATTGGCATTTTCCAGTGTTAGATGTATTTTGTTTAAAATTCTAATTTCCAGTTTCAATTAATTAAAGTAATTCTTTATTTGTTTTTCTATTTTTTTCTTAAAATATTATTTTATTCTCATTCCCACTTTATTTTGTTCCTCATTTATTTTATTTATTTGACCTTTTATTTTTTTAAAGTGAAATAGAAATTTTATAAGGCTAGTGATATTTATTTGTAATTTTCATGTCTTATTTCCAATTTTTAAACATTTTTCTTTAGTTTTTTTTTCTATTTTTTTCTAAATTAAATTATTTATTTCACTTTGAAAATACTTTAGAAATTATTTTATTTCAAAATTTTTCTTTAGAATATTTTTAAAATGAAGTAGATAATTTTCCAAAGACAATCGTGATTTATTTGTAATTTCTGGACCCTGTTTTCAATTTTTAAGCAATTTCTTATATTCTTTTTCCATTTTCTTTAAAATTAATTATTTATTTCTATTTATAATATTTTGTTTCAGTTGTTAGAGCTTATTTCTGAGTTTATTTTTGTTTTATTGGAATTAAAAAGAAAAAGAAATATGAAGGGTTTAAAATTGCTTAGAAACCGATGTCCTTTCACCTCCTTAAGTCTTTTCAATTGCCATAACCCCTCCTTTATGCTTTGGCCATGACTTTTACTTTTGTTTTCACGTGAAAACTCTCATTTTTCATTTCATCATTCGACCACTTCAGATCTGAAGCAAAAGCTTTTGGTAATGGTTTCATTTTTCTTCTTTTCTCCTTATTTTTCTATGAAAATTGCCTTGTTTTCTCTTGTTTTTGGATAGGCCTCTCCTCCACATCCATGACCACAAACTCCTACATCTCTTCCCTGCCATCAACACCAGCTACTCCTCTGGTCTTGACCAAGGCCGAGCCACCATGATGCCAAAACTCCACAAAAATTGCAAAACAAGCCATAAAAACATGATTGTTTACCACTATTGCTTCACCACTCCATTTTCCACCACCACCACCACCTTAGGCCGCCTCCACCACCTCTGGCCAGACCACCACACACCTTTCCTTCCACTGACCTGATCCATACCCCTCTGACCTGACCACACAAGCCCATGGCCGAGCCATTTTTGTGAACAAAACCCACTTATTTTGCCTTAAACTCTTCATATTCCTTTGTATAAACTTCCTCCTCATATTCTACTACCTAGGCCATGCATACACATGACCAAACCTGAGCCAAACTTGTTCAAACCAGAGCCAAAACCATCCCTAGGCCATGAAAAAAGAATAGAGAAAGCATGGCAAAAGATTTGGCATTCGTATCTCTCTTTATTTAAAAGTTATTTCATTTCTAGAGTATTGAAATTTATGGTTTGCTTTGATTTTTGTTTGGGTTGTAACACAAGATCTATATCATTGGATTTGCTCTCCACACTCAAATTGTATTAGAGTTGCCGTGCCTTCGTAATCTTTGTGTTGTGTGCTTGTTGGCAAATCTCCAGCTTAACAGGTGAGTTATTCTCACCAGACAATCTGTACCTATATAACTGATAAACCGACACCACTTGAATCTGTAAATGTATTGCATCCTGTTATAACTGCTATGTTATGATTATATGATGTTCACCCATGCTTAAACACATGTTATATCATATGTTACTGTTATATTATGTTGTTCTTTTATTTTTATCAGTTTATCACACTGCAAGTTCCCTTTAGATTAGAATCACTATGGGTTGAAATGATACATACCCGAATGGACTTTAGAATAGGAGAAAATCGTTATGGGCTGAAATGATATGCCTGAATGATTTTCAATTATTTTTATTTACTTGGGATTGCGGGTTTGAAATGATCAAACCCGGGTATCTTTGTAAATTACGGGTTGAAATGATAAATTACCCGTATCACTTTACCTAGGCTAGAAAATGAAATATAGACCCGTTGTTAAAACATGTTTTATATTTTTTTTAATATTTTAGAAATGTAAATATTATAATATTTTGATTTAAACTAAATAAAAATGATTTTTGTAAAGCATTATTGATTTTCTGAAAATTTATAAGTGAAATAAATTAATGGTAAAATTAGAAAATTTGAAATGTAAGTTATTTTGGGAAATTTTAATTTGGTGATAATTGGAATTTAAATTAAATATGAAATGTGATAAATTCATGATAATTTGGATTAAAGTGAATTTAAATGATTTTATAATGTATTAATGTTTTTTTTGAATAAAGTTAAAATGTGAAATGAATGAATATTTAAGTTGAAATTTTGAAATATATCTAAAATTGGAAATTTGTGAATTTGGCTTAAAAGTGAATTTTTAAGTTAAGTAAATAAAAATGGAATTAAGTTATATTTGAAAATTTAAACTTAAGTGTTAAGTTAATTTAATTTAATGAATTTATAACTTAATATTGGAATTTAATAAGTGAATTATTATTAAATTTTGATTTTTGAATGGAGTTTTAACTTTATAAAATCATGAATATAAGGGTATTTGAATAATTGTTTTAAAAGTGAAATTATATGATTTTATAAGTAAAAAAAATGATTTATATAAAAATATAATTGTTTGTTAAATTATACTGAATATTTGAAGTTGGTTAACTGCATTTCTGAAACGCTATTAAATTCTAATGTAAATGATAATACAACATTTGTAAATGCTGTAGTTGATAATAATGAACCAAATGGCTAAATTTAATTAAAGGCTATTATAGCATTTTTGTAAATGTTATAATGGTTGAATTTAACTAAGTTTATTTGAAACTAACGTAACCATATTACAGAATTTTAAATGCTGTCTTTTGTTAAATTGAACTATTTTAAATGTGACTTTCCGTAGCATTTTCTAAATGCTGCGAAAGTTGAAATTTCATTGTTTTAATTAATTTAAGTGAACGAATGAACTTTGAAAAGTTAAATTTTTGGAAATTTAAAATTTTAATTATTAAATATACTAACTTCATTTTTATGATTTAAAATGAAGTAATTTGTTTCGAAATATAAATTATTTTGAAATATGATATTTTGATATTTTGAAATGGATTTTTATAAGGATATTGAATTTTGAAATGATATTTGATTTCGAAGTATAAAATACCATTTTGAAATTTTAACCACGGGATGTATTTAATTTATAGTTTAACTGATCCTTAAAGGATGGGCGATCCCAAGCATCCTTTGAGTTATTGTGCATTTCTACTACAGTTCACTTGAGTTGGTTTACATTATATAAGTATATATTGTCCTGACTCGAGTGTTTTGTGTTTTACTTTACGCTCGGGTCAGCCTGAGTATTTACAGCTTAGCTTTGGATTTCTTTCTGGAGCTAGGAATCGCTGGAGATTCTGCTTGTCTAGTTATCTGTTCCTTTCAGTTCAGTTGTTCTATTTCAGTTCTGGTATTCATAAACTTCTATTTATTTGAGATGTCTATTGTATATGTTTTCAAGCAGATATTATGTATTATGTTTTGAGAGTTTGTTATAGTAGCTTCATGAACTACTATGGTTTTTTATATTCCGCTGCGAGTTATTCTGATATGTTCTGTGTCTGTGATTCTGTGTATTTGATTTCATTTGCTCCAAATTTATTTACAATCTGTTATTTTGAATTATTCAAGCCAGACATGTGTGGATTATTGTCGATTTGAATGGTCCAAAATACCGGGTCGTTACATGATAAATGCATTTATGTTTTTTCAACCTGCTATGTAGCCTGTGTTATGATTTCATTTTGTTGGTGTCGCTTGCTACGTATTTTCTCTTTGTCTGCATTGAGGCTTATGATAATATGAATACTATAAGGATGAAGTAATATAAAGCAAGTATCATTGTGGTGTTTTATTTTTGAGATATTGTTATGGTAAAAAATAATGTTGTGCATAGGAGTATGATGCATTAGTGTGTACGCTTAGGGTTTATTCACATGCATGAGTGTTTTATTTTTGATAGTATTTATGGTTTTTGGTATAAATGAAAGCTGTGACAAGATATTTTCAAGTTTATAAATTTATACCTTAACAGTAAATATATAATGGAAATATTGAGCAATGCTCACATGCAGAATTCATGAGCAAACATACATTATCTTTTTTTCTTCCCTTATAGCATAGCTTCTGCGACCTTTATGAATATGAACAGTATGATTGTTAATTTTTTTGGTTTATGAGTCTTATTTTCACTATTAGTTCACTGCACATGAATTGGGTCTTATTTATTAGATAGATTAGAGAGAATATATATAGTGCTAATAATCCTTTTTTGGAAATGCAATCTGTTTATATATTTTACCTGTTTTTAATTTTACAGTTTGTAGGTATATTTTTGAAGTTCATTCTCCAACATCTCAAAAGGTTGATCTTAAAAATTGCATTTGCAGTTGCAATCAATGGAAAGTGACAGGTTTTCCTTGTGTGCATGCTTTGAAGTGTATTTCTTTAACCAGAAATTATGTTTATGAATATATTGAGAATTACTTTACTGTTGAGTATTATCTAGCTTCGTATTCACATTTTATCAATCCTATTCCAACTTTTGATAAGGAAGCAATTGAAGCTGAAGAATCATCTATTGTTCTTCCTCCTAAGCCTGTTCGTGGAGCTGGTAGGCCTATGATGAATAGGATTGAAGGGGCTGATTTTCATGCTAAGCAAAATAGATGTGGAAAGTGTAAAAAACTAGGACATAATAAAAGGGGGTGTTCTTTTGAATAATTGAGTTGATTGTTTTAGTTCAATGTATTTGATTGGTTGTTCTATGAATACTTTGAGTTGAATAATTGAGTTGATTGTTTTAGTCCAAAGTATTTGATTGGTTGTTGTATGAATACTTTGAGTTGAATATTTGAATAATTGCATATGTTGAATTGGTTATGATCTGATGTTGATTATTTTTGGTTATATGCAATTATTTATGTTTGACTGTTATTTGGAATACAATGTTGTTAGTTCTGTTAAAAAAGATTAATTGATATTTCTTTTTCATTCTTGTGTATAGTCTGTTTTTTGTTATTATATGTTACTGTAGTTATTATGTCTATTCTTAAAATATAGTCTTTTCTATTCATGAACTTCAGCCCTGACGCTGGTCACTACAAGAAAATCAATGTGGTATCAAATAGAAATGAGATATTCTATATCCTCAATGCCAACGGATATTCAAACCAAATCATTTGTAAATCCACGATTTTCACGCACAGAAGTAGGAATACAAATCAAACAGAACAACTAGAGATGAGTATGACTAGTATATTGCTACCCGAAACATACTGTTAATAAAACATAAATGCTTTTATCTTTTTAACAGAGCATTAAAAACATTAGCCATTACAAATCAGTTGTGTAAGTACTTGCTAGTTAACAATATACAAAAGCAACATAGACTGAAGTGATTATGTACTTGATATTTCATTTGACAGATGCATAGTCAGATTCAAAAGTGACAGTGCAAACAAGTCTTTGTGTGTAGTGAAAGTAACGTTCACATCTGGTTAGACAGAGACAGTTGTTGAATTTTCAATTGCATTAATTATCAATATGCAGCAGAATGCATGCACCAACGTGTTTTTTTTTCACTGCATTCACTAAGTTTCGTTATATATTGTAATTGAACAGTGAGGTAATGCATATGACATCATAAACAAACTCAAGTCTACAACATTTGCAAGTAGGTTTTACAATTGGTGGTGGTTTCCATTGTTCAATTACGAAACACCACCTAAGAACTTGAGATTAAAACTCAAGTTCTCCATGAAAATACTCAAATGCTGTCAACAAAAGCTGATGAAATCTCTACAGTATTGTCCACAGTGCTTCAAGAACATAAAGATACCAAGAAGTCTACTGGAAAAAAAATCCTCCTCAACAACAAACAACCGCAAATGCCTGTTAATTTGGGATATAATACTTCCACAACTCTGGTATATGTACCACTTTATCAGAGGTACTCATCACGAAAGCATCGAGAAGCTACCTCAAATTCAGAAATGGTGTTAACTTAACCGAGAAATAGCTAGGCCTTACTACGAATACCCAGATTATTGCAACATACAGTTATCAAGTTAGATTTCCCTACTTTTTCAGGGCAAGATAATGTTGTTTACTAGCTTAGGCAAGTGAAGCATATTTTTAATTATCATGGCATTCCAGAAAGTGATTGGTACAAGCATGTTCATTCCATTTGTGGCAAAAGTCAGATTCAAAAGTGACAGTGCAAACAAGTGCACAACACACACATAAACATACTCAAGTCTACAACATTTGCAAGTAGGTTTTACAATTACAAATTCATCAGTAAATTCAGATATACTGTCAACCATTACAAATTCATCATTAAATTCATCAGTAAATTCAGATATACTTTCAACCATTACAACACACACATAAGCAAACTCAAGTCTAAAACGTTAGTGTGACCTAAGTCAACCATTACAAATTCATCAGTAAATTCAGATATACTGTCTAAAATCTATCATCAAATAAAATTTTAACAAATGTATGATAAAAAGACTGTTAGATATCAAATAATTTGTTGCTATCATTGTCAGTTGAAATTTTTTGTTGCTGAAGCTGAACTACAGAATTTTTCAATTGTCCAGCAGTATGGTTCATCGGAGAGAATTTGTGCAGCTATCTGTGCTCTAAATGCGTTTAGTTGTTCTAGACTGATTTTTGATGTTGTGTCCATTCCTTGTGCTATCTTTTGGATAAACATCATTACGAAAATTCCACAGTCAAACCTGTTGAATTTATGCGATTCATATATGTGTTTGATGTGAAGATTTGGTAGAGCTATGCATTGGAAAGCTTTGGAGTTGGTTGGAGGAAGGAGAGATGTCAGAAGAGGTGAAGTTCTGCAATCTGAAACTTCCTGTAAACGTCTGACCCCCCCTGGTCAGACGTCTGACCCTATTCCAGATTGTTTTCCCGAAACATTCTACAAACGTCTGGCCCCCCTGGTCAGACGTCTGAGGCGACGAAAGTTTTTTCTCCCAGTTCCGAATTCTGAAGGGCAATTTTATAAATTCCGGAGCTTGGTTCTCTATACTGATGGTGCAGATTCTTTTGACGTGGATGGATGATCTAGATCATTTAGGTCACCTATATATTGTCCCCTAATCATCTTCCAAATTAAGAGATTAGGTTTTAATCAGATTTCCAATAATTGTAATTAATAGAAACCCTAATGAAATCAAATTGGGGGTTTTCTATTTTGAGTGCTCTATTATTAATCTCTTCAATTGGGTAATTGATTAGAGAGAGTCTCCACCTATTGTATCTCTCTAATCATTGTATTGGCTTGTAATCTCTGGTAATAATAATAAAAGGGTTATTGGGTCTCCGTGGACGTAGGATCTTCATATCCGAACCACGTTAAATCTTCTGTATCTCCTGTTTTTCATATTTTTGATTGTGTTCTCATAATTGATATTTTAAGTTGCATTGGTATTCAAATAGACAATACTAGGTCTTGATTTGAAATCGCTTCCGCAGCGCACCGTGGTGTTGAATTGTTATCAATCGTCAATTTTTCACTACAGTTTGGTATCAGAGCTGGTGTTATTGTTCCGTTTGGATATTAATGGCTACTTCAAGTAAATATATTGGTAGATCTGGGGTCAATTATGGACTTACTCGTTTTGATGGAAAAGGAGACTTTGGAACTTGGAAGATGAAGATGGAGGCCGTATTAAAGAAGGAGAAGACTTTTAAGATAATTTCTGCGCCTGAGAAGCTGAAAGAGTTAGATAGTGAAACTTTAGAAGAGATGGAAGATGAAGCCCTAACTACCATCCAGCTAAGTCTTTCAGATGAGGTTCTTAGAGAATTTTCTCAAAAGAAAATGGCAAAGGAATTATGGGATGCATTATCTGATGCATATCAGGACAAGTCTCTCACTAACAGAATAATTCTGCAACAACAACTCTATTCGTACAAGATGAAGCCTGGAGCTGATCTCATGGGGCATGTGGATGCTCTAACCACCTTAGTAATGAATTTGAAGGCAGCGGAAGTTGAAATTACAGATGAGGCTCAAGCAGTAATCCTTTTATGTTCCTTGCCTAAGGAGTACACTGCTTTTGTTAATTCTATGATTTATGGTCGTAGTAAAATTAGCCTATCTGATGTTAAAGATGGACTTCATAATGAAGTGTTGAGGGATAGATTAGCAAGCACTAGTTTAGACAATGATACGGAGGGCTTATCTATTCAGAGAGGAAGAAGCCAAAGCAAGTCAAAATATGGTGGAGGTCGAAATAAATCAAGGTCTCAGTCTAGGGGGCCTAATAAATTGACTTGCAATTATTGTAAAAGGCCAGGGCACTTTGTAGCAACTTGTCCCAAGCTTGAAGGTAGAAGAAGAGACCCAAAGCAAGCTTCAGCATCTACCGCTGAGAAGTCAGATACAGAGAGTGATACCGATGTGTTTACAGCTTCTGGCTCTTCTGGGAAGAGCAACCTATGGCTGATCGATTCTGGCGCATCCTATCATATGACACCTGATAGGAACTGTTTCTCCACTTACCGTGAGATTGATGGAGGAGAAGTTCTGATGGGCAATGATGCTTCTTACCGTATGATTGGTGTTGGTAGTGTGAAGGTTAGAATGTTTGACGGTGTTATTCGTACTATTACAGATGTTAGACATGTACCTGATTTGAGAAGAAGTTTGATATCTATTGGGGCTCTGAGTAGGCTTGGTTTGAAGATTGTAGTTGAAGGAGAAAAGATGAAAATATCAAAGGGTTCTATGATAGTTATGAAAGGAGTAAGGGCAGGAAATCTTTATCTTTTGAAGGGCACTACTGTAGTTGGCGAATCAGCATCTGTTACTTCTGGTGATTCGGACTCTTCCAGATTATGGCATTTATGGATGGGTTACATTGGTGAGCGCAGCATGGATGAGTTGAGAAAGCGAGGTTTGATTGATGGTGTTCATCATTCAAAGCTTGGTTTTTGTGAAGAGTGTGTTCTTGGGAAGCAGACAAAGATTTCTTTTGGTACTGGAGAGCATAAGGCAAAGGCTGTCTTAGAGTATGTTCACACAGATGTTTGGGGACCTTCTCCTTGCCCCTCCTTAGGTGGAGCCAGGTATTTCGTTTCATTTATATATGATTTCTCTCGTAAAGTTTGGGTATATTTTCTACAGTCGAAGAGTGAAACTTTTGACAGGTTTCGAAAGTGGAAATCTACAGTTGAGAAGCAGTCAGGAAAGAAATTGAAAGTTCTCCGTTCAGATAACGGCGGTGAATTTGTATCACAGGAATTCATCGATTATTGTGAGTCTGAAGGTATCAAGAGGCATTACACCACACCTGGCGACCCTCAATCCAATGGAGTTGCTGAAAGAATGAATCAGACATTATTGGAGAGAACTCGTTGCCTCAGATTGACTGCAAAGTTGAAAAAGGGATTTTGGGCAGAAGCTTTATCTATGGCGACTTTCCTCATCAACCGCACACCTTCTACCGCCATAGACATGAAGATCCCAGAAGAAGTATGGAAAGGAGAGCCTGTTAGCTATTCATTCCTCAAAGTGTTTGGTTGTTCGGCTTACGTACATGAGAGCAGAGGGAAGCTGGAACCTAGAGCTCGCAAGTGTATCTTTCTAGGTTATAGAAGAGGAGTGAAGGGATATAGATTGTGGTGTCCTATTAGCAGGAAGATTGTTACCAGCAGGCATGTGAATTTTGATGAGAAGGCTATGTTGAAGGTGGAGCCTTCCTCATCAGATGACAATGAGAGGACAAATGAATAATACCAAACACAAAGTAAGTCATCTACTGTTCCTTTTCGTAGAAGTTCTGAAGGTGTTTCCGATGACACCGTGGTTGATGAGGAAAGTACAGAGATTAGTACAGAGAATCAGACTCAAGGTGGAGCTAGTTCAGAGATCAGACCTGTTAGACAGAAGAAGAAGCCTAATTGGCTTAATGATTTTGTTGGATTGAGCATCGAAGACGTTGACTTCAATGACATGGCAACATATGCTTTGAATGTTGTCCATGACGAACCCAGAGATTATAGAGACGCTATTGCTTCAGTTGACAGTTCCAGTTGGTTAGTTGCTATGGAAGAGGAGATTGAATCTTTGCAGAAAAATCATACTTGGGATTTGGTGCCTCTTCCCACCAACAAGAGAGCTATTGGTTGTAAGTGGGTCTATAGAGTAAAAGACGGCGGCAATGGAAATTTCAGATATAAAGCAAGGTTAGTAGCAAAGGGGTATGTTCAGAAGAAAGGAGTTGAGTATCATGACATTTTTGCTCCAGTTTTTAGGCATACCTCCATTCGCATTCTATTGGCATTAGTGGCTCATTATGATATTGAATTGGAGCAACTAGATGTCAAAACCGCATTCTTGCATGGTGATCTGGATGAAGAAATTTATTTACGGCAGCCGGAGGGGTTCTTTGATAGTAGCAGGCCTGACTATGTTTGTAAACTTAACAAATCTCTATATGGACTAAAACAGTCACCTAGACTATGGTATAAGAGATTTGATAAGTTTATGCTTTCACAAGGATATTCTAGAAGCTTCAAAGACCAGTGTGTTTATTTCAAGAGATGTGATAATGATTTAATATATCTGTTGTTATATGTTGATGATATGTTAATTGCATCTCGGAGTATGGTAAGAATTTTGGAGCTGAAAACTGAACTTAGCAAGGAGTTTGATATGAAGGATTTGGGAAAAGCACAAAGAATATTGGGTATGGAGATTTGTAGAGATAGAAAGTGGAGAGAGTTGAGACTCACTCAGGCACAATACATCGAGAAGGTCCTCACTCGATTTGGAATGGAGAAAGCCAAACCGGTTGGTACTCCATTAGGCTCTCATTTTAAATTGTCAAAAGACCAATCTCCCACATCGGAAGAAGATAAAAGGTATATAGCTGATATACCTTATTCCAGTGCTATTGGTAGTCTTATGTATGCCATGGTATGCACTAGACCAGATTTGGCCCACGCAGTGGGTGTTGTAAGTCGATATATATCTAACTCAGGCAAGGAACATTGGCAAGCAGTAAAGTGGATACTTAGGTATCTTAGAGGCACTTCATCTGTTGGCTTGTTATATGGTGGAGTGGATGGCGACATCTCTCTTAGAGGATACTGTGATTCAGATTATGCTGGGGATAGAGATGCACGGAAGTCAGTGTCGGGCTATGTTTTTACACTTGGCATAGGCTCGATTTCATGGAGATCAAAGCTGCAATCTATTGTAGCTTTGTCAACTACCGAAGCAGAATTGATATCGATTGTTGAAGCAACTAAGGAGGGTTTGTATTTACTTCAGTTGTTGGATGATCTTTTTATGGTGCAGAAGACCATGGAGCTATTTTCAGACAGTCAGAGTGCAATTCATCTTGTTCATAATCAGGCTTATAGTTCACGAACGAAGCACATTGATGTTAGAGGTTTCTTTCTTATGCTGGAGGAAGAACGGAGTAAGATCAAGTTGTTGAAAGTGAATACTTCAGATAACCCCTCGGATATGATGACAAAGCCACTTCTCAAGGATAAGTTTGAGCATTGCTCAAACTTGATCCATTTGATTCCAGCTGCTTAGGCGCCATTGGGCGCGAGATCCAATAACCCCTATGATACTTTGGTGATGAGACATACATATATTGAATCGAGGTGGAGTGTTGAATTTATGAGATTCATATATGTGTTTGATGTGAAGATTTGGTAGAGCTATGCATTGGAAAGCTTTGGAGTTGGTTGGAGGAAGGAGAGATGTCAGAAGAGGTGAAGTTCTGCAATCTGAAACTTCCTGCAGACGTCTGACCCCCCCTGGTCAGATGTCTGACCCTGTTCCAGATTGTTTTCCCGAAACATTTTGCAGACATCTGACCCCCCTGGTCAAACGTTTGAGGCGACGAAAGTTTTTTCTCCCAGTTCCGAATTCGGAAGGGAAATTTTGTAAATTCCGGAGCTTGGTTCTCTAAACTGATGGTGCAGATTCTTTTGACGTGGATGGATGATCTAGATCATTTAGGTCACCTATATATTGTCCCCTAATCATCTTCCAAATTAAGAGAATAGGTTTTAATCAGATTTCCAATAATTGTAATTAATAGAAACCCTAACGAAATCAAATTGGGGGTTTTCTATTTTGAGTGATCTATTATTAATCTCTTCAATGGGTAATTGATTAGAGAGAGTCTCCACCTATTGTATCTCTCTAATCATTGTATTGGCTTGTAATCTCTGGTGATAATAATAAAAGGGTTATTGGGTCTCCGTGGACGTAGGATCTTCATATCCGAACCACGTTAAATCTTTTGTGTCTCCTGATTTTCATATTGTTGATTGTGTTCTCATAATTGATATTTTAAGTTGCATTGGTATTCAAATAGACAATACTAGGTCTTGATTTGAAATTGCTTCCGCAGCGCACCGTGGTGTTGAATTGTTATCAATCGTCAATTTTTCACTACAAAACCTGCATTTGTTAAAATTTTAGTTATTGTGTAACATGGATTGGATTGTTGTATAAATATCTCCAGTATCCTGAAAATTACCCGTTGGTTTGTTGAGCACAGTTAACATTTTTAATCAATGTAGACTTTCCCAGAATTGTTTTCTCGCCTGCGTCTTGTAAGTCTTTATTGATTTTGTTTACCGTTGCTTTCTGCAAAAAATATATATATCTTTTTTTATAATAATGATAAATCTATTTATCTTTTTTACTTTCTGTGTATTTTACTTACCACATTAATAGCAAACTTCGAATGTCCACTTCTTAATGACTTAGATCTTGTGGTCAAGTGTAGAGAATCATAATGGTTCCATGTACATGATTCCACTACTAGCTCTAGCAAGCTCCAATGTTCGTTGCCATTTATAGGAAATAATATATTGCAACATAATGGATTTAGAAGTGTTTGTTTAATAAAAGGATTAAACATATCCCTTTTGATATTTTCCATGTTTCCATCTGTTGCACTTTTCTGTTAAAAAATAATTTCAGAAAACTTATCTTAGAAACAAATTAAATTTGACATTATAGTTCACTTACTGTCATTGTTGTGTTCACATATATAATGCTAGAACTTTGTTCTAATAGTTTTGTTTTTCTGAACCAAAATCAATCAATAACCTACATTTCAAAAAAAATTATGGATCAAGTATAGATTTTATAATGAAGCAAAGTATAGAATTTATAATGAAGCAAAGTATAGTTTTTTGTACTTACTTGACCAGAAATATATTCTCCATAGAAAGTTCTTCTATCATACTTTTTGTGATGGTGATGAAGTTTTCATCATCACAAGTAAATGCTTCATCACTGAAAAATTAAGATTAGTATGTACTGTGTTGTATGGGACTTACAGTATAAAAGAAAATTAATTAAGATTAGTATACTAAAAAATTAAGATTAGTATGTACTGTGTTGTATGGCACTTACAGTATAAAAGAAAATTAACTAAGATTAGTATACTGAAAAATTAAGATTAGTATGTAATATTTGTTAATAAAAGAAAATAACAATATTTGTAGAAGTTTGTCTGAAAAGATAAAGATAAATTAATTTATCTTTTTTAGTTTAGTTTGGCTTTTTTGATCTCTATATGACAAAAAAACATGGGTATTAAATCAGTCCTGGTTTTATGGCACTTACAGTATAAAACACAGATTTGACCTCAATATGACAAAAAAATATGGAGAATTCATGGGCAAAAAAGGTTCATGACTTGTATATGACAAAACAAATATAGGCCGTGTTGCAAATATTATAACTTCTATATGACTTTAGTTATATTAGCCTATGCATACCAACAAAAGTTTTTCTATAATTTGTATGCATATCATAAGTTATGTTTGCAAAAGATATAACTAGTATGTTTCATTCTATTTGTTAATGTTACAGGTTTTTTCTGAGTAACTGAATTTGGAAATCCGAAAGAACATGACAAACTAATACAATAGTTCATCATTAATGTTACTGATTGTGGTTTTTAGTGCTAGCTTTGAGTACATCTTCCGACCTTTTATTACTAGTGCCTAAATTTGTGTAGTGTTTATCGTATATAATTAACAAACCTAAAAATGCAAAGCATCAAACCTAATAATGAAAAGGTGAAGATAAATTAAGCTATCTTTTTTAGTTTTGTTTAGTATTTTTATTTTTTTAATTTGTAAATCATTAGATTTTGATGCTGGAATAAAAAGCTTTATTTGAATTATATGTTGTACAAGAAACAGTATGATATTGTACTAGAAACAATATCTTATTGGAATAAATATATATTTAAGTCAATTGAGTGAAAAGTAGTTTAGTTACTTACTTGTTTCCTCCAAGAATTTTGAAAAAATTTCTGACAATTTCCTTTTGTTCTTCAGTAAGATATTTGAGTAGTGGACATTTCTCAACATTCCTTGGCTTTTTCTTTTTTTTTGGTTCTTTTAGGACAACATCTTCAACAATAATAGGATTTTCAGAAGGATTTTCTTCAGGAAGCACTTTTAGATTGTCAGATTTTAAACTATCTTGTGTCTCCTTTTGTAGTATGAAATTTTGAGTTTGCATAATATCAAAAGTTGGAAAATCAGCAGAACTGCTTATGTGAATTATACCAACAATTTTTTTTTACCTTTTTCAGCTTTGGTTTTTTTGTTCAAATTATCTTTTTCCTTCACATCGTGCTTTTCTAAATTTTCCAAATTCTGGAGCTTCATTTCAAGAATTTGTATTCTTTTTTCAGCCAATTCTCTTAAATGTCTTTCCTCATTTAATTATTCTGCAACATTTTTCATCTCGGTAGTCAAAAAATTGACTTTTGACTGTAGCTCCATTACATTATTAGCACATTCTTTCGCATATTTTTTCAAACTTGTGTCTTCCTGGCACTCCTCAAATTTTCTTTTGTTGTTTTGGTCTTCTACCACCTCAATAGCTATTATTTTATTGGAAAGAAATTCTTTCTCTTCTTTTGTTACAGCTGCAAATTTTTTTAAGATCTGCAATGAATATATTTAAAGTTAAGCTTGCACATATACTGTCGTTGAAGTACTAGACAAGTTAAGCTTGCATATATACTTTCTATACTCATTTGGTTTTATTTTTTTTAGGCTACTATCATTCCAAGAAATAAAAAAAATGTACAGTTTAAAAAAAAACTAGCATACTTTGTCACTGTCAACTTCAGTGAGTTCCAAATCTTTCAGTTTTGATAAATCCCATTTTCTCATTCTTGGGATTTTGGTTTGCAGATTTTCCTTCTCATCAATTATTTTTGTTCGTTCACAAATCCAGTACTGCAAGAAAAAGATAAATACATTTATATTTTTGTAATAAATATAAAGTTGAATATATTTATATTTAGTTGAAGTTATGAAAGCATACCAGTAACACCATAGTACAGCCTAGTGTACTTCTAGGGTCAGCATGATACTTTTTAACATTTTTCAAAACATTTTCACATATTTCCCGTGGCCAAGAGATTGAATTTAATTTTTTTAAATTCAGCAACTTCGGCAAGAAACCCCATTGCATATAGATTTGGTTGTTTGGAAAAAGGAAAGTTATAACGAGCAACAATAATAACAATTTCACTAAATCTTCATTTCCTTTTTCTTCTTCTAATAGTGTATTCAATCTTTTTGTCACTGTTTTTTGGCTGATTATGTCTTCTTCTTGAAAATTGGCAGTTAAGAAATTGGAGAAACTTTCCATGGTTGAGGCTTTGTTAGAAGCTGGTATAGGAAATAAGTCTTCTCCAGCTAATAGCATTCCAAATATTAGACTGACTTCTTTAGGACTTATTTTGAGTAATTTGTTTCCAATTTTGAAAGCATTTTGTTTTTCATCAAAAGAAGTAATGATGTCATCTAAGTTTGAAGCACTTTTCCTTAAATCTTGTCGTGCTATTGAATCTCTAAGAAAAACATTGAAGAAGTTTTTGAATGGTGTTTTTTCTAGAAAAGCTTTTGCTTCAGGTGAAAGAATGTGTTTCTCCTTTATAATTGACATCACTTTATAGATTGCATCCAAATTGCATCTATATGTACCTGTGTACTGTTGCCTTTTTTGCTTCTTGGCTATTTTTTTAATTTCATACCGTTCAACATTATCTGAATCAGTACTTTCTTCAGCCAGTTGTTGTGAAATCGTTTTCTCATCATCAGAGTTTTCTATTTGTTTATGTCTGGAGTCCTTATCCATGAAGTCTTCTTTTTCATCAGCATTAGGTAATTCTTGTGTCGGTCCAGTCTGATTATACATTTATGAAATGAAAATCAAAAAATCAATTAGGAGGTAAAAATAACAAGTTTATGAAAAAAATATCTTACTACACAAAAATTTAAATAAAAAGATAATATGGTTTATCTTTTTAATTATTTTGTATTTTTTTGGGATTAAGATATTTTTTACTGTATAAAGTACCTTTATTTTAAAAAATAAAAGATAAAGCACCTTTTTAGTATATAAAGTACCTCTTTTTTAAAAAAAAAGTACAAATTAAATCCAACAGGTTTTTTTGTAAAGAACAAATGTTTGAATTTTTTTTAGACCAATTTCAATTTTCACAGTTTCAAATTTTCACATTTTCAAATTTTTATTTTAAAGCAGTAAAAGATAAATGAAGATTCACAACTGAAAATCAACAAGAATTATTTAATGAAATGAAAATTTACAATTAGAAAGTTTCAAAGTATAGAAAGATAATCTGCTTTATCTTTTTTAGTTGTTTAAGTAATGGTTAATTAGAAATCAGATAACTTAAAGAAAATGAAACACAAAATAACCATCAGAATATTATGTATTAAAAAGATAAATTCTTTTATCTTTTTTAACAGAGCATTAGAAACAAATTAGCCATTACAAATTAGTAATCAGTTATTAGAATTTCATCATCACAATAGCCTCGAAGTAATAACATGTACAACATGTATGAATGCAGTGCACAGTGCAGACTCATATGGTCAGAGAATCAAGCTACAACATTAACAAATAGTCAGATTCAAAAGTGGCAGTACAAAGAAGTGCACAGCATACACATAAACAAATGCAACATGAAAACAAATCAAGATCAATGCAAATGAAGCAACCAAACCTGACTGAAGTGTTCAGATATTACATATATACATGTGTGTAACATCAAGTGAATATGCAACATCATACACATTGAAACCAGAGTCCAACGCAGACATGTCGACAAGATGAGAATGCAAGTGCAGACAAGCTACAATATCACAGACTGCATTTAAAGCAACAGCTCAAGTCAGTGCACATCAACCCAATACAAACTACATGAAGTATATGGAATCTAGATTCCAATTTAATATGTATATACAAATTGAAGAGTACAACTAAATATTATACATAACATAAGTAGGAAAATAGTTACCAATGGAGTTGAAGATAATGGTGATCTCTGGCTGTGTTGATCGCAGAATGGGCTAGATATAGGTCTAATATTTATGCATTGAGTTCCAGCTTCATTTATGAATATGTAAGTTGTTTTTTGTATGAATAACTTTGATTTAGAAGACCTAGTGTGCATTTTTACGCTGCATAAAAATTGTCATACATAATGAAATGTTAGAAAGAGTGAAGAATAATTTTTTTGTACTTAAAAGTTGATTAAGTATATTTATTTCGCATAAATCCTTCAGGACAATTGCAATTGACCTAAATTCGGTATTTATGATGTTATATGTAGTAGTTGATATAAAAATTTATCTAGGATTTATTCTGTATTTTAATGTTTGACATAAAAACATAAATTCTTTTATCTTTTCCAACTAGGGTTTAAATTAGTTTTATATTTTTTTTCTAATAACTTTAAACCATGATAAAAACAAAATCCTATCTAATAAGTAATTGTAAATATCGGACACAACTAGGGTTTAGCATGTAGTCTAAATATTTTACATTAATAGATAGATACGTTTATCTTTCTTAACAGCTAAACAATAACTTGTTCAGTTTAACAACTAGGGTTTAGTATCATCTGCAATTGAATATTTAGGTATGCTTGATTAAACAAATGTCGATTATGTTAAATTATAACAAGAACTAAAATACCTTAAATCCATTATAAAAGTTATTATCAGCATCAGTAACAATGAATATTTAAGTACGATTTATCATATAACTAAAACATTTACATCAAAATAAAATACAACTTACTTGTTCCGCATTTAAGTTTAAGGTGATTGTAGAAATTGCTCGATGAAAGTATTATAGTTTAAGCTGAAATCGATGATGCTAAAGCAGAAATATTGGGAAGAGAAAATGGAATGGAAATTGGTACAGAAGAAATCGATTTTGTTTCTAAGCCCTATTTTTGTTTCGAATTGGCGGCAGATATGGATTAATGAAAAGTAGTGGGTTTATTTTCGACCCGTGTCTTGGAAACTAATTATTTTGAACAGGTGTCCTAGAAAATAATTAGTTGATGCTAAGAGGCCCTTATAGTAAAAATTCCCTTTTGAATATATATCTGTTTATATATGTGGTCTGTGAGTTTTAGATTTATAAGTTATTATATACATAAAACAGTTGTGTGTGTGTGTGTATATATATATATATATATTTCTATTTTATATCGCATGTCAGTACAATTGTAAGCATATGTTATAATATATAATTCAAGGTGTATGTAGGTTCGTATATGAACCTATTTTGTTTGTATTCGTATTAAAGTTAGTTTGCATTGGGTTTTGTTTCAAATTTTTTTAATATGTAAGTTCATAGTTGGCATATGTGTTGTGTATATCTTATATATTCTAAGTCATATATTAGTGTATAGTTATTCACTTTAAGAACATGATTTTCTGGTAGTATGCCTAAAAATATATTTCAGGTTGCAGATATATTAGTTTAAATATGAAATACAAAGCTTTTGATCTCTATTTGTCTGTTTATAAAAGTTATAAGGTATCAGTTGATTTCAAAGTATATAACAGTGATTTTTTTTGAATATATATATGCGTATATGCATTGGGTTATATATATGTGAATTTTTGGTTTTTCAATTTTATATAGATATAGTACGTTTTGGTATTGACTATTGGTTTGAAATATAAATACATATATATTATTTTAACCGAATATATATATATATATATATTTAGTTCAACTCATATCAAGCTGATCCTTATTGTCTCATTGATTCCTATCTATTAGCTTTGTTGTCAAAGTCGTGCCAATCTTGCTTTGCTTCGGAACTCGTGTTTGGATTCGTAGCTCAATTTGTTCATCTCTAGCCTCGAAAGGTGAGCAATCACTCAGATTAACGCTCTTATATTTATTAAATTTGATTTCAATTGGAACGACAATTGAAATATGCCGTTGTTAGTTATTTACACTGATATATGCTGCTGTTAGTTATTTATATTGCTATATATATGCTGTTATCTGTATCTGTTCACCTGTGACATCTGGCATCATTATTTGTTATTTATCACTGATGATATATGCCTGTTACTGATTGTTATATTATTTTCATATCTGCTATCACTTTGTAAGTTCCCTGTAGTATAGAATTCACTATGGGTTGAAAGGATACATACCCGAACGATCTGTAGAATAGGAGAAAATCATTATGGGTTGAAATGATAAACCCAAGCGATTTTCATTGTATTGAATTTGGGATTGCGGGTTGAAAAGATATATACCCGTATATATATATATATATATATATATATTTAAATTGCAGTTTGAAATGATAAATATCCGTATCACTTGACCATAGGATAGAAAATTATATACAGACACCGTTGGTCTATATATAAATATTTTGGAAATGATTTCTACGGCTTTGAAAAGGAAAAAAGATATGGTTTTAAATAAATATTGATTTTAAAGATTTATTAAAGTTGGTTTAATGAAGTTGATTGTTTGCACCAAAAATGGTCACAAACCCCAAGTGTTGTGAAAGCACCAGTGTATGAATACAAATCAGCAATATTCAAACACAAATATCAGATCTAAGCAAGCAACAAATAACAATCCAGAAACAAATCACAAGAACACGAGATTTATAGTGGTTCGGCTATCTCCGGCCTACGTCCACTTCAATGATTTTTATCTTTTATTGATGTTCTTCGCTGATTACAGATGATTACAGCAAATACAATGAATGAATCTGAATATGACAGCAATGAAAAGGAGTAGAGATGAATCCGGCAGAGTCTGGACGTTGAATGGCAAAAAGATCTCTTTTCTATAGGCTTCAGGGGGCTATTTATAGGCGTAGGAGGCCCAGATCTCGCCCAAACTTCAGGAGACTTCTTCTGGCACGTGAGGGGGCTCACGCGACCGGTCCCACCAAGTTTCAACTCAATCTGTGATCGATTCGAATCAACTTCGTATCGATCAGGAAATGCTCCAATCGAGCTGAAACTTGGCAGGATTACTCTTTACCTTGTGTGGAAGCTACTGTGAAAATTTCGTTGCATTTGGATCGAGGGTTTGCGAGATATGGTCGATACGAAATTGGTTTGCTCGATGGCTATTAGCTTCGAATCCATTCATTCGAACTGATCACTTCGACTCGATGACAACGCGCGTGAGCAGGTTGACGTGGCGCGCGCTCTTCGTGCCGATCCGCTCCTCACTCCAGTTTGATCGAGTCACTCCGGGTATTACGCCGCGTTCGCATCCATAACTCACGCGTCATCTCTGGCCTGTTTGACTCAGTGGATACGAAAAAGCAATTATTCGCGGATCTGCGCAAGGATTCCTGATGGATACGAAGTGGTCAGCTTCTCATGGATGCAAAGTCATCTGATGGATTCAAGACAGATGGGTACGAAGGACTTGCATCCCCGATCGATACGAAGACGATGGATTCGAATGGAATCTCATCCATGGATACAGACCGCGTTTGGTTGGATGGATACGAAACAGGACGTTGCTGATTGATACGAAGCGCATGTCCTGTTGTTGGATACGAACTCGGTCAATGCTAGTTGAGGTTCTCAGATGGATTCGAACCCGATCGATGCGAAGACGATGGATACGAATGGAGACGTGATGGTGAATACATACTCTATCGATACGAAGCTAATGCTGCTTGATGGATACGAAAGTGTGACTTTTTTCCTCAACTTGCATCGATCATATCCTGAGCATATGAACTCGGATTGACTTGAAATTTGGAATGCAGGTTTCCATGGCTCTGCTTGTCATGTCTCGTAAATTACGGCCCGATCCGGACTCGGACAAAATTCATCGATATCCATGGCTATCCTGTAACACATAGTTGACATTAATGACTTGTTATTATCGATTTCCAGCCAATTATTGGGTATCCCAGCTTTGCCAAAAAGTGGGATAACATTTTGCCCCCCAAAACATGCCTTTTTTGTAAAAGGCGTGTTTTGAATAACTTCAAATCGAATGCTGTGGGCTCATGTGTTATTCATAGCTAGAGTGTTATCAATCAAATTCATGGCTGTACGAAGCCGAATCGTTATCAATTTCTTCCAGTGGAAGTTTAAGAATGAAATTCTACAGTCTTTCCGGACTGTTGACGATCGCTCCGGACCCTTGCGAAGCCCATTCTAGACTTAGCGGTTGAATAGAAAGATCCTATTGTACTCCGGCGTTGCTTTCTATTCCTTGCACTCAGGCCCCAGTTAGGACGTGAAGCGATATCTTGGCCGTTCTGGGCCGATCGTAGCCTCTCCGGGCTCCTGCTGGATCCCATCCTGTCACTCTCCAGTGAAGGGGAAACAACGTTAAGTGGGTCGATCCTGTCGCTCTCCGGCGAAGCGATCCACTTCTTGCACTCCGGTTCAGTGCATCTGAACATTAAGCGATGTCTTGGCCTAAATCGTCGGCCGATCATAGCCTCTCTGGGCCCTTGCTGGATCCTATCCTGCCACTCTTCGGCGAAGGGGAAACAGCGCTTAAGTGAGTCGATCCTTTCACTCTCCGGCGAAGCAACTCACTTCTTGCACTCCGGACCCCGTCTCTCCGGGTAGGGTCATAAAGCGATCATTTTTATATTGATATTTAATGTTTATCCCTCAACTCTCCGGTCAAAGGTTTATTTCAAGAAATTCAAATTTATTTATTAAATTCAGACCCTAGATGTTCAATCTCAAACATCAGGGAAAAACTAAACAACGCCTCTCTGGGCTGAACGGTATATACCATCTCAGAGCATGCCTAGGGGTCTCTCTGGTTCCCATACATGAGTGAGTGGAATAGCCGTTTTATTTTGAAAGCATATCTAATGAAATTATTTGGCCGAAGTCCAAATCTCGAACTTGGCCCTTGCCATCTTAATCAGTTGATGATGAGTCGTGATCCCGATCCAGGATCGTTTCTGTTAGGTGGAGGCGGTAGTTGTTCAGGCCTTACCACTGCTGTCCGTTCTCTAACATATTGTGGCAGCTTACCACTCCTGGCATGTTCTTCCACCTTATCCCTTAGGTGGCGGCATTCATCGGTAGTGTGTCCATCCAGCTCATGGAATAGGCAGTATTTTCCAGTCCTGCGTTCCCGCTCCGTGGGATCTCTCCTGGGTGGTTTTCGATAAGGGAGTTGCCCCCGAGTTTCAGTGTAAATCCTTTCTAGGCTTGCCGTCAAATCTGTGAATTGCCTGAATCTAGGCTCTCTGAATTTCTTCCGTTTATCAGGACCATCATGTGTGTCATCCTGCTTCCTCTTTCCTTTGTCTGCTCCAGACTGTCCTCCTGCGGTTTCTTCGCTTCGTGTAGTGTTTATTTCCTGCCTCTCGGCTCGTGATTCCTCTAGTCGAATGAATTTTTCAGCTTCATGATAGAACTCTCCTAGATCTTGCGGTGGGTCTCTGGTCAGAGAATCTTTGAATTCGGTGCCTTCTGCAATTCCTGCTACTGCCGCCATCAAAATCATTGATGGATCCGAGCGATCTACAGAAGCCACCGTTGCATTGAATCGCAATAGAAAATCTTTTATGGACTCTCCGGTCCTTTGCTTTATCGAGGCTAAAGTCATCACACTCTTGGGTCGCGTTACATGGACCCTAAACTGCCTCATGAAGCATTCCACTAGCTCGCCCCATGTCCTGATTGATCCAGTCTCTAGTTGTCTGAACCAAAGCGCAGCCAAATCTGATAGAAACAAAGGGAAGCATCGTGCCATCACTTCCTCGGATGCCCCCAGCACTTCCATATGCCTGATGTATCTGGTAACGTGCATGGTCGGGTCTGACTTTCCGTCATACGGGTTCAGCGTCGGCAGTTTGAACTTTGGAGGGTTCCTTGCATTCCTGATATTTGGAGTGAACGGACTCCGACTGACTTCCTTTAATCCTCCGCTAGACAATCCTCCTCTCATGAGTCGTCGCACTAATCCAGCCATCTTTTCATCTCCATCCTGGGGTTGCCCTCTTGGTCTTGAAGGGTATTCTGGTATGTATTCTTCGTGTGGCCTGTTAGCATCAGCATTGGCCCTAGCTTGTTGAGCTCCGTTTGCCGGCCTTCCAGCATCGGATCCCGAGGGTCTGCCCCCGAGTCCTTGTCGATTGTCCTCTGGATCTGCATTCTGTCCTTCATCAGGTTCCGCAATTCTAGCTCCTTGTTCCACATTCATAGCCGCTATAGTTGGTCCAAGGTTCTGTGTCCCTGCAGCTCTCATCTGCTCGAAGAAATTCTGCAGCATCTCTTGTTGGCTTTTCATCATTCTTTCGTGCATCAGATTGGTCATGGTCTCCATTTCGTCTCTAGTGATGTGGATTGAAGCTGGTTCTTCTCCAGCACCAGAGGATGCCTCTTGACTTCCCCCTTGATGGCTTCTCTCGGCTCTTTGTCTTCTACTTGTTTGCCGAGTCATTGTCTTCAAATCTTCGAGTTTTAAAATCTGAACTTCGAATCTGGTGTAGCGGGTGCTAGTTCAGCTCTCAGTGAAAGCACCAAAGTGTTTGCACCAAAAATGGTCACAAACCCCAAGTGTTGTGAAAGCACCAGTGTATGAATACAAATCAGCAATATTCAAACACAAATATCAGATCTAAGCAAGCAACAAATAACAATCCAGAAACAAATCACAAGAACACGAGATTTATAGTGGTTCGGCTATCTCCGGCCTACGTCCACTTCAATGATTTTTATCTTTTATTGATGTTCTTCGCTGATTACAGATGATTACAGCAAATACAATGAATGAATCTGAATATGACAGCAATGAAAAGGAGTAGAGATGAATCCGGCAGAGTCTGGACGTTGAATGGCAAAAAGATCTCTTTTCTGTAGGCTTCAGGGGGCTATTTATAGGCGTAGGAGGCCCAGATCTCGCCCAAACTTCAGGAGACTTCTTCTGGCACGTGAGGGGGCCCACGCGACCGGTCCCACCAAGTTTCAACTCAATCTGTGATCGATTCGAATCAACTTCGTATCGATCAGGAAATGCTCCAATCGAGCTGAAACTTGGCAGGATTGCTCTTTACCTTGTGTGGAAGCTACTGTGAAAATTTCGTTGCATTTGGATCGAGGGTTTGCGA
This sequence comes from Allium fistulosum, assembly GCA_030737815.1. Classification (NCBI taxonomy): domain Eukaryota; kingdom Viridiplantae; phylum Streptophyta; class Magnoliopsida; order Asparagales; family Amaryllidaceae; genus Allium; species Allium fistulosum. The sequence continues at coordinate 1,581,316,727 of CM060902.1, read as the reverse complement.
GATATGGTCGATACGAAATTGGTTTGCTCGATGGCTGTTAGCTTCGAATCCATTCATTCGAACTGATCACTTCGACTCGATGACAACGCGCGTGAGCAGGTTGACGTGGCGCGCGCTCTTCGTGCCGATCCGCTCCTCACTCCGGTTTGATCGAGTCACTCCGGGTATTACGCCGCGTTCGCATCCATAACTCACGCGTCATCTCTGGCCTGTTTGACTCAGTGGATACGAAAAAGCAATTATTCGCGGATCTGCGCAAGGATTCCTGATGGATACGAAGTGGTCAGCTTCTCATGGATGCAAAGTCATCTGATGGATTCAAGACAGATGGGTACGAAGGACTTGCATCCCCGATCGATACGAAGACGATGGATTCGAATGGAATCTCATCCATGGATACAGACCGCGTTTGGTTGGATGGATACGAAACAGGACGTTGCTGATTGATACGAAGCGCATGTCCTGTTGTTGGATACGAACTCGGTCAATGCTAGTTGAGGTTCTCAGATGGATTCGAACCCGATCGATGCGAAGACGATGGATACGAATGGAGACGTGATGGTGAATACATACTCTATCGATACGAAGCTAATGCTGCTTGATGGATACGAAAGTGTGACTTTTTTCCTCAACTTGCATCGATCATATCCTGAGCATATGAACTCGGATTGACTTGAAATTTGGAATGCAGGTTTCCATGGCTCTGCTTGTCATGTCTCGTAAATTACGGCCCGATCCGGACTCGGACAAAATTCATCGATATCCATGGCTATCCTGTAACACATAGTTGACATTAATGACTTGTTATTATCGATTTCCAGCCAATTATTGGGTATCCCAGCTTTGCCAAAAAGTGGGATAACATTGATATATATATGTTTAAGTATTTATTTAAATTATATTTTAATATGGAGTTCGAAATGATTTAATAAATTAAGGTTGAAAAGATAGATTTGAAATTGATTTGAAATTGTATTTAATTAAGAATTATATTTAATTAAATCTATCTGAACTTATGGAATTTGGGGTTTTTAAAGGATATGATTTTATAACTTGATTTTGGTTTAAGATGAATTTAAATTGAATATTTCAAGTTAAATAAATTGAAGGAAATATTTAGAAATTGAAATTTGGCTTTTATTTAAATGATATTGGATTTATTTAATGAATATTGCAAAACTAAATAATAGTAAAATGAATTTGATATATATATGAAATTATCGAATTTAGTTTTGAAATGTTGAATATTTGAAGCTTTGAAATATTTTGAAATTGAAATGGTTTATTGTGGTTCAAATCGGTATTTGAAATCGATATAACTTGAAAATGTTTAATTGAAATGGGAATTGAAATTGATGATTTAGATTTGATTAAATTTGAATTTGGAATTCGAATTGATTTGAATCGATTTGTGAAAGTCGAGGAAACTATTTTATTTTATAAAGTAATTTTAAAGTTATATTTAAAACTATGGATATTTTACTATAAATTATTTTAATATAAATCATTTTTAATATAAATTATTTTATTATAAACCATTTTAACTATTTATATAAACTATTTTTATTTATAAACTATCTTAACTTGTAACTATTTATATAAACTATTTTATTTATAAACTATTTTATTATATATACTAATTTTAATATCTAAACTGTTTAAGAGGAAAGTGTTATGATTTCCAAAATGCTATAATTTCAAAGTGTTATGATTTCCAAAATACTATGATTTCAAAGCTTTGATTTCCTAAGTGTTTTGATTTTTAAAGACTATGATTTCGAAAACGTTATAACTTTAGAACGTGATATGATTTTTGGAAATGGATATATTTGAAGTGAAAATGATATCGTATTGATTTGGTTTTTGAATTGGAAATGATATTTTGGTTTTGAAGTATAAACTGTTTTGAAATGACCGCGGTGTTATAATAGCGTTTGGTTGTTAAAGAGACTGGGATCGGATATGGGCATACTCTCCGTCGATACCGAAAACCACTTTAACAACTGTGTACGCGGTGGAGATTCCAGAATGAAGTAGGATAGTGGCGACGATTCCTATTGAGGTATATACGTGGACCCGACTCTCGTGATTTGGCATAAGGTGGCTAAAACAGGAGCGATTGACGGGCTAATGAGGTAGCACCTATGATCGGACGCATTTCTTCGATACCATTCTATTACTTTGTGATTGATTTAGTGGCCACCCTTCGATTTTTGATTGGGAGTGTTTTCCGAGGTGGGCGGTAGTGGCTGCTATGTGTTTCCACCAGCCCGGATGCGTAATTGGTATATCTACCCTGGCATTGCCTAGTTGTGCCGTGTCACCTACCATATCGAGCTTTACTACGAGTTTGGATTTCTCCCATAGCCTGTGGAGTATTAAGGGTAGCCCCCGATCTGGGAGTATGCTAATACTGGATAGACTACTGGGACTATTACGTGTTAAGGGGAATATTGGGTCACTCCTTAACGCTATTTAAAAGTAAGTTTATTTTATTATAGACATTATTATACTAGCGTATATTACTACATAGTAGATAGTTTAACGGATCCTTAGAGGATGGTTATCCCAAACATCCTTTAAGTTACTTGTATTTCAGTTGATATTTCACTTGAGTTGGATTTATTGATATAAGAATGTTAATCCTGACTCGAGTGTTTTGTGTTTTGCTTCACGCTCGGGTCAGACTGAGTGATACAGCATTTGAGACTCACCTTTGGAGTTGGAGCTTCGCTTGGAGATCCAGCTATCTATCGATTCTGCTATCAGTTATTCAGTTGATTCCAGTGATGTATTCAGATCTTGTATTTGGCTATTGTTTTGAGACATCTATGTATTCGAGGCTTCTGTTGTATCTGGTTTAACTCTGTTATATATATACATTTCAGCTTCATGAACTACTATTCTTTTGTTTCCGCTGCATTATTGTTATATTACTCTGTGCTTGTGATCTATGATTATTTTATTTACTGTATATGCTGAGTTTTGCCAAATTTAAATTAACAATCTGATATTTTGAGCAATTCAATTTCCGACATATGTGGATACGAATGGCTGAAAATTCCAGGTCATTACAAACATCATCAAGAGACTTGAGCTTCTCCAAATTGCCACAAAGCTTATATAATACCTTTCCAGGGTCAGCAGATCCTAGATGAAAGACCTGAAATCAGCAATGCAATATCGGTCACAAAGAAGAATAATCAAATGAATCGGCTTTCTAAAAAGCTTCACCAAATGCAAAGAGTAGCACCTATTCCTGGTTGAGAAGCTTGCGATATGAAAGGAGCAACTCACCGCCCATCTGACCTCTGCTCTTGGAGTTGATAAAAACCAGTTTAGGGCCTTGTGGTGTATATGATATGCATTCCACTTCACCATCGCTCTTTAATATATGTTTTGGGATGTTGTACTCCTTTATTGCTCCCTTTGTTGCCGAACTATAGTCTCTCATTTCCTTGTCAAACCCCAAGTTTAAAAGATGATTTAAAAATAAATGATAATTGAACAACATATAAATAATGATATCTAAACTCGAACTTAATTATTTTCAATCGTATTGATTATTAATGACAAAAAAATGAGATAGAAAATGTAAGTAAATTTTCTCTTATGCATTTTATGTTAAAAATTAATGAGTTCAAATATCATATTCTATTTAGAATATGAATGTAAATCAAAGATTTTGTACCTGTTAATTTTCTAGGTAATGGATTATCATAAATAAATATATTTGACTACATCATATTGTTTTTTACTACAATTGATTTCATCATTTTTTCCTTTTTTTTGTTCAACCAACAACAAAAACAATATTAATTGGATATTTTTTATCGAAGTATTAACCAATGTTCTTTTTAATTTGAGCTGCAAATTATTTTTTACTATGTTAATCTTACTTAAGGTTACACAGTTTAAAAAATGAAAATTCTAATTACAATTAAAGTCGATAACAACTTAATTGTAACAAAGTTAGTTGGATTATATATCTGTTTAAACACTAAATTAAAGAAAGATCCGTTATGGAGAAATTGGATGGAGAAATTTTGATTTTGCTGTGTAAAGAAAGATTGAGAGAAGGAGTTGAGTTATTCTTTTGAACAAATAAAAAGATAATGAAAAGGTGGGTGTGGATGAATGAGGTGAAGAAGGCAAGTGGATAAGAAGATGGATGTGAGAAGAATTTGTGGATGTAAATGATAACACCCCATTTATTTTCCAAATACAACAATTTATAATTAATACCCAACCAGCATAAGCATTTTAGTTTTAAACTAGAAATCGTCGATCTAACTCCCAAACATCAAACTTGTCCAGTTTCATAATAAAAATGGATCGTGAATAGACGAATCGGAATAAGAGAAGAGCGATATGGTGACCTCATCTGTACCATACCCTTTTCTCAGCATAATTGAAACGAGAATACAAAATGAGGGAATTTGAGAACATTGAAGCTTACTTGATTAACCAACTGGACAATGGAAGAAGGATTGAAATCTTGAAAGAGAAAGGAAAGGGAATCACCGCAAATGAAATGCAATTCCTTAGAATCAATGGAATTCGATGACTATAAATCAACTAAACGATGAAAACGACATTTATGTCGTGCTCCTGTGACTAATTGAGGTTGGGCAGAGAAAGATAAACATCAATAGTAGGAGGCCAGGCTCTGATTGAACCATCAATTTTTTGGGAAAAAATATTTTTATATTCATTTTGCCCATTTTGGATTAATGGTGAAATCAAAACCGGATCCAAAAATAAATAAATAAACAGTTTCATTCAACTCGTCTATTGTGGACGTGAGTGGAAACAACATTACCACTCGTAGCGGCATGAGTGATAACAACACTTTCTTATGCAGTGAATGTGGGTAACAACAACACTCACGCTTGTCATCGAGAAAGAGAAAAACCGCGATAGGCCCAAGCGAGTTACTAGTTAAACTCATGCCCAAGTCGGAATATTATTCTTTGATACTCAGACCCACTCGCCTGCCTAGCATGGTAGACAAAATTAAAAATAAATAAAAAACAACATGAAGAAAAGGGAAAAATAGTAAAATGATAAAATATGGAAAGAGAAAACTGAAGTATGGAAAAATGTCATTTTTTGTGTGGACAGTAAAAACTGAGGTGTAAATAGCTTGGGTCATAGTATGACCACCGCCTTTAACTAATTTTATTTCTTCAATTCTATAAAGAGTATATTGTTTAAAGGACAAATTTGTAATTTTTTTAGCTTTTAGGGCATCAATTTTAAAATTTAGTCAAATTGACAAAATGCATAAAACATATTTTTCTTTGTTTCATAGTCATAATCATCGCACCTTATTTCACCACTCTCCTCTACTGCTTCTACTTCATCCACCGCAACTTCTCCAGTTGTATACACCGCAACCAACCTATGTCCGTCATCTGCCTCAACCATCAAGCCACCTCCTCCACTAAGTAGAAACCCTAGTTTTTTGAATATCAAATAATGTCGCACCATATGAAACCCTAATTTATATACTCAATACATGTCGTCGCCTACCATGTCATCTACATCTACCAACAAATCATAGCAATGCTACTCACTTCATCTTGCTCACCAATCATCAGTTACTATAAGAATATCAGCATGTAAAAAAATGAACTATATAGTATCATTATAAGAGAAATGATATAAAAGAATATAGCACGTACAAAATGCTACTAAGTCATATTATTTAACCAAAAAATGCTACTAGAAAGTAAGACCAATAACTACATGATAAAATTGAAATACAAGTGCTTTATTATTACGAGCATTACGGCAAGCGCTTCACGTGTGAGTTATTTTTCTACAAATTGCATATGTTTTAACACATTTAACAAAACACAAATATTTTATCATATTTTGCATTGAAATCATGTATAATTTTCGAAACTTAACGGTCGGACCAAAAGATTATGCTTCTACTTCAGTTATTAATAAAGATTATAACTAATAATTATATATGTGTGTGTATGCCCGTTAGTACATATATTTTGGCACGTGCAATGCACGTGCATATAAGCTTTTTATTAAATTATTAAATTTGAAAGTTCTATGTAGTCTGATAAAAATAAACAGAAAAACATAAAGAAAAATGTAATTTTTTTTGTTGGATAGGGTTTGAACTTGTAACATTATTTATGTTTAAAATCTCTATTTGAAAATAGATGTTAATATTTGTTCACAATGAGATTCGAGTTCATGACCTCTTGTTTGCATGGAAGGACATTTTTGAAATTTCACAGTCGAACCAAAAAATTGTGTTTTTATTTCAACTATTAATAAATATTAATAAAGATTTATAGATTGGTTTATTATCTATGAAGATCTTGCATTACTTATTCTAATGCAGCCATATATATTTGACTCGTTCTCTGAAGTCTAATTATAATTACATTTGAATACGTCTAAAATAATTGTAGGGAGATTTTATCTCCTAATATATTGGGAAGATCGTATGAAATAACAATTTAATATTTAAAAAGGTATATATATAGTGGTATTTTGGGAAGTTTACAGTCGGACCAAAAGATTGTGCTTCTAAGCCAGCTATTAATAAAGATTTTTAATTCGATAAATAAGAAACTTACACTACATGGTAGCATTATAAAATAATTTAGAAGAAAATAACATGATAGATATTTGATAATTTAAATAAAAATGATATCATTCTTACAAACCTATGTGGTAGCGTTTTAAATTAATTTATGAAAACTAGAATTACAACTTTCAAAAAATAAAATAAAACTGATATCACCTTCACACGTATTATAAAATGATATCAAAAGGTGAAATTTAAAAAACTTAACTCAAAAATGATATTACAATTCATGAAAACATATTACAAACAAAAAAATGTTAATATACTTCATAAAGTGATACTACAATTCATAAATGTTATTATAAAATAATTTTGTGCAATACAATATATATACCTAATCTAAGAAGATGTTGCATTATTTATAAACTACCACCGCAATTTAAAAAAAAAGACTATAACTCATGAAATGTTAATGCGATTCATAAAATGCTACTATAAAATGGCATTATGAATATAAATCGTTAATAATAGTTGCAATACCTTTGATGTCAGCATAAACTACTAAAAACACCCTCAATAGATATTACGCAATATCAATATCACTTTAAAATGGATTTAACAATTAAACTTCCTTTACAAATTGAAAATGCCCCTCTACAAATATTATCAAATTTTGGTTTCACTTAAAAATAGGATCTAACAAATAAACTTCATTTACAAATTCGTTCTTTATTAGTAAATAATATAAATAAAAGTTCAAACAAACAAATATTAGATGCTGCAACTTAGAAATAATAACTTAAACTAACTACATATGATTTCAATGCAAAAATAAAGCGTAATATTTGTGCAAATCATTTTTTTGAATGTGTTCTACATATATAATTTTTAGAAAAATAATTCACATGCACCGCACGTATAACGCTCGTATACATAATTATATTTATCTTAAAAAGAAAAAAATGATATTGCACGATGTTTGTACCAAAATTGGGCACAACACTCTTCGAATGTGTTTGAAGAGATAAAATGAAGAATATAAATGTAAAATGAGGCAGATCTAACAAACACACCTATCAATAGATAAGAATAAATGCAGAAACACACAAATTTAGAGTGGCTCGACGTATTGCCTACGTCCACTATGAAATGATTGATTTTTATTGAAATCTCACTCGTTGATTACAAGAGGTTAAAACAGTACAACTGTAGTATAGAAGTGATTTCGGCAGAATGTCAGCGTAGAGAAGCAAAAAGTCCATTTTCTATAGGTCCAGCATCACTATTTATAAGTGTAGACGGCAAATATCTCACTTAGATCTCGAAAGACTTCTTCTCTCACGTGAGTGGGCCCACGGGATCGAGTTCAGGTGATTTTGACTCGATCTGGGAGCGATACCAATTGGGTTCATATCGATCCATAAATGGTCCTTTCGGGCTGAAATTTATCAGGTACATTCTTGAGGTTGTAGGAAAGCTCCTGTGAAAATTTGGTGACATTTGGACCTGTAGATCTCGAGTTATGATTGATGCAAGTTTGAACATTCAATGGGTTGTCGAACTCGTATCGCTTCCATTCATGTCGATCTGGTTTGTATCACTCTTTGGCACGTGGTGGTCAATGACATGGAGCTATCTTCCAGGATCGATCCTCTTTTCATGCCGATTGACCGAGTCTTCCTTCCATGTAGGTCTTGTTCGTATCGAACCCTAATATCCCATTCACATCGCTCCCTCGTATCGATCCGATGAAACCACCTCGTATCGACAACATAGTGACCACTTCGTATCGATACGAGCTCATTTTTTCTCGTGTCGATTGCTTAAGTGGCATGGTTCATATCGATATCTAGCCGATCGATACGAACTGAGTTGATGAGTATATTGATGTACAAGCGGAAGTGACACGAGACGTCATCAAACGATGGATACGAAACAGAGCAGATGCAATGGGTACAAAATGGAGTCCTTTTGTGGATACAAACTGTGGTTTACAGGATGGATGCGGGGTAGGGTTAGTTCGATGGACACGAACCAACGATCTCCTAGTGGATACATAGAAGGTCTTTAGAGGGGATGGATATGAACGCGGCGTTCTTTTCATGGATACGAAGTGGCTATGATTCCCTATACTTTTATGGATCTAGATAAGATGGTTACGAAGGAGATGGTTGCTGGTTTGATGGATACGAACTCGACGGATACGAAATAAGCACCTTTCTCATGAAACTTGATCGATCCATATCTTGAACATACAAACTCTGATTGACCTGAAATTTGGAACGTTGGCTTTCATAGCTTTGATCGTCGTACCATATCGATTGTAGCTTGATCCAGACTCGGATAGAATTCACTAGTATCCATAGCGAACGTGTGTATAACCGGTCTTTAGGACGGACTGTCCTTGGTTTCCAGTTAAGTTCTTGGTGTCACGGCCTTGCTAAAAGGCGAGATATCTTTTGCCCCTCAAAGTACGTCTTGTGAGAACATGACGTGCTTTGAAAATCTGCAATCTCTAGTCTGAAAAGTCTTTTCCGATTCGCCGAATAGCTGTTGTCTTTTCGTCAAAAGATGTGACCTTCGATTGATCTCCGGTAATATAAATACTGATTGTTGACTGCCAATCGTTGTACTGTGACTGTTGTAACCGAGTGTTGAATGATAGCAAACCCAACTCCCATTAATGTTCGTACGTTCATGAGTCGTTGTCATTTTTCTATTATCGAATTCTGTATTGATCCTCTCCTGAATCGATGTGAAATTCGTGTTGTAACAACGCTTGACGGTTGCTTTGGAGTATCTCTTCGTATCGATCCTCTCCTGGATCGATGTGAAAAGCTGAGAAATTGCCTTTGGTTGGTGTTTTAAGGTCATTCGCATCGATGGGTACGAGTCTTAGAGTCTTCGAATGGAGATATACGAAATTGGCACTTCGTATCGGTAAAGTTGAGCAGTCTAATCATGGCTCGATAGTGGCATTCGTATCGATGGAACTAATGGATACGAACGGCTATCACATTAAATGGACACGAATAAAGCATCTTGCATCAATGTTTCCAAAGTGGGTTCGAACAAGCGTTGCTTAGGTCTGATGGCACATGGATACGAACGGCGGCTTTCGTATCGATTCGAGGAGACTGGTTCTAATAGGTCAAAATGACCGGGAGACGAAGGGACGCTTTCCCACTATAAATGCTTCAGCACTTAGATTTTTTTTTACTTTTACTCTCCTGCTATCACTTCGTCTTTTGTATCGCTTGAACCAAAAGAAAAGGAATTCACTCTTACATTCGAATCAACAACTTCACTAATCCCTTGAATTTCTTGCCTGAATTAGGTAATAAATCGATAAAAAACCAACACAGAACGATGGGACTTGAATTCTCACGCCATTCGATACGTATTCGCGATTGACTTTGGTGATGTGGTGGCCATAGATGGTCGGAGTTGGGTCGAAACTTGATAAAGAGAGGCGATAGCTCCCGTGCTGATTGGGGAAGAAAGATTGAGGAGATTTACGAAGGATCGATGGAATAATTGCTCGAATGTGAACTCGTATCGATGAGTGAAGGACGTGGAGAGCTCCTTTCGTGTTGATCTAGGGCATGGAGTTCGCGTCGATCTTGGAATCACGTAGTTTCATATCGATCCATGGTCGTCGTTACGAAACTGCGTAAAGACGACTGATACGAAACCCTGTTAGGTGATCGAGATGAAGAGGTCTTGAATGATCGATACGAAACCTCATAAGGTTATCGATACGAAAGCAAGCCTTTGATCGATACAAAGTTACACATGAATGACTGACACGAGGGTGTTCGCACCGCCTTCCATCGATCGATACGAATCTCACCTTCCACTGATCGATACGAATTACACTTCTAGGTATTGATCCAAGTTTAATTCATAACGGACACGAAACCTTTGCACATCTGATCACTTTACTCCGACGAGCTTCTGTCTTGCATAATTTTGACTTAACATTTCACTGCATATTTGACTGCCTTTCGAAGCTCGTCGATGGAACTATAACTCGACAACATTTGATGAACTGTAACCTGGATCGATTTCCAAAGTCTGGATGGCATGGCTGTGAAGGTCAGCGATGACGGTCACTCCAGTTGAACTCTGAAGTCTCATCGTTTAAACACTTTTGTTAATCTTCGTAGAATTTTCTTAAGTAACTCACAACACTGTACTGCACAACACACTCATGCATTTCACATGGGGGAACACACGGGATTATTATCACCTAACGATGGTTTTTGATGAGTTGATTAGCTATGGAACTCGGGAGTTCACAGCAGCAAGAGGCTCAAAGTCCACCCCATTTGGTAATAGAGATGCCAGCCTTCGCGGTCGAGGTCATAAGTCCAGCTCCGGACGAGCTACCAGGAGCAACCTTCATTGGGAATCCACAAGATTCTGTACCATCCAATGTTTCTGAAGATATGTTGGGGAGAATTTGCTTGCGGCACGACTATCGTTGAATGATGTTCTGTTACCAGGGCCGAACAACAGGCCACATACTCCCATGGAAGGGTACACCGCTTTTAATCGATTTTCCTGCACAGCCGGGACGCTCCCCTCACTCAATCAATATATTCAGGAGGTGTTGTCTTATTTAAAGATTGCCCCGTCATAGTTACATCAGAATGGGTACGCTCTTCTGAACAGCTTATTCATCATCTTCATGGAGCACCTTTTCTGACCCCCGACTCCAGAGGAAGTCTGATTCTTGTTCAATGTAAAGAGTCGGGGAGATAATCCCTCTTTCACATTATTAAAGGGAGCCAGAAACTGTCAAATAGTGATTAGAACTTGGACCAAACTTAGCTACTTCAAAACCAAGTGGTTCTACGTTCGGTGTCCGCCAGGATTCGCTAGACGATGGCTAGTTAGATGTAAGTGCCGCAATCTCTCTAGCGACTAATGAGATAGTTGTAACCGATGTTGAGTCTGACATTTTCTTTCCTTTATAGCTTCAATTCCACGACCTGAAGGCGCTCAATTTAAGGAAATAGTGTGAATTCTTCAAGAGGTGCCGGGAGAGATAAGAGAGATCGAAGCGGTGCTTACAGATGAAAATTTGAGGGTCGTCGGGCTGATTAACAGAGACCAGAGCATAGGGCTTGAAGGATCTCTTAGGGTAGCTTCAGCAAGACGGGCTAGGCGTAAGGTACCCGAGATTGTAATTGCTGAGTAGGGCGGTGAAGAGGATATGCCCACTGAAGACGAACCTGTAGCCAGGCCCTCTGATAATCCTCGATATCCAGAGGAAAAAAGAAAAGGCAAGGCGGTTGCTCATAAACTTCGCAAGCTTACGAGATGGAAATCTGTGGTCATGTCCCTGCCAACCGTCGGTGTTATAATCTCGGAGGCTTCTTCCCCACAATTGGAGAATCCCTTCGAAGGACTTGCAGACATTCCAATTATGGACTATGTGTCGCTCCAACAAGATACCGAATTGGAAGGGCTTCAAAGCGCTTTAGATCTAGGCGAGTCAATTCCTTCGAGTATGGTCGATATAACCGGTTGGTCGGGGGGTTTGCACATGCATACATACACTTCACGGCACTATACAATTTCCAATCATAAGCTATTCATTTCTGGAGATTACCAACTCTACTTCTCTTTTTATTTTACAGATACGATGACGAGGCAGGAATCTATGCTCGGTAGCCTTCGCTTTGCGCGTCGTTCATCCAGCTCTTATTCTGAATCTCGCAGGCGTAAGGCTGATAGAGACTGTGATCGTGGCTATTCCAGTCAGGGGAGGGAGCGTTACGAGAGGGAAAGAGACAGAGAGAGAGAGTATAGGCGTCGCTCCCGGTCACGCTCTTTGCCACCTCGAGGTCCAACACAACCTTCTGGTTCTGGTAAACAACCCCTGGAAACTTCGCGTCAAATACCACCTTCCCAAGCACCAAGGCTCGACTCATAACGTCGGAGGATCAAAAAAGAAACACCCGTCGTAACTGAGCAATCCATCCCAAAGCCCACTGGGGAGGGAGCGGTTAGAATCGCTTAGCTAAAAAAAGATTTTCCAAATTTCTGCTTTGATGGCTTCATCTTTCCCCCGCACTTAAAGTGAATTCCCATCGAGGCAGAACAGACAATGGACGACTACATTCATGATTTTATGGCCAATACCGGGAATGGATGAAGACCACGGATAAAGTATCAGTGGTGGCCATTGAACGGGCGAAGACAATCGAGAAATTAGGAACAGATCTCGCTCAGAAGGACCGCATAATTCAGGTGCTTAATGATGAAAATGAGTCTGCAAGAAATTCAAAAACAGAGGCCAATAAAAGGGCTGATGAGGCAACCCAGAGGATGGAAGAGATGAGGCGAACACACTTAGCCCTGATTAAGGAGACGGGACATCGGACCACCATAGTCATAGCCGAAAGAGATGGGGCGCTTAAAGAGCTTGAGGAGCTTAAAACCAAACTTTCTGAAGTCGTCAAAGAGAAAGACGATGCAAATAAAGCCGCCCAGGAAGCATGTGAGCAGGCTGTGGTGCTTAGGGATGAGAGGGATGCGGCAACGCTTAAGGATCAGGAAGCTAAAGCCAGAGTTGAGAATGAAGTGAGAGCGGCGGAGACCAGGTTGGAGGTTGACATCGAAGATCTTCTAATTACGTACAACGCTAATGTTCTGAAGCATCGAAATCTAAGTTGGCTCGAAAACTATCCATCACACATCTATAATGCTTGGTGCCGCTTGGTGGAAGATGAAAAAGCAGAGCACTACATTGAATCCATTGACGAGTTTGAATTAGAGAACTGGGTGCTGAATGAGGATGAGAGAAGAGTTCTTCATGACATCACTATCACATTTGAAAAAGAGAGACTCGGTACTCAGCATTCGGAGGCTGGAGAGGGTTTTGGCGTTGAGCATCACGATGTGGTTTCCGAAATTCTTATGCCAACCTTGCCCGGATCTACTCCTGCGGTTGATCCTCAATCTGTGCTCGCATACAATCTTGACCAACCGCAGTTATCACCAGCTAGTGAGCATATCACTAAAGCTGTTCCGGCTCCATCCGCAAGCCATTCTGAGGAAGATATTCTAAACATTTCTTGCACTTATTCAAAGTCGGGAGTGTTGTTTGAAGTAATCACTAACACTTTATTCCATATCTCTATTCAGTGATAGGAGCTGCATCAGCCGTGCCCCTTGCAACCCAAGAGCCGCATCATGAGCAGGAGGCCCGTATAACAGAGGTGACTACCACAACGGCCACTGCACCAACCGATGGAGCGCAGGGGAGCACTTTTACTTTTGATGAGTAGATGATGGAGGAACTTCTTGGTCATCAAAGCGACCCTTTTGCCGACCTACCATTTTTCATGGGCGGAGGTACACCAATGGTCAACTCCTCGGGCCCAACTGGCAGCATCCCCGTGGATGCCCAAACAATCCATGAAGAAGAGATAATAGCTGAGATCAATGCCGAGATGGAAGCGACCGTGTGGGCCAGCGGTATTGGAGGTGAGATGGCGGGTCCTGGTCCAGCCCCTCTGCGAATGATTTCTCTAGAAGGCACGGTTGTCGACACCGGTGTGCCTCCCTCATCTTCTAACGTCGATCTTATCCCTTCGACTCCGTCTCCAGAAAGTATTCCAATTCATGTGAGTTCGGAGGAATGAGGAAGCGATTTAAACGCTTCAGAAAAATTAAGGACTATGAACCCTTACTTTTACTTATTCGCTTAATTCTGGACTTGCCCATTTGAGAATGCAAAATGTTATTTATATAAAATACACAATTTTGCACTTTCAAGGAAACGATGAAGATATTTAAACGATTTAGCAAAAGTGCGGAGTATGGAACCATACTTTTACTAATTCGGTTAAATCCGGACTCGTTCATTGAAACAATTGCTGTGGATTTGTTGTTTGATGATTTTGTTGGGCTTTCGAGCCACTATGTTGGACCTTCGGATCATATGATGGACCTTCGGATCATATGATGGACCTTCGGGTCAAATACCAGTACTAGACCTTCGGGTCATATGTTGGACCTTCGGGTTATTTGTTGGGCGCAAAAAAATTATGATGACAGTACTTGGTAGGCTTCGGCCATATGTTGTTGCACGTGCGGCGTAGCTTAGACTCGCCATATGCTGGGATCGATCCACTTTTATGTTGATTTTCTAGTTATCTATTTTTGATTTCTAAATTTTGTGAATTGCTGTTTTGAATTCAATTGTGAATTTGAAAGTTGATTTTGATGGAGTTTGAAGTAATTTCTTCATTTAAACTATGTTGATTTCTTATGTTGAATAGTCTCATTCAAGATTATGATTATTTGCTTAAGTGTTGTTTATTATACACTTATTTCTGAAGTTTAAATTAAACTGATCCGTTTATTATTTTCTTTTAAATAATACCGAGGTCAGACCGAGTTATTTCAGGATAATCGCTATCTCAGATTCAGTTGCTGCTTCACCTTTTGGGATTTCACTCCATCTTTTGTCTAGTCTTCGAGGGGTTACTTTTGGTGTATTGACTCTCATCTCATGTATGTATTGATGGATATGTATATGTACATTTGGTTCATGTGAACCATCGATTGTTGTAGCATGTATCCAGACTTGTCTTCCGCTATATATCTGATATTTCTGTTCTGATGTGATTATACTATATGTGTTGTTGTTATTATGAGTTGTTCTGAATTTTTCTTTAGCCACTGTAGTTTCGTTTTAGATTTGGATTGAACTTATATCTTTGGGAGTAATTCACACAACTCCTATCGATGTAATCAATACTCGTCTAAGGCATAACTTACGTATGGTCACTTCTAACAAGCCTTATTCTTCGCAATAGCAGACGTTATTCCTTATAATAACCTTTGTTATTGTGAGCATAGAGGTGAGGCATCACAGCTTGGTATCAGAGCTGAGAATCGGAACAAATTATAATAAAACACAGAACAGAAGCAAGATGGAACATGTGTTACAACTATTCGATGGTTTATTCATGCCTTTCTAATCTATTCCTTCCACTTTAACATGTGGAGTATGTCTAGGAATAAATCTCATATTCCGTAGTATTCCATTTGTTAAATTTCTTATTAATTGTGTGTTGTTTAACTAATCCTTACCTTCTCTTGTCTTTCAGCCTATGGCTGGAAGAGGTAGAGGGAAGCGTTCTTTTGCAGGTCCGTCTAGTGGTTCTCATCCGGACGGAGTCTATATGTCAGCTGATCAGTTTATGGAGCTATTTAGGAGTGCTCAGCCTTCTGTTGCCACTCCCGCAGCTCCTAATCACAAGTCTACCTTCGCCCGCATGTGTAGTGACTATTCCCACCTTGGAGGCCAGCCTTTCAAGGGATCAGAAAGTGTAATGGAGGTTCAGACTTAGTTGCGCACTTGTGAGCGCATATTTTCTCGGATGGATCTTTCTGATCATCATCGCGTTCTCGTGGCATCTAGCATGTTGCAAGAGCGTGCTCTGGATTGGTATGAGCTCTTTATTGCGGAAGTTGATGAGTCCTCTCTCTCATGGATTCAGTTTAAGGAACGTTTCGAACTTAAGTTGGTTCCTGAATTAGAAAAGGCTAATCTTGCTCGTAGTTTCCTTGAGTGGAAGCAAGGAAAGTCCTCTGTTTCTGATTATGTTGCATCTTTCGAGGCCTTATCCAAATACAGAGTTAAGTTTCGCGTAAGAAGAATCTTCGTTTTGTTGATGGTTTGAAGAAGTATTTGAAGAAGGTTCTATTGCTCCAGCTTAAGCTCTCTTTTGAGGAGCTTGTTGATTCGGCCCTTTGCCTTGAAGTTGTTGAAAAGGAACGTGATAGTGGTGATGAGGTTGAGGTTTCTAAGAACCCCAACAAGAAGAGGTTTCCATTTCGTAAGACTAATTCTTCCATCCAGAAGAAGAAGCAAGCTACCTCTAGTTCTCAGCCTAGTAGTGCACCTTCTGTTCAGAGGGCGTGCTATAATTGTGGTTCTTTGGATCATCTTCTTCGTAGTTGTCCTAAGCCTCGCATTTGCCGCTATTGCAAGAAAGAGGGTCATTGGGTTTCTGATTGTCCTATTGCTCCTAAGGGTTTCAAATCTGGGAAGCTTAATGTTGCTAAAGCTTCTGGTGATTCATCTCAGCCCAAAGGTATTACTCCTTCTATTTTGGAAGGTTTTATTTTATTTCATGGCCGTTATATTAGAGTTCTTTTCGATACGGGTGCATCGCATTCATTCGTGTCAAAGGAGCTTGTTGATGTTATTCCTTTGAATGTTTATACTCTTTGCAACCCTTTGAGGATTGTAAATCCTATTAGTGGATCCGCTACTCTTGGTTTGTTGTGTGTTGATGTTGAGATTATTTTTCGTGGTTTCTCCTTTAATGCGAATCTGCATGTTATGGATCATCTTGGTTTTGATATGATTTTGGGTATGGATTGGCTCATCCGTTATGAAGTTCAAATCCTATGTCCCGAAAGAACTTTATATCTCAAGCACCCTGATGCTATCGAGCAGTTATCTATTATATTTCGAAACATGGATCATGATTCGAATGCTCTCATTTCTTCCTTCGAATCGGAGGATGTCATAGCTACTATTCCTGTTGTTTGTGATTTTTATGATGTTTTTGAGCCTATTTCGAGATTGCCGCCGAAGAGGGCAATTGAGTTCCGTATTGATCTTATCTCTGGGGCTCATCCTGTCAGTCGTCCTCCCACGAGGATGTCTGCTAAGGAAAATGAGGAACTCAAGCAACAATTATCTGAGTTGGAAGCCAAGCATTTTATTCGTTCTAGCTCATCTCCTTGGGGCGCCGCCGTTGTCTTTGTTAAGAAGCCAGATGGTACTCTTAGGCTTTGCATTGATTATCGCAAGCTTAACGAGCTCACTATTAAAAATAGGTATCCATTACCTAGGATCGACAACATGTTCGATCAGTTAAGTGGCACTGAGCTCTTCTCCCAACTCGATCTTGCTACCGGTTTTCATCAGTTACGAGTGGCGGAAGATAGCATTCCTCTTACCGCATTTCGTACTCGTTATGGTTCTTACGAATGGCTTGTTATGCCGTTCGGTTTGACGAATGCTCTAGCATATTTTGTAGATCTTATGAATCAGATATTCCGAGAATATCTCGATAAGTTCGTCTTGGTTTTCATTGATGATATTCTTATTTATTCCAAATCTGAAGCCGGTCATATTCAGCATTTGGAGATTGTTTTGAGCACTCTTCGTCAGCATCAGCTTTATGCCAAATTCTCCAAGTGTTACTTCTGGGAGAATAGGGTGAAGTTTCTCGGTCATATTGTTTCTTCCGATGGTATTTCTATCGATCCTTTCAAGATCGAATCTATTCAGAATTGGAAGAGGCCCGAGACCGTTACTGAGATCCATAGTTTTCTTGGATTGGCGGGTTATTATCGCCGGTTTATTAAGGACTTTTCTCGTATTGCTTTACCGCTTACCACTCTCACGAGAAAAGCTGTTCCTTTTATTTGGTCTGATAAGTGTGAGAATTCTTTCTTGAAGTTAAAAGACCTCCTTACTCATGTTCCTATCTTAGTGGTTCCCGAAGGGAATCATGATCTTATTGTTTATACCGGTGCCAGTGGTTATGGACTCGATGCTGTTCTCATGCAAAAGGATAGAGTAGTTGCCTATGCTTCTAGACAACTAAAGCCTAACGAGATTCGTTATGCTACCCATGATTTGGAGTTAGCTGCTATAGTCTTTGTTTTAAAGATTTGGCGACATTATTTATTGGGCGAGCGTTCTGTTCTCTTCACTGATCACAAATCTCTGAAGTATCTATTCACTCGGAAAGAGCTTAATATGAGGCAACAGCGTTGGCTCGAATTTCTTGCTTCATATGATTTCGTTATTCAGTATACCCCTGGTAAGGGTAATCGAGTTGCTGATGCGCTTAGTCGCAAGCAGCAAGTTGTTGTTTCCATGATGCTAGTAGAGTGGAATATGTTGGAAGCTTTATCTCTTTGTGATATTAAAGACCGTCCTTCAGTTTCTGATTCTCCTGTGCTTTTATTTAGCATGGAAGCTCGTCCTAGTTTGTTGGATCATGTTGCCGATGTCCAAAAACAAGATCCAGATCTTGCTTATCTTATTCAGAGTTGTAAATCAGAATCCCGAAATGATGATCTAAAGGATTTCGATATTGATGTTCATGGTTGTATTCAGAAGAAGGGAAGGTTGGTCGTGCCTAATGTTCCTAATCTTAGAAATGACATTCTTGAGGACTGTCATCGTTCTAAGTATACTATTCATCCGGGTAGTAGTAAGATGTATGCTGATATGAAACGCTTATACTTTTGGGAAGGTATGAAGCATGATGTTGCAAGTTATGTAAGTCGTTGCATGACTTGTCAACTTATTAAAGCAGAACACCAATGTTCTAGTGGTCTTTTGTAGCCTCTTGAGATTCCATTATGGAAATGGGATCAAATTTCCATGGACTTCATTGATGGTCTACCTCGTTCGAGGTCAGGCCATACTAGTATTTGGGTGATTGTTGACAGATTGACTAAATCAGCTCATTTTATTCCTATCAAGTCCAATCGGACTGCTCCTTTGTTGGCTAAGCTTTTTATTAAAGAAGTCGTTCGACTTCATGGTGTGCCTAATTCTATTGTTAGTGACAGAGATCCTCTTTTTACTAGTGGTTTTTGGCAGAGCCTTCAGAAAGCTCTGGGCACTAAGCTCAATCTCAGTACAACTTATCATCCACAGTCGGACGGTCAGACTGAAAGGGTGAATCAAGTCTTAGAAGATCTCCTTCGAGCTTGCATTCTTGATTTTGGTGGTAGTTGGGAAGACCACTTATCTCTTGTTGAATTTTCTTATAACAACAGTTTTCAATCCAGTATCGGTATGGCTCCTTTCGAAGCCCTTTACGGAAGGCCGTGTCGATCACCATCTTATTGGTTGGAATCGGTGGAAAAGTTAGTTCTCGGCCCCGATTATATTCGTGAATCTTTGGAGAAGATTGATATTATTAGACAGAGAATGAAAGAGGCTCAGAATAGGCAGAAATCTTATGCCGATCATCGTAGGAAGCCTTTGGAATTTTCTGTTGGCGATCTCGTATTTATTCGTGTTTCTCCGATGAAGGGGGTGGTGCGTTTTAGTAGCTCCGGGAAATTAGCTCCTCGATATGTTGGACCGTTTCCTATTATGGAACGCATTGGCCAAGTTGCTTATCGTGTATCGCTACCTATTCAGTTTTCGGGAATTCATGATGTATTTCATGTATCCCAGCTTCGTCGATGCCTTCGAGATTCAGATTCTGTTATTGATCCCCATATGTTGCAAGATCTTGAGATCTTACCCGACTTGTCAATTGTGCAAAATCATATTCGTGTGCTAGCTTCGGAGGTTAAACGCCTTCAGAACAAAGAAGTCCCGCTTGTGAAAATTCAATGGTCCGCAAACCCCAAGGATTGCACTTGGGAAACCAGAGAATTTATCGAGCATTCTTATCCAGGTTTTCTCTCCTCTTCGGGTGGGGGTGAGCATTCTTATTCATCTTTTCTTTTCTTTTTTCTTTTTTGTGATAATAATTTATGTTATTGACTGCTTCTAGTATGAAAATTGCGGGGACGCAATTTTTATAAGGGGGGGAGTCTGTAACGACCGTGATTTTTGAATTACTGTCGGGGTAAATATTTTAAATAGGAATTTAAAAAAAACTAAATGTAAATCCATTTTTGACATATTATAATTCATGCATGCACATTAGTTTTGTACATGCCAGGAGCAAACATGTGAATTAGTAGCCACGTCATCTATTTCATATATCCCTTTTTTTTATGAAAAATGTAAATCTAGTCCAGACTACAAAATATATTGACGTATTAGCATATGGAAATTATTTTACTGCCAAGTCATTATTTATTTTCATAAATGTATATTGAGTTTAATTCAAACTACATTATTAGTGCGAAAATGTCAATGTCATTTATATATGAATGCAAGTGACATGTGGTTTCATTTATAAGCCTCACTTGCATGCATTCCTAGCTCATATAGGGGCGTGTGCATGCATGACTTCTGTGAATCATCTGTGTTGTGTGTGTGTAAATTTATGAATTAGAAGATCGCCTGTAGTGTGCGTGCATTATAGAGCACGAAAATCATTTTGGGCTATGTGTGTTGAGTTTTGTATTTTGTGTCAAAGTGTTGTATGCGTGCATTATTTTGGGTACGTTTAATATTTGCATGCAGATTAAAGTAGTGTCAGATTACCATTTCATTGTGTACAAGTGGGCAGTGAAATATTTGTGAATATAGTGGTGTAGTCCACTATTTAAATTTAGTTGTACCGGTGTTACGTTTTAAAAACGTATTTCGCGCCGTTATTTTTATAACGGAATTTTTAACCGGTGTTTATATTTTTGAAACGTGTTGTTTTGACGACATTTTGACGAGTAAATTCACTGTTGTTTTGACTTCAGTAACTGTCAATTTTAAATTGGATTTGCAAGCGGTTATTCCGCAACACTGATTTGATATCCGTTTTTACAGTGTTTTGTGAAGCGCAATTTCTTTGTCGAAATTGCTACAGATGTTGCTGTTTTATTCACGTGTTTTAAAAATCGTTTTAAAATAAAATTGTTTCCAAAAATTTTACAGTTTGCGCTTTCAAAAGAATGAAGAAGCGATTTAAACGGTTCAGAAAAATTAAGGATTATGAACCCTTACTTTTACCGATTCGCTTAATTCCGGACTTGCCCGTTTGAGAACGTAAAATGTTATTTATATAAAATACACAATTTTGCACTTTCAAGGAAATGATGAAGAGATTTAAACGATTTAGCAAAAGTGTGGAGTATGGAACCATACTTTTACTAATTCGGTTAAATCCGGACTCGTTAATTGAAACAATTGTTGTGGATTTGTTGTTTGATGATTTTGATGATTTTGTTGGGCTTTCAAGCCACTGTGTTGGACCTTCGGGTCAAATACCAGTACTAGACCTTCGGGTCATATGTTGGACCTTCAGGTCATTTGTTGGGCGCAAAAAAATTATGATGATAGTACTTGGTAGGCTTCGGCCATATGTTTTTCCACGTGCGGCGTAGCTTAGACTCGCCAAATGCTAGGATCGATCCACTTTTATGTTGATTTTCTAGTTATCTATTTTTGATTTCTAAATTCTGTGAATTGTTGTTTTGAATTCAATTGTGAATTTGAAAGTTGATTTTGATGGAGTTTGAAGTAATTTCTTCATTTAAACTATGTTGATTTCTTATGTTGAATAGTCCCATTCGAGATTATGATTATTTGCTTAATTGTTGTTTATCATACACTTATTTCTAAAGTTTAAATTAGACTGATCCATTTATTATTTTATTTTAAATAATACTCGGGTCAGACCGAGTTATTTCAAGATAATCGCTATCTCAGATTCAGTTGCTGCTTCACCTTTTGGGATTTCACTCCATCTTTTGTCTAGTCTTCGAGGAGTTACTTTTGGTGTATTGACTCTCGTCTCATGTATGTATTGATGGATATGTATATGTACATTTGGTTCATGTGAACCATCGATTGTTGTAGCATGTATCCAGACTTGTCTTCCGCTATATATCTGATATTTCTGTTCTGATGTGATTATACTATATGTGTTGTTGTTATTATGAGTTGTTCTGAATTTTTCTTTAGCCACCGTAGTTTCGTTTTAGATTTGGATTGAACTTATATCTTTGGGAGTAATTCACACAACTCCTATCGATGTAATCAATACTCGTCTAAGGCATAACTTACGGATGGTCGCTTCTAACAAGCCTTATTCTTCACAGTAGCAGACGTTATTCCTTATAATAACCTTTGTTATTGTGAGCATAGAGGTGAGGCGTCACACTTTCATAACGAAGTGACTCAAAACCAATGTACTGAATTTGAAAACTTATATGATACCCAATATATTATTTACTTACCACTTGATTGCCAAATCCGTATCGTCTGCCATGCTCCGATGGATCCATAACTGACTCAAAAATAGCATCCTCCTCATCCGTCGTCAGCTGATCTCGACCCGTATCAGCAAGGAGTTTATGGCGCTGCTCCATAAACTTTTCCTGCATTAACAAATTAATATCATCATATCTTATTTAATTATATTTTAACAAGTAGAACAATTACTAATATTGCATAAAATGAAATATGCTTACATGGCTCTTGCTGGATTTATCATCCTGTCATGTATACGAAACTGTCCCATCCGGATTTACATGCTCGACAGCATGCGTACAAGTAAACACGTCCATATAGCCCACGGAACCATGCGTCTCAGCTTCCTAAAATTGATTTTTACATTCAATTATTGTACATTTAAAATTATATAGCACAAACTATTTACAATTTGCATTCAGTAAATTTACCAACTCCTGCCGATACTACTGAAATGATTTCGACCCTCCGCGATGAGTGACAGGATTTTTATTTCTGTTTGTAGAGTTTCTTTCCGACTCTGCCTGTACATTCAAAATTTGATACATTATTTATCGATCATGTATTTTTTGATATTTACTACCAGTCAAATAATTTAAAAAAATTAGTATACTTGCCTTCGCCTTGTCAGTTTCTCAGTATCCCAACCATGCTTGCCATACGCTCTCCCCCATTCAACATGGTTTCTTACCTGATTTCTTGATTTCGGATATCGAGTCCCTAGAGTTTTTACGCATCTTCTTCATCCAATATTCTCGTGCCAACTGCATATCGTCTGTCTGAATGTCCATCTCAGCCTGTGTTTTATGATAAAAAACAAAAAGAATATTAAACTGTAAACGATAAACAGTAAAAAAACAACAAAACGAATTAAAAATGGAAAACAGAAAAATATACATACTACGACATCCTGCCAAATACAGTCTACTATGTGGGGAGGGATGTTATCCCACTTCGGCCAACACGCACTCATTCTACTCCGGTAAGAAGCTTTAGAAACATCAAACACAACCTTCAAGGGCAGTAGGTCGAACCCCCTGTTTTTAAATATGATACAGATAAGTACATACGTATATCAAAAAAAAAATGTTGAATAAAATTTAATTCTTACCCCTCTGCTCTAGGTACTAAAGAAACTACAGGACGCTGTGATGCTTGCGATGGACCACTGCCATCGCCTCCTGAAGATCGGGAAGTGCTCCTACCTCTAGATGACATTATGATAAACATGTGATGTATATACACATCATTTCAAAAGAGAATAATAACATGATAATAAAATATATTTCATACGTAAATGGCATCAACGGTATAAATTGCTAAATTAATGACTGAAATGGAAATAGAAATGGAAGTGTGTTATACCTGATTCATAATGGGTCTCATGTTCCGATGATAAGCAGATTACATTGCATTTTTAATAAAAATTGCTAAATAAATGACAAATGAAAATGACATAAAACATGTAAACAATGGTAAATGTACAGATTTGGTTTCATAGTTACATCAATTTCATAATACATCAAGAATTCAACATGGTTACATCAATTGCAAAAAAATCAGGTTCGAATTTTTATCAATCGTCGTCGTCTTCTGATTCAGATTCGGTCTCGTTTTCTACGATATTTTCCTCTGCACTGTCAAACGCTTCTACCAAAACATTTGATTCATCGATCAAAGGATCAATATCTGTATGATCGTCTGTAAATATTATTTCGTTATTTTCCTCAAGATCTGCCTGATAAGCTTGTTCGTTTGGAATATTCTTCCCATCGAATGTAAATCTGGCCTTTGTTTTAAAAACTGCAGACCAATCTGCTTTATCTCTTTTTAGAGACGGATAAGGAGCGTAATAAACTTGCAATGCTTGTTTGGCTAGTACAAAAGGATTGTACTTGTGATAGTGCGATGTATGCTTTATTTCGATAAGATTATAATCCTTGTGCACATTAATTCCAGAACTTGGAACATTGCTAAACCAATTGCATCTAAATAGAAACAACTCCTCCGTGGGTCGTGAGAAATATTGCAAAATTTGTGTTAGAATGTCATAAAAATCATTTATATGATTTTCTGGATCGTCACTACCTTTAACAAATACACCAGTATTATTCGTTAATTTTTCTGCACCATATTCTTTGGTGTTAAATTTATATCCATTGACGAAATATATTGGATATGTCTTGACCACTCTTTTTGGTCCCATCGCAAGATGTTTCAACCTTTCGTCAACAACATAATTTCTCGGCTCATAAACATAATTTGAAAACCAACCGGAAAATTCTTTACTGAGATCTTCGTTCGTATGTTCACGTTCATAAAAACTGTATATATAAACAAATTATTACATTAGGTTATACACGTGCATGCATTATAGAAAAGAATAAAACACAAATTATTATTTCAGATTACCTAACAAACGGTGCAACCTCGGCACAATTTAGAAGAATATAAGTGTGTGCTACATGAAGATCTCTATCGTCTAACCATATTTCTACATATTTTCCAAAAGCCCGACCATGTTGTCTAAAAATAGATAACATTGCTTGAGAGGACTCTTGTTCGTCGCCTTCGTCATTACGAGGAACACTTTCAAATGATATATTCACATGGTCACTGAAATAGTGAGAGAAAAAGAACGAAGCTTCTTCTTCGATGTAAGATTTACATATCGAACCTTCAACTCGTGCTTTTTGCCTCACTTTTTTCTTCAGATGATTTAGATATCTATGCAAAATTAATTTACATTAACTTCATCTTTCAAATGCAATTAAATTACGTGATAACATATTACATACCTCTTAAATGGATACATCCATCCATATTGGACAGGACCTCGAAGTCGTGCTTCAAATGAGAGATGAACAGGTAAATGTTTCATTACATTAAAAAAACCTGGCGGAAATATTTTCTCCAATTTGCAGATATCTACTTCAAGTTTACGTAAACGTTGCACTTTTAAAGTACTCGAACAAAGCTCTTTGTAAAACATACTAAGCTCTGTTACTACCTTACAAACTTTTAACGGCAGTAGTTCTTTAAACATAACGGGAAATAAATTTTCCATCATTATGTGACAGTCGTGGCTTTTCATTCCACTCAATCTACCGTTTTTAAAGTTAACACATCTACGAAGATTTGATGATATCCCATCAGGAAATCTTAACCCTTCCACCCATTTTAACACAAATTTAACTTGATTATTATCTAATTCGTAACATGCTTTGGTTTTTTTACTGTCATTTGGTTTCATATGAAGCTCAGGACGTTTGCATAATTCTTCTATATTGCGTCTTGATTTCAAATCATCCTTCGTCTTCCCTTTCACATTCAAAATTGTGTTAAAAACATTATCAAATACATTTTTCTCATTGTGCATTACGTCTATATTATGACGAAGCAGAAGATGTTTCCAATACGAAAACTTCCAAAAAATAGTTTGTTTGCATCAGTTATGAACAATCGATTTGCCTTTAATTTCTGTTTGCACTCCAGTTTCATATATCTTTGGATAGTCCCTAACAAGTTCATATATGTTTTCGCTTGACCATATCGTCGGTGGTTATCTGGTTTCTACTCTATTAGCTAAAAAGTTTTTCTTGTCTCCTCTAAAGGGATGATTTACATGGAGAAAATATCGATGACAGTCAAACCATGAAATTTTCTTACCATGAGGTAAAGAAAACGCTCGTGTTTCATCCATGCAATATGGACATGCTAGACGACCGGCAGTACTCCATCCTGAAAGCATTGCATAGGCAGGAAAATCGCTTATAGTCCACAACAAAGAAGCAAACATACGAAATTTTTTCTTCTTGGACGCATCGTATGTTTCTACTCCTTCATTCCACAGTATTTTTAACTCCTCAATCAACGGTTGTAAATATACATCGATTCATTGTGTCGGATCGTCGGGGTCAGGAACAACAACAGTAAGAAACATATATTGCGTTTTCATACACATCCATGGAGTTAAATTATACGGTGTAACGATAATGGGTCAGGATGAATATTTAAAACCAAATTGAGAAAATGGCGAAAAACCATCCGTACATAATCCTAATCTAACATTTCGACTCTCCACGGCAAAATTTGGATACGTTTTATCGAAATGCTTTCATGCTTCTCAATCGGCCGGATGTGTCAACGTACCCTCTTCGTCCGTTCTCACACTATGTCATCTCATATTAGATGCAGTTACAGAAGATGCATATAATCTTTGAAGCCTTGGAGTGATGGGTAAGTAATGCATACGCTTGTACGGAACTTCATTCTCCTTCTTTTTTCTTGGTTTTTATCTCTCCTGATTACAAATTTTATAATTTCTAAGGTTTGCGTCTTCTTTCCAAAACAACATGCAACCTTTTAAACATGTATCTATTTTCTGATAAGGTAAACCAAAAGCCGACATCAGTTTTTTAACTTCATAGTGATTTTCACACATTAGATTATCGGGCGGCATATGCCTTTTTGCAGCTTGTACAACAGCCCAAAACCCAGCTTCAGTGATGTTGTATTTTGACTTCATCGCAATGTATTCTACGATTACTGACAGCCGAGTGCCGTTTTTACAACCATCCCAAATAGGTTTCTTAGCAGCATCAAATAAATCATAAAAAAAAATTGCTTCAATATTTGGTTCTTCAACATTTCCATCATCGTCGTCAACTTCAACCATAGGAAACATTGATCGTGCTGCATTTTCGACCATATTTTCTATACGGGTCGTCGTAACTACTTCGTTAACGACACTTTCAGACTCTGCAGAAGTATTTGCTACAACTTCTCCATGCCGATCCCAAACATAATACTCGGGTACGAAACCGTTTTGACACAAATGAACTTTTACAATATCCGGTAACCAATACTTCAAATGTCTACACCTACTACACGGACAACGAATTTCTGGATCGTTTCCGTTATTACTTAAAGCGAATTCAACAAATACGTTTATACCATTAGAAAAATCATCTTTTATTGAGCCTCTCAGTCCTTTTCTTTGGTACATTCATCTCCTCCGATCAACAAAATAATCAACCATTTATCCTATTTGAGAAAATGAGTCGCAAGTTCAAAATTTAATATTTATTTTCAAGAATACAAATTCGAAAAAGATTATTTTCATGGTCGTATAATATTTGAATTTAAAGAACTATTTCACAAATTAAAAAATATTTTCAAATATGACACATTTTATTTTTTAACGTATCGATACAAAATTTTGTACAAAAAAATATTTTTTCCATGGTCAGACATCCTACTTCCCATTACAAACACAGTAAGCATTTACATTTCGTGTATTACTTCGTCTCAAACGATTCAAAAAAATTTCGGCAGCATTTCCCTTTTGTTCCCTACATTGTACACAAATGCGTGTACGCAGTAAACAAAAAAGAAAAGTTAGGCAGAAATTTTATGAACCGTTTGAGACGAAGTAATATACAAAATGTAAATGCGTACTGTGTTCATAACTCGTCCAATACAGAGACAAATCCAACAAACATTGTACCAGATGAATATAAATGGTCGTTTTTTGAAGAAAAAACGACTATTTATATAACGATCATGTACAACACTCGTTAGATGGGGCCAAAAACTCTTTAAGGGATATTAGTTAATTAAATGTGCGCATTTTACGAAAAAATACAGTTTTACTAACTATATACATACACAATCACAAATTATACATACACTTTAAAATTTCACGATAACATATGAAATAGGTATACCATGAGATGCTATAAACTATTATTACGTAATTGGAAACAATTGCAATCACTAATTAGCTCTAATTTATCATCTTTTGCAAATCTAAATTTAGGGCAAAAATTAGATTTTTGCCCAAATTAAGATATTATACCTGAGATTGAGAATAGTAGAGTTTGCTTAGGCAGCCATGGAGGATCCGAAAGCTCGAAATTGGAGATTGAAAGCTTATAGGAGGGATTTGGGGGTTTTTGATAAAAAATTTCGTGCTTCAAAATGAGGAAGAAGAAGGCTCGGCTGGGCCTGTAATTTGCGAATTTCCGACGGCTTCCGACGGCCGCCGACGGCCCGTCAGAAGCCGTCAGAAATTAGCCGTCGGAAGCCGTCGCTACGTGCTGTCGGAATATTAGCTTTTTTAGTAATGATGGTCTTAAATGCGTTGGAACATAGTAATTAAAGTGGGAAATCAGAAAAATCGTTGAAGCTGAGAGGTGCTTACAGGTAAAAGAAATCATTTGAAGATTGTTAGGAAGGTGCAAAAATGTGACATATACTTAGCCTTTTAATTGAGTGCAATATTGTTTGTTTAATGTTTAACTAAATTTGAAATTAAACTATCATGGATTAGAATGAATTACGGACTGTTTTCCTATTATGCTATGATCATCCTCTCAAATTAACAAACCTTTGAACATTGAGCTTATCATAATTAATCTGCTGTGCTGCATTGATTTTGTTAGATATGAAAAATTGGATAAGTAAAATATATTCAAATAACTTCTTCGGTGAGTTTGCTTCAGGGATTTTAATATCATATTATGGGATTGTACTTTATAGGATCTCGTGAAGTCTAGGCTCAAGCAAACGTAATTTTTTTCTTTCTTCTATTGTGGTTTATTATTGCAGTAAATGAGATACAACTGATGTTGTAGGAGAACAAGAATTTCACTACAGTCATGCATTGTTTTTACGATTCTGCTGTGTGATCATGTAGTATGGTTGCTTAAGTTGAAATATTGCTAATTATGATGTATTTCTTAATAAGTTTTTCAGAAGATTTGAGATATTTTCCCACAAGTCTTTGGATTAAGAAGCATTTAGTGTGAGGATATTTTATCACAAAAAATATGCTAAAGTTTATTATTATTATTAAAAATTCATTTATTTGATGAAAAGATAAAATATTTGTCTAATGATTATTTTTGTACGTTGATTTTCCAATGTTGGATTATTTTTGAAATGTATATGCATGAACATTGGCTCAACACTTCTAATATATATTATTACTATTTTGAATTATGTTATTTAAAGTTTGAAATGCTCATTTTAATGTCCATAATGTACATGGACCCACTATATTTTAAGAATATGAGGCCCAACCTGGTTTTTTACTTTGTAATATGTAACATATAAGCACATTTACTAAATTTTCACTGTTCGTTTTTTGATGTTCTTCATGAAGTTTCTTCTTCATTAAAATTTTCTACCGTACCGTTGAAGGGATAATAGTTCTCATCAAAGAGGTGGACACACTTTATCATAAGAAACCATTCTTAACATGGTTAATTGAAGTTCTCATCACAAAGGTGGACATATGCTCCTGTATTTGGTTCAATTGGCCTTTTCGAGTTTAGGAACAGTGAAATTGAATAAATAAAGTTGAAGATTTATGAATATATCATATTATAATAAAGGGAAAGTTTGACTAAAGTCCTTGTTAAGTTCTAAAATACACCAAACATCCTTGCTAAAAAAGTACGTAAACTAGGTCCATAGAATTAAGCTACTGAATAATTGCATACATTTATGCAATCATTCAGTGAATAATTGTAGACATTTAAGGAATTATATGAAAAAATTGCGGAAATTTCCGCAATTATTCATGGAAAAATTCCTGAAATTTCTCCAATTATTCATCAAAAAATTGCAGATATTTCTTTAATTTTTCGAAAAATTACGGAAATTTTCACAATTATTTTCCAAAATAATTGCAGAAATTTCCGTAATTTTTTAATGAATAATTACAGACATATATACAATTTTTGTATATAATTGCAAAATGTCTGCAATTATTTACTAAATAATGTCATAAGTATATGCAATTATTAAGTAACTTAATTGTAGGATCTAAATTACAATCTTTTTTTGGAAGTGATTTTGTGTATTAAGTTTGATTTTAAGAACATGAACTTAATATTCACTATAATAAATATGGGCTCTAATTAAATAGGGTGTGTGGGATGATCGCCATTTGAAACCCTTAGGATTGGTTCTATATCTCATCCAATAACCTTTTCCTTTTCCCTTTTTCTGAATAGTTTAGTGGAAGAGTGAAATTACACAGGTAAAAGTTGAGGACTTATGTTTTTAACTGGAATTTGGTGCAATGATTAGTTGAAAGGCCTCAATTCTAACGACAATAAATATAAGTTCATTTATTGAAATACGCAATAAAATTAAATTTAAGGGCTACCTTTATGATATCGTTATTTTCATAAAGAAACAAAAAATAATAGTTCATAGGAGGTTTGCGTCTCAATAACAAAATCTCTTTTCTTCTTAGTTTGTTTGCGTACCACTGTTTGACTACTAATATGATTTCGGAGTGTGGAAAGATGTCTCTATTGAATCAAAACAGTTCACGAGATAAGTATGTTTATTTCTATACCATATATAAAATTGTCAACAAATTGGTTTGATTCTGTTTGCTTATTGTTACAATTTTTCTTCCCAACACCGTTATATTTGCCAAATCATGGTTGTACATCAATTTTCAACAACATTTTCTCCGGAAAGATTATGTCATGTGGGTCATTACTCTCTTACTAATGAAAATTAGGAATTAAAGCACAGATGAACAATAATAAAGAAAAAGTATGTTGATTCTCTTAGGCCTATCAACGGATGCTTTCGGATGCGGATAGCGCCATATCCTCATCCGAAATCATTTTCAAATATCAGATATTCGCATCCGCGGATACGGACGGATATCGGATAATTATCCTATCCGCTAAGAACTAATAAATCAAGAATTATAAAAACAAAATTTTAGTTTACCATAAATATTTTTCAATCCCATGGATTATAAAAGCGTTAAAAATTAACAAAATGATGATAATAAATAGTTTCGAGCAGTTAAAAAGCATTAGTGCATATAATATAAACTACTAGCTTAATAAAATAATAAACGGAATTTTTTCAATTCACTAAAATACACATAATTTGAATTATAATCTTGACAAAAAACGAAAGGACAATTTTCGAATGTGGATGTCTCGTATGTGCATCCACATCCATTTTTCCAAATATCGGATATTTATCCGCTTTTTGGATGTGGATGCGGACGAATTTCGGATTTTTCGAGTATCCATTGACAGTCCTAGATTGTGTTAAAATGAAAAGGAAAAAAATAATTCAAATGAAGCTTTGCTTGCTAATGTAATGACCCAAAGTTTTATGTATCGAAGGATAAAAAATTATTATTTTTAAAAATCAAATTGGTCAAATGTTATTATAGATATTATCACAAGGAATAATATGAGTTCAATTCTTCCATCCCTTTATTCTTTATGCCCTCTATGCCACAAGGAATCTTAGACATCCATCACAACAAATTGATAAATTAGTGGGACCCACAATATTTAACGAATGTATGATGATACAAAATGAGTAGCTGAGATCTATGTGACATACGAGGATAGCCAAGATGGGGACAAAGGATCTGAGATGAGCAAATTTCTATAGAGAGCAACGGATTTATACAAAACCATAATGACAACTAATAATTATTCCTTACCTCGTAACAATTATATTATGAGCGTACATATTAATTTAAGACAAGAATAAGTTCAACATGAGTTCATGTTATATAAATTATAATTTCAAACATATACACATTCAAAATGATAATAGTGTTCCATTAAGCATAAATAAATCATGCTCAGAGAAAAATAGCGATTCAAATTTAGTTTAAAAAATATATTCCAAAATTTGCATCAATGCACTTTTGAAACTATCCAAAAAATATATTTCAATAGCTTAGAGCATTATATTTTTTTACTAAATATAGCATAATATAATGTAAGAAATATATGAAAATTATAAACATTATATAGATTAATTTTATTTCTTCTTACTACTCAAGCAAACCAAATAATATATAAACTTCTAAGTGAGTGTTATAAAAAGCACCACAATAAGTAATGGATATGATGCTATCGTTGGGAATTGATCTTTGCATCCCTTCATTACCTCTAATGTAAAGACTGGATGAACTATTACTTGAGGACATTGTATTCTAATTTCCAGAACAACCAAATAACCTTTTCTTTTGTTTTAAATATTCATACCAACATAATAACGGAAGGAATACAAATTTTAGCATAATTCAAAGCGATATGATATCTCATCATGAGAAAAATTACTTTTCAGTATATATCAAAAATACGTTAGATGACCACATTAGAAATAACTATAAAACCAATGACATAAGAAAACATAGCCAATGAAATGAAGCATTAAAATATCATGTAATTATAACTCAATATGAATGCTTGTAATATTTGTACTTATGCATCTAACATCGACACAATATAATATTTATAACCCAATATAATTGTTATTCCTATAAGACAAATAATAATTGTGCTTTTAAATATATAAAATGTACAATGTTCCCTTTCAAGCATAAGAAATAGGTCAAAAATATGATGTTGCTTTGAAAGCATAAGAAAACATCATTCTTATACTATTTGGCAAGTTTGCTGAACAAAATTATCTACAAATATAATTACTAGATTTTTATTTTATTTTTTGCTAATCTTGTTAAAATAAGATAAGCATTCGCTAAGAATATGTAATTAGTTCATATGTTAATACTTCTTTACGATAAATATAATTAACACCTCACGTTACATGTTCCCTCATAGGTTTGAACTGCTATTAATATTAGAAATAATGAAAAGGAAACAGTCGATTACATATTGATTATTTAATCGATTAACTTTAAAGAGAGTTAATATATAATTAATTATCTCATTAGATTGATTAAAATTTAAATAATTAGTTCCATTTAATTCTTGCATGATAATAATATTTGAAATAATCCTTCACATATAAAAATAGTTCAATTATACACAATACAAATAGTATTTCTTGTTTAGAGCAACATATTTATAAACATTTCTAATGGCAAAAAACAATCTAAACAACATTAAATCATAGATAATTACCTCATTGTTTCGTGAGATCAAGACTTTGATGATAACCATGAATGAGTGTTTCATACGAACATTTCATAGTCTATTGAACTACATGGTCAAATAATACTAAAATCCAAGATTGATTAAAAAATAGTATCAGATTATTCAAAAAAATATGTTTAAATTGGCAAACACTACATAACGTATTTGAAAATAAATAATACGTTTGCAATAATTATTAAACTAACTTCTAAATTTTTTTAAAGATGTCCACTAAAGGTAAAGAGGGTGCAGAACGGCAATCAGGTCTGTGATGTTGTATGGTGCAGAATGTTGGCCTACTAAAAGCCAAAAATTCCAAAAGATAAGCGTAGCAGAGATGCGTATGCTGCGATGGAGCTGCGGTCATACAAGAAGAGACCGAGTTAGAAATGATGATATATGCGATAAACTTGGAGTAGCACTAATTGAGGAGAAGCTAATTCAACATTGTTTAAGATGGTTTGGACATCTTCAATGGAGGCCATCTGAGGCATCTGTGCGCATTGGAATTATAGGCTGCGTCGAATGATCAAAGAGAGGTAGAGGTCGACTAAGGTTGATATGGGAGGATATAATAAAAAGGGACTTGAAGGATTGAAATATATTCGAAGAACTGGTGACGGACATAAGTGCGTGGAAGTTAGCGATCCACATACTAAAACCATGAGCTATGAGTTTTATAAGTTTTAGATTATAGGACTAGGGAATAGGAGCCTAGGACGTAGGTTTGGTCTTTGACCAATATTACTATTAGTACCATTATCACTATTTGTATTCTTATTAATATTATTATCATTTCTCTTTTTTTCTTTATATATATATACACGCACACACACACACGCACACACACATAAACAATTTTATCTTTATTTTAATTTTACTTAGTTATTATTATTATTAATTTACTTATTTTACTTTATTTTATTATTGTTATTGTTGCTATTATAACTTCTAAAATTGACTTTGTCAGTTAGTTTTCGGTTCCATCTCTAGCCGACCCCAACTTGTTTGGGAATAATGGGTTAGTTGTTGTTGTTGTATGTCCACCAAAGATAAAACAAAGGTATGCTTATCCATTTATGATTATGAAAATTTATTATTTAAATATTCATTTACTTCATATATGTTGTTTTCTTCCAATTTGATTATATTATATACTTATGTTTGAGAATAAAATAAAGATCAACTTTCCTCTATTTGAATGTACAAAATAATTTAAGGCTTTTGGTATTTACGTACTTAAAGATGTATAACTCACCACAAAATAAATGTTGGAAACCCAGTTCATAATCTTACCTATTGAAACAAAATGTGTAAAATAATTATTACTTTTTACGAACTTCATTTGTCATTTAATTTATTTTAATCTTCTATATTATTTTAATGTTAATTAATAAGTTATGCACATATCCTTTTTCTCTGTGCAAAAGACATAATTTGAACATGATAATAAAATAATTTGTAAGTATAACAAATTACATGAACTACAATGTTGAATGTTTGCACTAAATTGATTATTCTAACTACTATAACAAGCATCCCTTCATGGAAAATCTCTTTATTAGATCATAGATCCTAACTATAATGATGAATTTTCTTATGAATGCACTAAGTTTGAGTCCTCCAAAAGATTTGTATTTAGGCCTTGCTAATGTAAGTTGTATTTTAGACTACAGATTCATCTTTGCAATTATAGACCTGTAAAAGGAGAAATAAAATTTTGAACCATTATGATTTACATATTACCTTCAAGTGTTCCTTTATCAAGTAAATAAACCTGAAGTTGTTCAAATTTACCTTTCTCTGTGAATGCTTAAATATTAGTTAAAATTTTCTCAAATATAGCAACAATACATAAAGTGTTATTAATATCTATACATAAGTGTTTGTTTTCCCAAATTTCATGGGCTTCACATGATAACTGTTTCATACGATATACAAATTTAAGCTTCTCACTAAATGTAACGTTGAGATGTTTCTTTATCCAAGTAAATGCTTCTTATACAGAAAGTTGATGAGTTTGAAGGCCCATCAATATCATTGTTATGAAGGAAATCAAGAGTATTAGAGTCCATCAGCATGATTTTATAACATTTCGTTGCAAGGCTTATGGCTGCACAACTTCCTACATGGTCACCATCATTCTAGGTCTCTTTTGCACCCCATTTCTAGATATAGATTATCATGAATTTAGATTTTAATCATGATGTATACATAGTACATTACATCTAATGATAGAAGTGCACATGTAATTTTATTTAAAAAAACGAGGAAACGTCAAAACATAAATAAAATCTTCATTTGGAAAAAGTTTGAAAATACTAAAATTATTAACATCTTAAGCTTATGGTTTCAAGATCTAGTAAATACAGTTATTCTAGCGAAAACTAAGATGCATCCACTGTGTGTTTCATACGATCACCTTGAAAACATGGCCTTACAATATTTTTCTATTTTTTAATATAAATCCATCTCCATTATGCTCCAAGAAACCATCTGACTACCGTATATTACAATAGAGCTAGAAAACCACAAATTAAGGTTATCATATACTTCAGTAAAATTGTTCAATTCCAATGTTGTGACATGAAGTAAACTATTGAGCAAGTGTGTGTAGCATACAAACTTCAACACCCATAAAATTGAGAGTGTGCTTATAAAGAAAGGGAGACGATGGCTACATAGCACTTATTTAGGGGAAAAAATCTGATCATCAAAACTATCATCCCTAAAGTGGCAACATGTAAAAATGCACAAGTGCATCCCCATGTAATAATCAATTATTTTAGCATAATCTGAATTATCATTTTTGATTTAGGTTGCACCAAACAAACCTGTAATAGGAAATATAATGTAATGCATATAAAACTTGATTAAACAATGTAATGACCCAAGATTTTAGGAATTTATTCTGGAAAATATAAATAAATTTAAAATAATTTTTAAATAAATTTTGAAGGAGGAAATTGATATAGCTTGATAGTGTATCAGTGTGTGTACATGTGTGCACAGGAAATGCACATGAATATAAGCTAAAACCCTGAAATCCAAGAATACATACATATTGATGTGTATGGAAGTATATATATATATATATATATATATATGTAGATTAAATTCTTAAAAGTAGTATGCATGAGTAAATGTATATATGAGTGCTACTGAATATTTTGAGTGTACATGTGCATGTGTGTGTCAGTATAGAATGATGTAGGAATATATAGGAGGGTGTACAAATTATTTCAGTAAGACTTATATAAATATATATGTGTTAATAAAATACTAGAGTTTAAACTAGTGGAATAAAATATACAGACATATTTTGATATAAGAAGAAATAAAAAGAATGAAGATATAAAAAGGAATAATCCTCTTATAAATAAATGAAGGAAGTACATACCATTTGCATGAAAGCTAAAAATAGGAAAAAATAAGATAAAACAGGGAAGTGCTTGGTATAGGCAGAATTAGAAAAGAGTATTTAATAAATAACAAAACCAAGTCACATTTTTAGCATGATTGTAGACAAGGGGGAAAAGTATTTTCTGAAAAGCAAATTTCTGAAAAAAAAATGTGTAACCACTTTTCTCTTCACCCAAATTAAGCCGGGAAGGGTAAAACTTTGGGTTTAAAAAATGCAGATAACATGATTTTTCTGGTGGGCAAAAATGGACTTAGCCAATACCCAAAACCCTAAGAGAGACCCTGT
This sequence comes from Allium fistulosum, assembly GCA_030737815.1. Classification (NCBI taxonomy): domain Eukaryota; kingdom Viridiplantae; phylum Streptophyta; class Magnoliopsida; order Asparagales; family Amaryllidaceae; genus Allium; species Allium fistulosum. The sequence continues at coordinate 1,581,279,573 of CM060902.1, read as the reverse complement.
ATATATATACATGTATATGCAGCAGCCTCCTCTCCTCCTCAGAAAAGAATTTTGAAAAAAAAAAAGAAGAAAAACAACACCACAGAAATCATAAGACAAGGGAAGGAAGAGAGCTTGAGGCTAAGGGCAGAAGCTCATCAATTAATTAAGGAAACAAAGAAGAGAGCTAGGTGAGAAAACTCACTCAAAAATCTAAGGCAATAAGTCCTAATGTAGGCAGCCAGTTAAAAGTATCTTCTTAAAAGAGTATTTTCATATATGAATGTTTATCTGTGAATTTAAATCTGAAAATGTTTTGATTTTCTTTGGTTGATTACTTGTTTTATTATAACAAAGTTTTATGTGTTGTTAGTATACATATCTGTTTTATACATTCAGATCTCTGATATGTTAATGTTTAGGGATATAAACAAATACCCAGAAAATAAAATGTTGAGAATAGGCAAGTAGTATTGGTTTTGGCTCAACCCAGAAAGATGTAAATAATGTTGAGCTGCAATATACTCATGTATAAGTGCTGAGGCTTGAAATAGAAAGGAATTAGGGGTGCAATAGGGTTGCCTATGTGCTGATGCTCCTGATTCAATAAAATGCATAGCAAACAAAATTTTGTGATTCAGTGAAACTAGGTCATCCTGAGTTTAACTCAAGCACAAATGTTTGCAAAAGAAAAACTCTCTCAGAAACCATAAGCCAATGTTAGTTGCCTAAACTCCTTTTAAAATACCAGGATGAATATATTTATATACAGAACTTTATTTTGTAATCACCAATGGTTGTTTGCTTGTTTGCCTCTGTATGGTCATGAAAAATCAAAAGAGCTATTATTAACTTAAACCTGATTAGGAAATTGGGGTCAAGAACACTGCAGGAATGACTTGTGTGCTTGAGTAACACAAGTTGACACATGGCTTGTTTAAGTCCTGAGATCTTTGTGTAATGGAGTGAATTAGTTCATTACAGTGTGTCCATTGATTCATAAATATTGCAGATGAGACCAAGGATAGATAAATATACCAAGGGAATAATACTTGAGAAGATGAGAAAACTAGAGTTTTTCCCAGATTTGAAATATGAGGATTGAATAAATGATTTAACTCATATTAGTTATTTTCCTGTTTGGTATGAATGATTGTTTGTCTATGATTGAGTTGTATGCTTGAATGTATGTGCCATATTCATATGTGTAGTCTCTGGAAAGAAAATTAAAGTGTGCACATGCACAATGACACAGAGCATGCACACAAGTATTTGCCTGATTCCAAAGGGCTGAACTTTCTGTATATGTACTTAACTTAACTTTAACCTGATTAACTAATTATTTTGTGAGCTTTCTCATACCAGACATGTGTCTGACCCTAGTGTGCTAATGGCATCTGGGGTGTCTCATTTAAAATGAGGCAGTTTCAAATGCTTTTTCAGGGATTGCAGCAACTAAGTAGGAGTAGGAGCAAAGCTTTGAGAAGAAGATATAGCATGCTAAACTTAGTTAGATAAGAGCCTAAATGTTGAAATCTGCATGTATTGACAATTTAAATTGCTACTTGTATTAAGTGTTGAATATTGGATGGATATTTTGTTAAGAGATTGACTTGTATCTGGAATCTATGAACTAAGTTAAATATCTGTTATGTTTAAAAAGAATTTTAATCAAATCTTGTAAGTGGATTTAGCAAGAACACCATGTTAAAATTGAATGATTACATTTTATAAATGTATTAGTCAATCTTGAGACTTTGGAAAGAATTTAAGTTTTGGAAAATCTGGATAGTTGATTCTCAGAAAATTAAATGGTTTTATTTTCTACTATGGCATATGTATACAAAAGAAAATAGGCATAGGTTGAATGTTTTATATGGCTGCAAGGTTTCCATAATTAAACTTGTTTCATACAAATGTCTCATGTACTATTTTTTTTAAAGAAAGGATTTGTAACAAGGGAAGAGTAAGCCAGATCCATATAGTTGCAGATATATATGCACATAAACATGTTTAGTGCAAATATTACCACACCTTTTCCTTTGTATTTGTGATAAGAATCTGAATTTCACTCAGATTCTAACCAAATGCATTCTTAATTCCAGACAGATTTTGTGAGAAGAAATTCAAACCTGGATCATGATAAACACTTCTATCATTTACAAAACCCAAGCAACAGACCCTTAATTTGCATCAATCATGAAGCCTTCCAGGTTGTAGGAATGGGTTTCAAAAATAATTAAGCAAGAATTATTGTTTTGTATGATAGAATATAGGCAAAAGTAAAGTATATATGTGCAGATATAGGTAGATAACAGGTTCCAAACTGTACAGAAGAAAAATGAAAGGAAAAAAAACAAAAATTGTGTTTGAACCAACCAGCATAGTACTCGAACTCGTGACTTCTCATGTATAAGTTAGGCGCGTTTCCGTTACGCCTAGATGTTGCTTGTGTTCACTTAGGATCCACTTCTTTTTAGCTTGATTATGTCACTATTCAGAACTTAACACAAACATCTATATTAAAAGCTTGCTTTCTACTGATTATTACTTGATCACTTCTTAGTTAGGATAAACAGACTAATGTATATGTTTCCAGTGGATTGATTGGTCAAAAAAAAAATCAACAATCCAATATCCTCTTGTTTTCCAGAACTCTGATTCAAACAAGAGAGGCATATACATCCTCACATGTATGTGCTTATCTTTGTGAATGTACTGATATATTTATATTGGTTGATTATTGTGATCCTGGATATATTTTGGTTTATTGGAGAAAGATATTGACCCTGAGAATTATAATTGCAATGGATGATATATCTATATATATATATCCTCTTTACCTTAAAAAAAAATTCCTTATGGAATTAGAGTAGAAATAGGAGGGTCATTTCAGTTGGTATCAGAGCTATGTTATTTAACATAGTAGAAGTAAGGATCAAGTTCTTAGATAGAAATAAAATTTAAAGGAACTAAATATATATATAACAATGTGTTCAGTGTGAAAAAAAAAACCCACTGAAACAACCAAATTACCAATCAAACTGACCAGCTATGTAAATTATTATTAGCAAACTATGGTAGGGAGACCACCAAATCAGGGAGCAGGATCTTCCCATGCACCACCAATGGTCAATCTGCAAGACTTGGTGAGAGCATTTAGGGATGGGGCAGGACAAAGGCAAGAAAATCCCTATGAAGAACTCTCAAAATTACTTAAGACATATACTCATTTAGGAGGCAAAAGCTTTGAAGGGACAGAAAGTATCATGGAAATTCAAACATGGTTGAGAACATTGGAAAGAATTTTCAATGACATGCAACTTGATGATCAAAGAAAGAGGCAAGTGGCTTCAAGACAGCTAAAAGGAGTAGCTTTAGGCTGGTGGGAAGTAATCATTGCAGGAAGGAATGAGAATGAAATCACTTGGAATCAATTCAAAGAGATGTTGGAAGCAAGGTTTGTACCAGCATCAGCAAAGACTACCTTGCTAGAAGAATTCATTAGACTTAGACAAGGAACCATGACTGTCACAGAATACACTCAAAAGTTTGAGGGGCTTTCCACATATGGAGCAATGCTTGTGGCAGATGAGGCATCCAAAAATGATAGGTACATAAAAGGTCTGAACCCAGGACTTAGCAGAGCCATGTTACCCTATGCAGACAAGACTTTTGATCATGTGATAGACTTAGCTTTGAGGTTGGAGCAGCATGACAAGGAAAGGGAGAAGTTCAGAAATTTTAAGAGCAATAATAACAAGAAAGGTAAGGGGAGGTATCACCCTTATGATAAGAAGAAAGAAGAGGCTAGTAACAAAAGCACTGGAGATGTCAAAGCTAAGGAAGAAAAGAAGAAAATTGTGTGCCATCAGTGTGGAAAGGAAGGGCATATCAAACCAAGATGTCCAGAATTGAAAGGAGGAGCTTTCAAATGCTATCTATGTGGGAAAGAGGGGCATATGAAGAGGAATTGTCCTGAGTATAAACAGCAAGGCAAATTGGCAAATTTGGAAGGGAAAGGCAAAGCCACAGTGGAGAGTAACACTGTAAACCATAGCCAAGTGGAAGGTACATTACTTATTTGTACCATACCCATAACAGTAGTATATGATACTGGGGCAACTCACTCTTTAATTTCTTATGAATTGGTTAAAATGCTAAAACTGAATTGCATATTGGTTGAAACCCCATTGCATATACACAGTCCATTGGGGAGTTCTAGTGTTTTAAATATGATTTGTGTGGATGTGGAATTAAACATAGGAGGAAATATTTTTATTTCCAATTTATATGTTTTGAATTACCCAAATATAGGTGTTATATTGGGGGTAGACTGGTTAAAGCAATTTAAAGCCATAATTAATTTAGACTCATCCACCATATCATTGCAAAATTCTAGAGGCCAGAGAATCACAGTTTTATGTGAGGTAGCTAAGGAAGGAAAACTATATCATTTAGTTGACTTAGAAAAAGATTTCAGTGAACTAACCATTGAAGAAATTCCCATAGTCAATGAATATTTGGATGTGTTTGGTGAGGTCAAGGGTATTCCACACCATAGACCAGTAGAATTCCAGATCAATCTAGTTCCAGGAGCAAGCCCAGTGATTAAAAAGCCAACTAGAATGGGGCCAAATGAACTAAAAGAATTAAAGAAATAGTTAGAAGAATTGGAAGAAAAGGGTTTTATAAGACCAAGTAATTCTTGCTGGGGAGCACCAGTGGTATTTGTTAAGAAGCAAGATGGCTCCTTAAGACTTTGCATAGATTATAGAGAATTAAACAAAGTAACTATTAAAAATAAATACCCATTGCCAAGAATAGATGATCTTTTTGATCAATTAGCAGGGGCAAAAGTATTTTCTAGACTAGACTTAGCATCTGGTTTTCATCAAATGAAGGTGGAAGAATCAAGCATCAAGTACACTGCCTTTAACACTAGGTATGGGTTGTATGAATTTTTGGTTATGCCATTTGGCTTGACCAATGCACCATCTTACTTTGCAGATTTAATGAACAGAACCTTTAGAGATTGTTTAGACAAGTTTGTGCTTATTTTTATAGATGACATTTTGATTTATTCCAAGACAGTGGAAGAACATAAGCATCATTTGCACCTGGTTTTGTCTAGATTAAGGGAAAAAGATTTAAAGGCAAAATTTTCAAAATGTGTGTTTTGGAAAGAGGAAGTACATTTTCTTGGCCATGTTATATCTGCCAAAGGAATTTCTGTGAACCCCAATAAAGTAGTGGCTATTCAAGCATGGAAGAGGCCAAGCACTGTGAGTGAAGTGAGGTCATTTATGGGGATGGCAGGGTATTATAGAAGGTTTATAAAAGATTTTTCAAAAATTTCTACACCACTCACTAACCTAACCAGGAAGAACCAAGCTTTTGTTTGGTCAGAAAAATGTGAAAAGTCTTTTGAACAGTTGAAGGAGGCATTGGTGAATGCTCCAATTCTAAAGGTACCACATGGAAATGAAGAATTAGTGGTATACACTGATGCTAGTGGATTTGGCTTGGGTGCAGTGTTGATGCAACAAGGCCAAGTCATTGCATATGCATCCAGACAACTTAAACCCCATGAAGTAAGGTATGCCACACATGACCTCGAATTAGCAGCTGTGATATATGCTTTAAAACTTTGGAGACATTATTTGTTAGGCACTAAGTTTGAACTTTACACTGACCACAAGTCTCTAAAATATTTGTTTTCACAAAAAGATTTGAACATGAGGCAACATAGATGGGTGGAGTTCTTAGCTGCCTATGACTTTGACATACTTTATACACCAGGAAAAGCAAACAAAGTTGCAGATGCTCTAAGTAGACAGCATGCTAAATTGGCTATGATGATGATGGAAGAATTTAAAAACTTATTTTTGCTAACTGAGTTAGAGATTGGGGAGAATGGTTGTGTGCACATTAATGGGCAGATGCATGGTGCACAAGAAGATAAAGGGAAGTTAAGCTTAATGACACTTCAACCAGATTTAATTCTGAAGGTAGGAAAAATGCAAGAACAAGATGCTCACTTATTAGAGAAGAGAATGCTCCTCTCAAGAGGGGAGGAAGTAATGAATCACCACATTGATAAAGATGGTTATGTGAGATACCAGAATAGGATGTGTGTACCAGAGGACATAGAATTGAAGAAGGAGATATTGAATGAATATCACAGAAGTAAATACTCCATACACCCAGGTAACACAAAAATGTATCAAAATTTGAAAAGAGACTTCTGGTGGAAGGGGATGAAATCTGATATAGCTAAGTACATTGCCAAATGTATGACTTGCCAACAAGTCAAGGCTGAAACTCAAAGACCATCAGGGTTGATGCAACCTCTTAGTATACCACAGTGGAAGTGGGAAGACATATCTATGGACTTCATAGATGGACTGCCTAGATCTAAGAGAGGTAATACAAGTATATGGGTGATAGTTGACAGGCTAACCAAGGTAGCACACTTCATCCCAGTCAAGTCAGAAAGAACAGCACCAAAACTAGCTCAAATTTTTATAAAAGAAGTGGTAAAGTTACATGGCATTCCCAAAACCATTGTGAGTGATAGGGATACCATCTTCACTTCAAAATTCTGGAGAAGCTTTCAAGAAGCAATGGGAAGTGAACTATGTTTAAGTACTGCCTACCATCCTCAATCAGATGGGCAGACTGAGGTGGTAAACAAAGTTTTGGAGGACATGTTGAGGGCATGTATACTGGATTTTGGGGGCAACTGGGAAGATTATCTTCATCTAGTTGAATTTACATACAACAACAGCTACCAAAGCACCATAGGAATGGCTCCATTTGAAGCCTTATATGGTAAACCCTGTTTGTCACCTGTTTGCTGGGTAGAAGCAGGAGAAAGGTCTATTTTAGGACCTGAGTACATACAAGAAACCAAGGAGAAAATTGAGTTAGTAAGAAGAAGAATGACAGCAGCTCAAGATAGGCAAAAGAAATTTGCAGACATGAGAAGGAGGCAGGTAGAATATGAGGTGGGAAATTTTGTTTTCATCAAAATCTCACCCATGAAAAATGTGCTGAGGTTTGGAAAACAAGGCAAATTAACCCCAAGATATATTGGACCATACAAAATTCTGGAGAGAATTGGTCCCTTGGCATATAAGTTGGAATTACCAGAAAACATGCAAGGTATACATGATGTTTTTCATGTATCACAATTGAGAAGATGGGTCCATGACAAGGCAGAAATTCTTGAAACCCCAACCCAAGTGCAGATAAATCCTAATTTGATTTATGAAAAGGATCCAGTGGGAATTTTGGCAAAAGATGTGAAGAAGTTGAGGAATAAATCTCTGAAACTTGTGAAGGTACAGTGGAGTCTTGATCCTAGTGATTGCACATGGGAATTAGAAGACAAAGTTAGGATGAATTATCCTAAGCTATTTTCAGATTAAGGTAATTCTGATTTTTGATTATTTTCTTTATTTTGGATGAATATATTTTTAGTTAGTATAGAACTAAGAATCTATTTGGTAGAGAATATACTTGTTCTCAGAATTAAGTTTAAAATTTATTTTAAGCTTAGGAAAATTGTGGGACACAATTTCTAAAAGGAGGGGTGTATGTAATGACCCAAGATTTTAGGAATTTATTCTGGAAAATATAAATAAATTTAAAATAATTTTTAAATAAATTTTGAAGGAGGAAATTGATATAGCTTGATAGTGTATCAGTGTGTGTACATGTGTGCACAGGAAATGCACATGAATATAAGCTAAAACCCTGAACTCCAAGAATACATACATATTGATGTGTATGGAAGTATATATATATATATATGTAGATTAAATTCTTAAAAGTAGTATGCATGAGTAAATGTATATATGAGTGCTACCGAATATTTTGAGTGTACATGTGCATGTGTGTGTCAGTATAGAATGATGTAGGAATATATAGGAGGGTGTACAAATTATTTCAGTAAGACTTATATAAATATATATGTGTTAATAAAATACTAGAGTTTAAACTAGTGGAATAAAATATACAGACATATTTTGATATAAGCAGAAATAAAAAGAATGAAGATATAAAAAGGAATAATCCTCTTATAAATAAATGAAGGAAGTACATACCATTTGCATGAAAGCTAAAAATAGGAAAAAATAAGATAAAACAGGGAAGTGCTTGGTATAGGCAGAATTAGAAAAGAGTATTTAATAAATAACAAAACCAAGTCACATTTTTAGCATGATTGTAGACAAGGGGGAAAAGTATTTTCTGAAAAGCAAATTTCTGAAAAAAAAATGTGTAACCACTTTTCTCTTCACCCAAATTAAGCCGGGAAGGGTAAAACTTTGGGTTTAAAAAATGCAGATAACATGATTTTTCTGGTGGGCAAAAATGGACTTAGCCAATACCCAAAACCCTAAGAGAGACCCTGTATATATATACATGTATATGCAGCAGCCTCCTCTCCTCCTCAGAAAAGAATTTTGAAAAAAAAAAAGAAGAAAAACAACACCACAGAAATCATAAGACAAGGGAAGGAAGAGAGCTTGAGGCTAAGGGCAGAAGCTCATCAATTAATTAAGGAAACAAAGAAGAGAGCTAGGTGAGAAAACTCACTCAAAAATCTAAGGCAATAAGTCCTAATGTAGGCAGCCAGTTAAAAGTATCTTCTTAAAAGAGTATTTTCATATATGAATGTTTATCTGTGAATTTAAATCTGAAAATGTTTTGATTTTCTTTGGTTGATTACTTGTTTTATTATAACAAAGTTTTATGTGTTGTTAGTATACATATCTGTTTTATACACTCAGATCTCTGATATGTTAATGTTTAGGGATATAAACAAATACCCAGAAAATAAAATGTTGAGAATAGGCAAGTAGTATTGGTTTTGGCTCAACCCAGAAAGATGTAAATAATGTTGAGCTGCAATATACTCATGTATAAATGCTGAGGCTTGAAATAGAAAGGAATTAGGGGTGCAATAGGGTTGCCTATGTGCTGATGCTCCTGATTCAATAAAATGCATAGCAAACAAAATTTTGTGATTCAGTGAAACTAGGTCATCCTGAGTTTAACTCAAGCACAAATGTTTGCAAAAGAAAAACTCTCTCAGAAACCATAAGCCAATGTTAGTTGCCTAAACTCCTTTTAAAATACCAGGATGAATATATTTATATACAGAACTTTATTTTGTAATCACCAATGGTTGTTTGCTTGTTTGCCTCTGTATGGTCATGAAAAATCAAAAGAGCTATTATTAACTTAAACCTGATTAGGAAATTGGGGTCAAGAACACTGCAGGAATGACTTGTGTGCTTGAGTAACACAAGTTGACACATGGCTTGTTTAAGTCCTGAGATCTTTGTGTAATGGAGTGAATTAGTTCATTACAGTGTGTCCATTGATTCATAAATATTGCAGATGAGACCAAGGATAGATAAATATACCAAGGGAATAATACTTGAGAAGATGAGAAAACTAGAGTTTTTCCCAGATTTGAAATATGAGGATTGAATAAATGATTTAACTCATATTAGTTATTTTCCTGTTTGGTATGAATGATTGTTTGTCTATGATTGAGTTGTATGCTTGAATGTATGTGCCATATTCATATGTGTAGTCTCTGGAAAGAAAATTAAAGTGTGCACATGCATAATGACACAGAGCATGCACACAAGTATTTGCCTGATTCCAAAGGGCTGAACTTTCTGTATATGTACTTAACTTAACTTTAACCTGATTAACTAATTATTTTGTGAGCTTTCTCATACCAGACATGTGTCTGACCCTAGTGTGCTAATGGCATCTGGGGTGTCTCATTTAAAATGAGGCAGTTTCAAATGCTTTTTCAGGGATTGCAGCAACTAAGTAGGAGTAGGAGCAAAGCTTTGAGAAGAAGATATAGCATGCTAAACTTAGTTAGATAAGAGCCTAAATGTTGAAATCTGCATGTATTGACAATTTAAATTGCTACTTGTATTAAGTGTTGAATATTGGATGGATATTTTGTTAGGTATTTTGTTAAGAGATTGACTTGTATCTGGAATCTATGAACTAAGTTAAATATCTGTTATGTTTAAAAAGAATTTTAATCAAATCTTGTAAGTGGATTTAGCAAGAACACCATGTTAAAATTGAATGATTACATTTTATAAATGTATTAGTCAATCTTGAGACTTTGGAAAGAATTTAAGTTTTGGAAAATCTGGATAGTTGATTCTCAGAAAATTAAATGGTTTTATTTTCTACTATGGCATATGTATACAAAAGAAAATAGGCATAGGTTGAATGTTTTATATGGCTGCAAGGTTTCCATAATTAAACTTGTTTCATACAAATGTCTCATGTACTATTTTTTTTAAAGAAAGGATTTGTAACAAGGGAAGAGTAAGCCAGATCCATATAGTTGCAGATATATATGCACATAAACATGTTTAGTGCAAATATTACCACACCTTTTCCTTTGTATTTGTGATAAGAATCTGAATTTCACTCAGATTCTAACCAAATGCATTCTTAATTCCAGACAGATTTTGTGAGAAGAAATTCAAACCTGGATCATGATAAACACTTCTATCATTTACAAAACCCAAGCAACAGACCCTTAATTTGCATCAATCATGAAGCCTTCCAGGTTGTAGGAATGGGTTTCAAAAATAATTAAGTAAGAATTATTGTTTTGTATGATAGAATATAGGCAAAAGTAAAGTATATATGTGCAGATATAGGTAGATAACAGGTTCCAAACTGTACAGAAGAAAAATGAAAGGAAAAACAAAACAAAAATTGTGTTTGAACCAACCAGCATAGTACTCGAACTCGTGACTTCTCATGTATAAGTTAGGCGCGTTTCCGTTACGCCTAGATGTTGCTTGTGTTCACTTAGGATCCACTTCTTTTTAGCTTGATTATGTCACTATTCAGAACTTAACACAAACATCTATATTAAAAGCTTGCTTTCTACTGATTATTACTTGATCACTTCTTAGTTAGGATAAACAGACTAATGTATATGTTTCCAGTGGATTGATTGGTCAAAAAAAAAAATCAGCAATCCAATATCCTCTTGTTTTCCAGAACTCTGATTCAAACAAGAGAGGCATATACATCCTCACATGTATGTGCTTATCTTTGTGAATGTACTGATATATTTATATTGGTTGATTATTGTGATCCTGGATATATTTTGGTTTATTGGAGAAAGATATTGACCCTGAGAATTATAATTGCAATGGATGATATATCTATATATATATATCCTCTTTACCTTAAAAAAAAAAATTCCTTATGGAATTAGAGTAGAAATAGGAGGGTCATTTCAAACAAACCGAGCCTTCAGAGACTGATCCCTTAGTCCATACTATAATTTTTAGTATTTTCCTATTTGGAGTCATCAAACTTAAACATGGATAACAAAATACATGTTTTCTCTTATATTTAAAAAAGCTTGCATCATCCTTGTTTATTATTGATATGCAGCTATAAAGTTGTTTGAATGCAGCAATAACCATTGACAGATCAAGGTACCAGGAAAATTAATTATCAATAGATCAACTTAAATGTGTTTCAATGTCACGATAATAAGAAAATACATAATTACGAATCTATAAACTATAAAATTATATGGTATATATGGAAAAAAAATTCAACTCAATGTTAAGACATAGTTTAGTTTAGATTACCGAGTAATCAAACATAGAACAGTGCTATAAAATAACAAATAAAGTCACGATCATGCTCAAACAACATAATGAAGATAAGTAAACTTTGAAAAATGTGGTTTTCCATGAAAAATCATGCTCACACAACATAAGAAAATTAGTTTAATTTCAAAATGTGGATTTGAAGAAAGGGGAGATATAGATACTTAAATGCAATTAGTTCTAAACCCTGTGTATGTGTGTTATAGAGAGAAGAATATATCAAAAAAACTAATAAATACCTCTCTAATAACAATTGACATTTCAAGCACCACTTATCCCTTCACATGGCTTGAATTTGCCGCATCTTGTCAAAATGAGAGATAGACCTTTCATTTCATAAATAGTAATGATAATAATATGAGAGAATATATAGTAGAATAATGGTTGTATAATCACAACTATATATGAAACTACATTAACCAATCTTGCATGATAATTGGAAATAAAAAACTACAATCATATCATTTTGCAATTATCATTGTGTCTTTGTTCCATTTCTTACAAGAATATTAGTTTGACAATAACTAAACTTAACCTTTTATTCAATTCACTTCTCGACAAATGGGTTTAAGCGTTCCAACCTATATTTTTTTACCAATAATTTTAAGAAAATAAAGTTTAGTGTAGTCCACGCAACATCATAGAATAATCGATCTGTCATGCTTAATAAAAAAACCATATCAGTGAAAGAATTTCTCCCAAGATGGAATGATTTCCAATGTAAATGCAACGCAGACCAATTATATCTCCTTGAACCATGTACAACATTAAATGTCTGTTTTTTTAATAAATCAAGCATGTATTTGATACATTTTGAGCACTTGGGATGTAATATATTTTGTTTAACATATTATATTAATTCAAGCATATAGTAAGAAAATGAGTTATACACCTGAAATTTTTCGTTAATTTTTAATTTTTGTCATTATATTGTAAAATTCAGATCTTTCCTTTTTGATAGTTATACTTACTATTATCTGACAATCAAGTTTGCACGTATGAATAACGTTAATAGTATGTATAAAAAAGTTTGATTTCTCTCTTGTTTCTACATTGTTATGCTACTATAGTTTATATTTAATTATTGCTTGCCTACTTAACTATATATTGGGGCCAGTGCTCAATCGATGTGTAGCGTAGGAAAAACCTTTATATTGTGCATATGTAAAAAGATAATGTGTACTGACGTATAATGTATATACATGTAATTAGTGGCGGCCCAACAAATTTAATGCCCCAGCCCAAAATACAAATCCAGGATGAAAAATTGAAAATCAAATATTGTTGCCCCTCTCTAGGAATCGAACCTAGCACATTTCAGTGGAAAGCATACAGCCTACCACTACACCAAGGCTTATTATATCATAAAACTGTAACTAATTTTATATATTTAAACAATTTCTAACTCAAATACTAACAAATTTTGCCCCGACCCAGTGGGTTGCCCCAGCCCACGGGCTTGGTGGGCTGCCCTCTGGGCCGGCCCTGCATGTAATGTTGCTTGAGATAAGTTTTTAAGCGAATAATGGTGAAGTGAACAAAAAAGTAAAACAGTTGAACAATTTAATTTTTTATTTAGAATAAAGCAAATTACAGTGATATGCACTATGCATAATTTTATAAAAAAGAGTTGAGATTATAATTATGGCATAACTCTATAACATTTTGTATATGTTAATAAACTTATTTTTATTTTATTGAAATTTTGAGATACATTATAATAAAGTGATTATAAATGAAGTATGACTCCATGTATCTTTGTGTTACACACACACACAGACATATACACATACAAACATATATATATATATATATATATATATATATCTGCATGTGTGTCTATGTATTCCTCTCAACACTGCTAAAACATCCTAAATTGAGTTATGGGTTAAATGAGGGAATAACAATTACAAATATAATATATGTCATAGTAAATGGTATGCAACCGCGAGTGATGATCAAGTCGGGAGAGGTTCACTACTATTATTTCGCATATGTTATCATTTTGATTTTTTTTGGAATTAAATAAAACATTAACAAAAGTATTTTTAAAAAAAACCTAAAGTGCATTAATAAATTGGCCATAAAGATACAGGTTAGCAAAATAATTTATTAGCATTGAAGAATTTAGCAGCACTAAAGTTTGTAGAAGCATCCAGATTACAAAGAAAAAGAGTGAATAGCATTTCTAACCTGTTGCACAAAACAATGTCATCATACAAAATAATTTGAAAATTTTCATTACATATTGTTGGAAAAATGACAAAAATTGATCGTATTTGATAACATATACAATATAAGCCATGTAATAAAAAATTGAAATGAAATTACACACACACACATGCATATACATGTGCATGCCTAGAAAGATATAGCAGACATGAGCCAACTCAGTGTGCATTGATGTTATTAATGCCCTAACGCACATATATGAAAAAGTAAACTCACAAAATAAAAATAAAATTCAACTTCACCTGATGATTTTCATACTCCTATGTCAACCATATATCCTAACATTGTCTATTATATGATTTAGTTAAATTTTCAACAAAGTTGACTTCTACATTTGTAGTTTGCCTTTTAATTAACATAGAATATAATTTTAGAACAGCCTATTTGTTTACTTAGAGATACAGTAAACCTTTATCATATATGGTATAAGATTTTTTAAAATTGCATGTTTTTAAATTGTCCCCTAATTAATATTAATTTGTACGTGGATACCATAATATAGACAATAAGTATTATATTTCACATTGCAGTCTCATAAATTGAGTTTTATGTTGTAATTTATGCTAATTAAGGCTTATTAGTTGAATGATATAATGGAAATATGGTGGCATTTTATACTTACAACTTGATGGTTTTAACACAATGAAAAGAGGACTTATAATGTATTTGACTCGTCAATGTAAGGACACTATAAAATAATACCTATATATTTAGCATTTCAAGAAGATTATGATAATAAGCTCAAGCCTTAAATACTTACTTTATTTGGCTTCTTTGGATTAATTATAAAGTAGAGAGAGATATTGGATTAACCATTGTTGCTTCAAAATTATATGAGGAAAATACAAAATTATGTGATTATGCCACATGTTGAGTGATGGGTTAATGCATCCTATATTTTGTAAATGGAAACATTCATGCTCAAACATGGAGGATATTCGAACTTAGATATTGAAAATATGTATACTCAGCTATGATAAATGTGTAAACTTGCTAAATATTATCATGGAAAGTAGGAATCCAATAAGGCATTTATTTAACTCAAACATACATCTTTCTGCTGCTCTTTAACCAAAGTATAAAACAAAACCCTATAATTCTTTTCAACTATCAATTTACAATTTATAGTTTCATTGCAATGATTTGAAATTAATTCATTTGTTATGATATATAGGTATTTAATTTTTAATCAAAAAGGTATGTTGATGAAAAACACGTGTGATCGTCATGAGCATAATCTAACAAAGCTATTGAACTAAGCATGCTAGCCTCAATATAGCTCTAGGGACATCGACCTTCACACAAACACAATCGACCTAGCATTAATTATCTCAAGGGTGAGAATTTTCCAATAACTTCACTGGTAGAGATTTACGCATATGAGTGTCAATTATCCAAAATTAAATAACATATATACATAATTTCAATCAAACTTGGTTGTCAAGCAATAAATTTAGAATTCACTACAAATATTAAAGACTAATTGTAAAAGAGAAGTATTTATATTATATGTCTCACGAAAAATATTTTCATACTATAAAGGGAAAAGAGCAAGCAACAATTCCTGTTTAAATCCAGTATTGAACTTAGTATTTTTGGCAACACTACAACATGTTGGTAAAGAATATTTCTTACCATTTATTGAGTGATTAAAAATATTTGGTAGCTTCCAATGCTATATCAGTATATTATATAAAACATACGTTTGTGGAGTATATTATAAATTGGTCGGTAAATTCATAATTTCAGTCATTCGTGTATTAAAATAATGGTTAAGTTCATGATTTTGATTATAACACAAATTCAAAAATTTAAAAATCCATTAAATAAACAATTTTATGCCTAATACATGCTTACAAAGTTTACCAAACTTTTTCTATAAAACAAAAATAAAGAAAAGAAACCATTTAAGTGCATACCTTTCAAGTTTTCATGACTTTCATGGTTTTCTCAACTGCCTTACCATTTAAATAAAACTAAACCGTTCATATAGTAGTATCACTGATTCTTTGTAGTAAAAATGTTGTTGTAAGAGTAGCCAAAATAATAGCACTCAATGTTTTCTTTTCATAACATAGTACTATAACTTTCTACTCAATTTTAGAATTAATTTTATCATAAATATTAAGTTCATTTTACGATTGTATTTTTAAATAAAAGTAATGTCTTTAAGATGAATTTATAACTATCAATAGCAAATTTATTAGTTATATTTGTAGGTAAATAGTTCTAAAAAATTACTATCAGTTAACTCACAAAAAGTCACCCTAACCGGAGAAATCATGCTAAATGTCCAAACTGATATTATTGGAAATTATTCTATTCACATATGAAAACCAAAATCAAATGGTATTGTATCCAATTGTAAAATTGTAGCAATAAAAAATTAAAAATTCGAAGATGAAAACTGAAGTTATATGAATATAAAATGGTTTGAGCTTAGACTTGGGAGAACATCCAATATACTTAGCTTTAAAAAAAATTCCAGAATTCAAGAGAGTAAAAGCTTAAAGTCTATAATCATAAAAGGAAACCTGAACCCTAATAAAAAGATAAAATGACTAGTGTTACTTGAATGTCAAAAAAGTGATGATGGAGAAATTGGAAGAAAAGAACAATGCAAAAATCAAAACAGAAAATAGCTGCTAATTCAAAGGTTGAAAAGTTGAAAAAAAAACTGAATCAAATTTTGTCGTCAAATTCTATTTTCCACTTATATTATTTTAAGTAGAATGGTTATCAATTTGGTTTTCCTCATTTATTTTGTGGGATTTTAATGGATTTATTCATATTAGAATCTTAGGTTATTCTAAAAAAAAATATGTTAATTTGAACTATTTTTTAGTCTTCACGTTTTGCATAAAACTTCATTTTCATTTTATTTTTGGTTTTTGTTCAAGGTTATGAATTTGGGTCATTTCACTTATTTTTAGAGAATTATTATGTTAGTTAACATATATAGTATTTTATAACTGAATAGAAGTAAAGTTGGTTTTGTATTCTTAATATACAAGAAAAATCAGGTCAAGGACCTTTACTGGCTAGAGGTTATGGGTTCGAACTCTCGAATATCAAAATGAGCGGTCTCCTTGGAAAAAGGCTAGTGTTATTTAAGAAAAATAATAAAATAATGTTGGAAGAGAGTAAATATATCTTAAGGAAAGAATACAAAAATATTATTTTGTAATGAATTAATAGAGGGAAAAAATATAAATGCACAAAAAACATTATTGTTCTATCTTCAGTAAGCAACTTTATGATATTGTGAAGAGTTTTTTTTTAAATATGCATATTGCAAACTTAATTTTTTAAATTCCTTTTGTTATCTTAGTTACCTCAATTAATATTTTATAAATTTGGGTATTATCCTTCTTAACCAAGCTACATTTTATATATTTTTCAATTCAGCTGTTTAATATACCATGAAATAGTCATAAAACTATCACATGCATGGTTTCCACCAAATTCTTAGTGATATTACGAAACAACGAGGTAATTACCAATGATTTTTGTATGAAATTTTTTCATGTTACAATGTTTCGAATTCGTATGCAAATGAAAATGTTCGTAGGTAACTATACATTGAAGATGTAATTATTTATAATGATTATAAGAGAACTATTTAGAATAAGTAGGATAATATGGAATATTATTAACATGCAATTGTTGAAATAAATTATTTGCTTTTTATTTTGATCTTTTGAATTCAAAATAACTAAAAAAATTAATTACGATTAATTTTATTTCAATTGTAATTCAGTTAATGAAAATAATAATTACATACTAATTATCTTTAGTACTAATCAGTTATAGAATTAAGCTTCAATAAATTGATTACTTATAATAATTTCCACAAGCAAATCCTTAAAATTAATTTTTTTTATATATCACAAATAAACTTTTTAATTGGGTACTTAGGTGGTAGTACATCGAGGATTGCGAATTTGGTTTCTTTCACTTATTCAGCGGAAAAATATTGTGGTTATTAACATATAAATGCCAAAAAATGTTAAATTGTTCTATATAATTAAATAGAGGTAAAGTTGGTCATTTTTCATTCTCAAACATAAATATTTAAGAAAGATCAAGTTGGGAGGAAAAATACTATATCTAAAGTAAAAGTATATATACAAATTAATTTGTAATAAAATAATCAAGGGAAAAAATATAAACGCGTAAAAAATACCTTTTTCTATCTTTAGTGGATGGCTTTTGAATTTATGAAAAGTTTAGCTTTTAAGTACATACTTTGCAAACTCAATATTTTAAATTTATTTTGTAATTTTGGTCATTTAAACTCATATTTTGTGAATTTGGGTATTATCCTTCTTAACCAATCTACATTATATATATATATATTTTTATTGTGCTGTTTAATATACTATGAAATATTCATAAAATCCTCACATTCACGCTTTCACCAAATTCTTGGTGATATCATGAAATAATCAGGTAATTATCAGTGATTTTTATGATATTTTTTATGATACAATAATTTTTATGCATATGTAAATGTTCGTATATAACTATACATTGGAGATGACGTTATTTATAGTGATTATATGCGAACTATTTTGAATAGGTATGATAATATCGAATATTATTACCATGCAACTATTATGAATTAGTTGCTTTTAATATTTGTTTGTTTGAATTCAAAGTAATTAAGGATCAATTATAATTAATTCTATTTTAATTAGAATTCAATTAATGATTAGAAAAATAATTACATACTTATTCTCTTAAGTACTAATAAATTTTAGAATTAAAATACAATTAATGAATTTCTTCTAATTATTTCCACAAGGAATTTCCTAAAAATAATATATTTCATGTGTACCATCCACAAGTAGATTTTAAATTAATATATTTTATGATTGTATCAAATATTATTACCATGAAATTTTAAAATTAATATATTTTATGTTGTCCTTAGTATTTACCCTCTGAATCATGACTTCTTTCTTCTCAATGAACTCTCTAATTAGGTGGAACTTTCAAACAATATGCCACGAATTCTTGCATACTATAGGCTCCTTTGCGATCTGTATTGCTGCACTGTTATCGTAGAACAATGCTATAGGATTCTTGGTATTCGTAATCACTCCAAGCTCACTTAAAAATTTGTGCATCCAGTCCGCCTCTTTGGCTGCTTCATTAAGGGCGATGTACTTAGCCTCTATTATGGAATTAGTAACCGTTTCTTGCTTGGAACTTTTCGAACTAACGGCCGCACCATTAAGCGTAAAGGCATAACTGGACACCGATTTGCTATCGTCTATATCACTTTGAAAACTCGAGTCTGTATACCCCTTCATAAGGAGATCTTCATTCCCGTATATAAGGAATTAGTCCTTAGTATTTCTTAAATACTTAATTATGCACATTCCAACTGTCCAATAATTTTCTCGATGATTATACTGGTATCGGCTTACACATCTAATGCATATGCCATAGCCGATATAGTACCAAAGCATGGATTATGGATCCTATGGCTGAAGCATAGGGATTCCTCTTCATACACTCGTTCTCCTCATCAATATAAGGAGCATCCTTTTTAGAAAGGACGATTTCATATTGCGTTGGAACATTTTTGCACTTTGAGTTCTCCATACCGAACCTTTCTAGTATGGTGTCTAAGTATATGGATTGTGACAATCCCAACAACCTCTTAGATCTATCTCTATAGATCTTTATACTAAGTATATAGGCTGGTTCTCCTAAATCCTTCATGGAGAAGTTGTTGAAAAGCCAAGATTTTATTGATTGCAACAACGAAGTGTCATTGCCTATCAATAATAGATTTTTGAAATAAATTACCATGAAAACTATCCCTATTTCTTTCTATATAAGCCCGCTTCCTCCGTGTTTTGATAAAAATCAAACTGTTTGATTACTTTATCAAAACACACTTATAATGAATAATATAATAAAAGGTCTTGTTTATTATAATGAAGCTTTCTTTAAAAAAACTTATTGTCGAAATAGACCTCAGTTGGAAGTTATTATAAATATAAACCCCAGTTGAAAGTTTTGTACATATAAGTAAAATGTCATAAATTAACACTTGAATTTTCATAAGTGCATTTAAAAAAAATGAAACTTACATTTTGCTTCTTGCAATTGTTGGGTGTTCCGCAAGGATTAAATCCACCAAAAAAGTTAGGTATGGTGAGACATATTATTGATCTTATGCTGTGAATGGTTAAAGTAAAGTTAGTTGTTAGATGACATGCACAATGAACTTGACTTATAATACTAACATACTGTTAAATTTTGGTGATACAAAATCACATACAGAAGGAAATAAATACGCAAAAAAGATAAGATTTTGTTTCTCCTAATTAATAGACGTATTTGATTATGTTTATTTCTCTCTCTAATTGGCTAATCAATTTATTTTTTGCCATCTAGCATTAACTTAGGCATTAAGTAATTGATGTTATAAATAGAAACTAGAAGAGAGAGTGTAAAATATGTGGAAATATATTTGCTAACTCTATCTTCTTCCATTTTTGTTCTTCTCCTCCAACAATTTTAGCCATAGAGATCAAAACTTTCTTTCTCAATTTGGTTATTGGTTCAATTTGTATTTTATGTACTTTTATTTTGTTCGATTAATTGTAAACAAATTTTGGTGAATCAACAAAGTGGGTGGTTGGGTGGAATCTCTTGTGTATTGATTTTTGACTTCATGTCCATTTATTTTCTATCCAAATTTATCTCTTTGTGATTTGGATGATAAAAGATATATTGAGAAAAGCTTCCGCAAAGAAAAGTTTCACTATAGTTTGGTATCAGAGCTAGGTAATCGCAAAGCTTAGAGTAATTTTGGATTTGAAAAATTATTGAGATGTCGGATGTGATTTGTTTTCAAAGATGGCTATTTTGGATGGAAAAAATTGGGGTATTTGGAAGCCTAGGATAGAAGATGTTTTGTACCTCAATGATCTTCATGATCCGATTGATGGAGATGAGAAGAAGCCCTCTGATGTAGAGGAGGGAAAATGGAAGAAGATGGATAAGAAGTCAATTGCATTGATTCATCAATATCTTGATGATTCAGTCTCCATCATGTGGCTAGTTGTGAATCCACGAAGGCTTTGTGGGACAAGTTGGTATCTTTGTATTAGACGAAGAGTGATACAAATAAGGCTTTTCTTGTTCGAAAGTTGGTTCAACTGAGATTGGATGAAGAGAAGTCTATTGCAGAGCATTTGAACGAATTTCAAGATGTAATAAATCAATTGGCAAATACGAATGTCAAATTTGATGATGAGTTACAGGCTCTTTTATTGATGAGTTAACTTTCATAAAGTTGGGAAACTTTGGTTGTTTCATTGAGTAATTCCAATGCTAATGGAACTATCTCACTGCAAACTATCTGAAGTAGTATTTTGAATGAGGAGCTTAGAAGAAAAGGGTCATGTGTGAAATTAGTTCAAGATGAGACTATTGGTAAAGGTAAAGGACTCGAGGAAGGATACAAGTCCAAAGAAGAAAGTCGCTAATGGTAAAGGTATGTCAAAAAGTATAATTTGTTATTATTGTCATAAAAAGGGTCATATGTGCAATAAGTGTGAAGCGTATAAAAAGGATCAAAAGAATGATATGTAGTGACAGTGATAGTGATATACGGGCGGGCATTGCTGAAGGTAGCGATAGTGATACACGGGCGGGCACTGCTGAAGGTAGCGATAGTGATACTTCTTGTGATGTCTTCATTAGTGAAGAGAAGCCTTGAAAGATAGATTCGAGAGCCAGTTTTCACATTTGTAGAGATGTGAATTGTTTCTCTTCTTATGAGAAGAGTGTCGGCATGATTAGGACCGGCAATGGAGTAGAGCTACCAATTTGTTGTGTTAGATCTATCCGGTTTCGTATGGTTGATGGTGTGATTAGAGAAGTCTCGGGCGTAAGGCATGTTCCTTTTAGTTTACATAATCTTATTTCTCTCGGTCAGTTGGATCACCGTGGTTGCACTTATGAGACTCGAGGTGGAGTTTTGAGAGTGAAGAAGGGTGGTCTTATAGGGATGAGTATTGGAGGAAGGAAACCTTTATAGTTTGGTTGATGATGTAGTCGACTATGGGAAGCAGTGATAATTGAAGAGCCTAGTCCACAGTCAGGTGGAGAGGTTTGTGTTCACTGCTTATGATGATCGTGTTGAGGATCATATTTTAGACATGGGTCTTCATGTTAATGATGCTCGAGGGATCAATAGTGATCATGTAATGAGCTCAGATCGAGTGGTAGATGGGTGTCGAGTAAGAAAATCAACAAAGACTGTGTGGATGTCTATGTGGTATTGCAAACGCTTTTGAAACCGATTGGTGTGGTGCACCTTATGGCGGTAGATGCATCACTTGTAGACTATGGTAGAGGTTTGTAATTTGGTATGATTGAGATATATGAAGTTGTGATAGATTTAGAGATGACATGCTTGATATGTTGAAGATATGTGATTTTGCATTAAGGTGGTGTGTTAAATTTTGGTGATACAAAATCACAAATAGAAAGAAATAAATATGCAAAAGAAAGAAACAGAATAGTTTGTTTCCCCTAATTAATATGCGTATTTGATTATGTTTATTTCTTTCTCTACTTGGCTAATCAATTTATTTTTTACCATCGATGTTATAAATAGAGACTAGAAGAGAGAGTATAAAATATGTGGAAATATATTTGCTAAAGCTTCCGCAAAGCAAAGTTTTAAGTATAGATATGTTGAGATCCAGTCTGCACATCTCTATGTGGGGGCAACATATGAGTTTAGTCGACACATTTTAACAAAAGGAATCCCTTGTTGTTACATGCGACCAAACTCATATATATACCACACCACCTCCATTATTTTTCATGATGTAAGACTATTCTTTTTTTTTCTTCAATGTGCGCCCATTATCCAAACACAATGCGAGACACCCCAACACATACAAGAAAATATCAAAAGGAAGGTTGCATGTTTGTCATGTATGCACATGTTGCATATTAATTTTTATATACACGTTCATACTGTCAAAAAATCAACAATTTAAAATCTTTAATGAACACAAGAAGTTTTTGAAATATGCGCAATGGAGATCATCATCAGAACAGTTGTGAAACAAAATTTATACTTGAGTTTTATCTAGAAAAATTGTACATGAAGTGTATACTGAAAATAACAATATGAAAAACTAGCTCCTGCCTCCAAAACTTAAAAAGATACGATTTGGAACATGATGAGTAAAGAACCAGTTAAAATGGTTAAAAAAAGAGGTAATAAGGTTGTATTTGTGCATCCGTAAATAATTTGCAGTTCTTACAAATATCCGGGCTTTCTCATAACCAAAACTTTAGCAAGCTGCTAAATGTTCATGCATTTTTCATAAGTGAGGTAAAATATGATATACAAGCTATATTTCACAAATCCTTATATTTAAAATGCCATTTAAAAGGTTAAAAACCTGGATGTTGGTCGAAGCAAAGAGGGACGGAACTGTTTTTTTTTGAAATGTTACTTTATATACAACGTGTCACTAAGACAATATATCACATGTTAACAAATGTTCGAATCACGCTACGCAAGTTTCGAAATTATGATCTCTCGAACCAAAGCCGAATTACTTAACCACTTTGGACAATGGTACTTGTCTAACCGTCGTTGTTTACTAACAAGTTTTTCCATACGCAGTCTGTACAATATTATATCGATCAGCTTCTATTCGTGTGAATTAAAAAGTTGTTCATGTGATACGTTCGCACGCACGCACAAGTGACAATCAACAAAGCATAAAAATGGGTTACCTGATTTGCCAACTGGTTCTTGAACTTTTCTGGATCGGCCTTTCACTCAGAATGGAATTCATATGATACTTGAGCATCCATTCCTACACATTATGTTGAATGTTTAATTTCTATTAGCTAGAAAATCCAGTTCCTTGTTTATTTTTAAGTCATATTTAACATTTTTTGTAAATCAATGCCCAACACAGGACAGCAACATCATACTTTGCAAGTGACTAAGTTGTGTACAAATACAATATTTATGTAATCGGAAAGTGTGTGTCTTTAAACTTGACAATACTACAAGTTTCTCAAAGTTTTTGGCTAGTCGCTAAGGAAACCATTACTTCAAATGATCAGTAATTAATAAATCATCATTACAATAAAAAATGTAGCAAAATGACATAAAGAGAAAACACACAAAAAAGATGGCAATAATAGCATTAATTTCGAAGATTTTTTTTTATTTTATGTAACTACATATATGATAGGTTGATTGTTGAACAACACAAGATGTAAAAAGTTCATATCCATATTGAAGTAGTTCCAGAAACCCCCACGGTAAATGCCATAGCCACTATGAAACATAATAAAATTTTCAAATGTTTTATTGGTTGCAGTCAATCCACTAGAGATTAAGTATTTCAAGACTACGTGTTCCTTGTTTTAATTTGTTTGTATGGGGGATTGAGTTAAACTCTCAAAACATAATAAAGTGCTTCTAATCCATAATTTGTTTCAATAGGTGATTACTTAGTAGTTAGCTAATAGAAATTCAAATCAAATCAATAGAGTACCATAATTAGTACATCAAGAAATAAAGTAACATAATACGAGCACATTTTAACTTTTTTAGTTAGAAGACAGTCAGTTATTTGTGTGTTTGTATAGGTGTTCGTTTACTTATTCCAGCACATATTTGCTATGTTGATGCTACAACAACCTTTGATGGAGTGTTCACTGTAAGAACAAAAGGTCCATTTGTCATAAGTATAAATTAAATAACTAACTTCAAATATGCCAATATTAACACTTACCATTAACCTAGTAGCATAATAATCATCTATTTCTGCTGTATGACAGCGTCAGAATCATTCAAATGGAAAAGTCACAAGACTACTACTCCTACCTCAACTATTTCTAGAAAAGTGAATCGTGCTGATTTTCACCTTCTTAATATGGTTCACGTATCAAAAACTTAAACAATAATTTGTTAACTGTTAAGATTGTCTGAACTTGATACACGTTGGAATGCATGTAAAGAATGGGTCAATTCCAGAGGTGGTACTGGATCACATGAACCTTCCTTAGGATTTTTCATCCTCGTCACAATATGCCAACTGGAAAAAGAACATGGATAATCATCTTCATTGTTGTACACAAAGGTCAGATACATTGACTTACAAACTAGTCATGAAATTAAGATCATAAGTCCCAACCTCCAACATGTTCTAATAATCAAAGAAATGTTGGCATATGTTGAATTATTAGAATTTGATGAATCAATCAGTGATGATTTTAAACTTTGAATAGAATGCAGAAATTTTGAAAGAAGATAAAAGATTGTATTCAGTTTATGATATTTGAATACTGATACATTGTTTTTGTACATGGCGTATCACGCTTTTATAATGACAATATTATGTTAAATGGGCCGAAGCTGTCAAGCCCAAACCCGCTATCCAAACAATTGCACAAAGATAAGCAGATAAGTAAACATCTCTACAATGTATCGTTCATTTCAATACTCCCCCTCAAACCGACAATTGGGTTCCATGGCAATTCCCTTTCCTTTTCACTACCTCATAAAATCTTTCAAATTTCCTCAGATCTGAGTGAATTCATCAACATACGAGGCTTTCTCACTTGGATCTGTGTGATTTCATTAGCATGCGAGGCTTTTTCTGCATCGTTGTCCACATCTTTGCAAGGCTTGCTGATAGATTTGTTGAGTTTTGCAAAATATGTCAACTTTCCTCGTTGAAGCTTTGTAATTTCTTCTGATTTTCTTGAGTCAGCTGAGATTGCTATGACTTTTAAGTCATTCTCGAATCTGATGAAATTTGGCTTCAACAAGGCTTTGGTAAGTGTATCAGCCCTTTGGTAAGCAGATGGTAAGTGATTTACGTGTAAATTTCCTTTTTGTATTTGTTCTCTGACAAAATAGAGGTCTATTTCAGTATGCTTCGTTCTCGAATGCAATATTGGATTATCTGACATGTAAACTGTGCTTTGATTGTCGCATCATAATGTCGGTTTGGCTTGAAGTTTAATGTTTAACTTATGTAATAGAGACTGTATCCACATAATTTCTGCAGTGACACTCGCAACACTCCTATATTCAGCCTCTGTGCTGGATCTGGAGATGGTAGATTGCTTATTTGAGCACCACGACACTGGATTATAGCCTATATATATGCAGTACCCAGTTGTAGGCCTCTGGTCATCTGGGTCTGTTCCCCAATCAGCATCTGTATAGCCAGTTATATTGAGATTGTTGCACTTCTTCATAGATAATCCATAATTTGTTGTTCCCTTTATGTATCTCAGTGTTCTTTTTACTGCCTTCCAATGATCATCTCTTGGTTCCTGCATAAATTGACAAACCTTGTTAACAATAAAAGAGATGTCTGGTCTTGTAATTGTTAAGTATTGTAAAACACCAACAACACTTCTGTATTGTTTAGTGTTTGTTATGTATTCTCCCCTATTTTTAGATAGATGTTGATGGCTTATCAATGGAGTTGGGTTGAGGTTTAGCATTGTCCATCTTAGTTTTAGCCAACAACTCTAGGCTGTATTTCCTTTGACTGACAATTATTTATGACTTTGAATATCTTTTGACTTCTATCCCAAGAAAATAATTCAGTGAGCCTAAATCCTTGATTGAGAAATCCTTGTCTAGATATTGAGCAAGATATTTGATTTCATCCTCATCATTTCCTGTAATGACAAGATCATCAATATATATTAGAATGTAAATACTGGTTTTATTGTTAACTTTAATAAATAGAGAATTGTCTGATTTGGTGGATTGGTAACCAAGATGAGTCAGAGTGACTTTCAATTTGTCAAACCCTTGGAGCCTATTTAAGGCCATATACAGACTTTTTTTAACTTGCACACATGTTTTGGGTTCTGTCTGTACCCCTATGGCTGCTCTATGTATACTTCTTCTTCTAATGTCCCATTTAAGAAGACATTATTGACATAAAATTGCCTAATACTCCACTGATTGTATAGGGCAACACTTAGAATAATTCTTATGGTAGTTGGTTTAACTACAGGAAAAAGTTTTCATTGAAATCAAATCCATATTGCTGTGTGTAGCCCTTTGCTACAAGCCTTGCTTTATATCTAGGCATTGTTCCATCAGGGTTCTTCTTTAATTTATATGTCCACTTGCACCATATGATATTCTTGTTGTCTGGTGGGCAAACAAGATCCCATGTTTTGTTCTTTATTAGTGCGTTATATTCCTCATCCATTGTTGCCTTCGAGTATCTATCTTTTGCAGCTTGCTCAAAAGTTTCTGGTTCTGAGATTGATGCA
The DNA here is from genome assembly GCA_030737815.1 of Allium fistulosum. Lineage (NCBI taxonomy): Eukaryota > Viridiplantae > Streptophyta > Magnoliopsida > Asparagales > Amaryllidaceae > Allium > Allium fistulosum. Next base: position 1,581,252,349 of record CM060902.1, on the reverse strand, counting down.
GCAATGTATAATTTTGGTTTAAAGATTCCACTTTTTGATCTTGTGATCATTGGATGACCAGTTCTAGCATGTGGTGATACTTCTGTACTTGTTTGATCAATGCTATTTTCTGATTGTATTTGTGAGTTGACAAAATTTCTTTCATCGGCTGACTGTGTTTGATCCTTTGAATGTGCGGGGTTTGACTGTGATAGCTTGGCAATTCCAGTGATTCATGACCTAGTTGACCTGACATTGTGACTCCTACGGTCCTTTCAATCACCTCAGGTTGAAAGTCATCATTGTAAACATGTATACTAGGCATAGAAACTCTTGAGTTATATATCTTCTGAGTTGTTTTTATACCTGCATTACTAAAAGGAAAAATATGTTCATTGAATACAACATGTCTGCTAATGAATACTTTGCCACTGTCATCAAGACACTTATAGCCTTTTTTATTTGTTCCATACACTGTAAATGTACATGGTTTAGCCCTGAAATACAATTTATTAGTATTGTATGGTCTTATATAGGGAAAGCACAAACATCCAGAGACTTTTATACTCTGTTAGTATGGTTTAACACCAAATAATTTTTCTAATGGACTGATTCCTTTGAGAACTTCTGTGGGAAGCCTATTAATTAAGTAAACTGCAGTATTGAAGGAATTAGGCCAAAATTTTAATGGTAATGATGCTTTTGCAAGTAGTGTTAACCCTGTCTTTACAATGTGTCTGTGCTTTCTCTCAATTAAACCATTTTGTTTTGATGTATAAGGTAATGTAGTTCTGTGAACTATTCCCTTCTTATCGAAAAAATTACTGAGAGTTTTGTACTCAGTGCCTCCATGAGACTGGATAATTTTAACTTGATTGCCAGTTTGCTTTTCAGCTAAGGATATAAAATGTATTACTGCATTATAAGTTTCAGATTTAGCTTTCAGGAAGTATATCCATGTATATCTAGAGTATGCATCAATGAAAGTATATAATATCTATAACCATAATCTGAATAAATTGTGGCAAGTCCCCACAGATCAGTAGCAACCAATTCTAGAGGTTTTGAATACTTGATCAGAGAGTCATTAAAAGGTAATCTATGACTTTTATCCATCTGGCAATAAGTACACACATATGGCAGAAAAATATCATCAAATACAATTTTATTTTCTCTAAGTACTTGTTTCACAACACTTGTGTTAGGATGCCAAGTTTATAGTGCCGCAAATCGAACACACTTCTATTCTTTTTCGACTGAGCAATTTCAGTCACATTACAACATTTCCATTTTCTCCCAGACTTGTTACTGTTTTTAAGATTGAATCTATACAATCCCTTGACTGCTTCACCCTGCAAAGATTTTCTTTAGTTAGTATGTCTTTAACTAAGCAATAATCCGGATAAAATTCAAAATATACATTATTATCCTTTGCAAATTGTGACACACTCATAAGGTTTTTCCTTATTTTTGGCACTCTCAATAAATTATTTAATAATAATTGTATTATGCCACTAATACAAGCATTACCAATGTGAGTGATATTAATTGACTTACCATTCCCCATGCATATTGACTATTTACCTCTATACTCTTTGTTGCCAAGATTTAAATTGTCAAGATTGTTTGTTATATGATTAGTTGCCCTTGAGTCTAGGTACCAACTTTCATCATGAATACGTTCTGGTCTTGTGATTGTACTTTAGTTGATTTCACCACTACTATCAGTATGAGTGCTTGATTTTGACCGAGTTTGGGCCATGTTAGCACTAATATTGCCATTTCTTTGATTATTTTGATTCTGGTTTGGCACATAACTGGCATTAAACCTGAAATAACACTTCATAGCAGTGTGACCAATTTTCTCACATATTTGGCACTTTGGTCTGTTATTATTATTGTTCCATCTCCTCTACCTCTAGATCTATTTGAATAGCCTCCCCTTTGATATGATTGGCCTTGTTTGTTTTGATTTTGACCTTTGTTCTTTGAGTTGAATGTGTAGCTGATAGATAGATCTGTATCTTGAGGTTTCTTATGATCTATTCTTGCTTCATGAGCAAGTAGTGTAGCATGAACATACTATATAGGTGGCAGAGTTGGTTGAGATGATACAACTGCAATAACTACTTTATATTCCTTACCGAGTCCATTCAAGATACTCAATACCTGCTCTATTTCAGATACTTTATGTCCTGCAGCTTCCAACATGTTGCAAATATTATCGACTTGTGATAAGTAATCCCTCATAGGTTGATTGCCTTTAGTAATGTTCCGCAGTTGTCTTTTATAGTGCATAACCTTTGCAGCAGACTAAGTATTGAATATCCTTTCAATAGTAATCCATATATCATTTGCTGATTTGCAGCCTATAACTTGTGACAGTAGATTGGTATTGATTGACGATAGGAGCCAAGAACTTATCAGTCTATCTTGTTTGTAGAATTTTGTGTATTCTACATTGCTAATCATCTTATTTTGTGAATCAATGATAATCTTGGGGGAATTGGAATTGAACCAAGAATAAAGCCGTCAAGGCCATATCCTTGCATTGCTGTTTCAACTTGTAGCTTCCATAAGGGATAGTTGTCTTCCTCAAGATGTATCGTGATTAGCTGCCTTTGAGGGCTGATGACAATTTTGATCAAAATCTTTGTTGCTTCAGTGTGATGCTGTTGTTGGGGGTTATCAGTATTAGTAGTTGCTGAGGCATTGTCTCCTTCAGCCATGATGACAGAATTCGAAAACATATGCCTAACTAGAAGGTTCAGAAGATTTGCTAATTCAAGATTGTTATGATTGAGGCAAAAACAGGTCAGTTGCAGCCAAGATTCATATGATGAATCTGCTATGATGGATCTTAGCGAGGCAATTACTTTCCTTTTGTCTTTGACTGCTTTGTTAATTTGGTTTTCTGATTTTTTGAACTTTCCTGCTTTGAAATTGCTTGATTCTTTATTGAGAAGCTTGTTGCAATCAGAAATCTAACTGATTTCTTGGTATGGCTTGGCACCTGTTTTTTCAAAACAGCAAATTCAATAATTAACCCAAATGATGAGTTTTCACCTGATGGGTTAGAGGCTTTCAATTGATGATAGTTTTTTTTGATGAAATCCTGATTTGAAAAACTTTAAATTCAATGTTGCTGCCACTAGGCTTGTTGAAATCTAGATTTTGAGATCTTGAATTCATATACTATTGTCGCAAGGCTTGACAATGCTCTGATACCATGTTAGAACTTGATGAATCAATCAGTAATGATTTTAAACTTTGAATAGAATGCAGAAATTTTGAAAGAAGATAAAAGATTGTATTCAGTTTCTGATATTTCAATACCGATACATTGTTTTTCTAAATGGCGTATCAGCCTTGCTTTTATAATGACAATATTATGCTAAATGGGTCGAAGCTGTCAAGCCCAAACCCGCTATCCAAATAATTACACAAAGATAAGCAGATAAGTAAACATCTCTATAATGTATCGTTCATTTCAATATGAATAAAATCATCTTTTTTTATACAAATCGGTGAAGATGAATGCACCTACCTATCAGTCTTCATTTCAATGGCATGCTTCACATTCTCAAGAAAAACTTCCACCACCTCGCATTCTGTATTAGGGTTCTTTTTCCCTTGATAATGTAGGATTAATAGTTTAAAATCAAAGCCAACTTTACATGGATTGAGTATTATTAATGGATGCCTAATACATCTAAAATGAACAGTTCATGGTTGAAAACTGAAAATACAAGAGAACAATACATGGGAACCAACTTACCTAGCCAAATGAAAATGGAAGATTGTTTCCAATACCGAGAGGAACAGTGGCAATTGGAGGAGGATGATCAAGCTTCAGATCGGAAACAACTCCTAAAAACCAGCTTGCAGTACCATCACCTTCTGCTACCTATAGTTAACAATTTGACCAAGGTTTTCAAAATGGGATTCAGATCATAAATTAAAAACTTCAAATCAAAAAAGAAGTTGAATCGTAAATTGTAGATTCAAAAAATCGATATTTTTAGATTTATACTCTTTAAAATTAATTTTTCATGTTTGAACTTCTATATCTAAATGTAAAATCAACTTTTTCTCTTGTTCCATTTTTGTTTTGTTTGGAAAACGTTAAAACCAGGATTGTAGATCCAAATAAGTATATTGAATTATATCAATATGGATTGAACGATGTTTCTCAATGTTGATGTAACTGGGTACGGTTCAAATGAGAATGTAAATCAAATGTAGAGGTAGAGATATTGTCTAAAATGAGATTTTATAAGATTTTTGACAATAATGAATTTGATGACTTTCTTCAATCTTCCTCTAATAAAAGCAACTATAACTCACTATTGGTCTAAGTTTCTTCTGAACTTCAATAGCAAGAACATCATCACGAGACTTGAGGTTTTCCAAATTTCCATAAAGCTTATACAATACCTTTACAGGATCAACAGATCCTAGATGAAAGAGCTGAAATCAGCAATGTTATATCGGTCACAAAGAAGAATAATCAAATTAATCAGCTTTCTAAAAAGCTTCACCAAATGCAAAGAGTAGCACCTCTTATTGGTTGAGAGCTTGCGATATGAAAGGAGCAACTCACCGCCCATCTGACCTCTGCTCTTGGAATTGATAAAAACCAGTACAGGGCTTTGTGGTGTATATGATATATGCTCCGCTTCACCATCTCTCTTTAATATATGTTTTGGGATGTAAAACTCCTTTATTGCTCCCTTTGTTGCCGAACTGCAGTCTTTTATTTCCCTATCAAACCCTAAGTTTAAAAGATGATTTGAAAATAAATGATAATCGAACAACATATAAATAATGAAATCTAAACTCGAACTTAATTATTTTCAATCGTATTTATCATTAGTGACAAAAAAATGAGATAGAAAACGTAAGTAATATTTCTCTTGATTAAAAATTGATTAGTTAAGATATTTAATTCTGTTTATAATATGAATGTTATTTAATGTTTTTGTAAACCTATGAATTTTCTAGGGAAGGGATTATTCATAATGAATATATTTGACTAATCATATTGTTTTCTACTACAATTGGTTTCATGGTTTTTATCCTTTTTTCAACTAACAATAAAAACAATAATAATTGGATATTTTTGATTGAAGTAGTAATGATTGTTCTTTAATATGTTACACCCAACGTCTAATTTGAGCTACAAATTATTTTTTAATGTGTTGATCTTTGTTAGAATTACAGGTTAAAAATTGAAAATTCTAATTACAATTAAAGTCGATAACAGCTTAATTGAAACAAAATTAGTTGGATTTATATATCCCCTTTAAACATTAAATTAAATAAATATCCACTATGGAGAAATTGGATGTTGATGGATTGAAGTAGGTTGGTTACGCTTTTGAAAAAATAAAAAGATTATGAAAAGGCGGATATTGATGGATGAGTGAAGAAGATAAGTAGGTGAGACGATGGACAGATGAGAGAAGGGTTTAGCTGGATGTAAAGGAAAACACCCTCCTTATTTTCCAAATACAACAATTTATATGTTATGGCCTAGTTGTTCTGATGTGGTGTGTTCATAGGCTGATAGTGTTATTGAAACAAGAATGGGAAGATACATGAGGCTTCTTGTATATAGTCAGAGAGGTTGCAGGAGGTGGCGAGGAGAAGAAGGCAATAGGGTAGGGTAGTAAGTGGTTCAGAGGTGAAGAGTAATCGAGGCTGGAAGATAATCAAAAGGTTGACAAGTTGATCAGAGTGAGAGTAAGAGAGGATCAGAGAATAAGTTGTATAGATTGAGAAAGAAATAATGTAATATGATGTAAAAGAACAGAAATGAAAAATGAGGAATAAAATTATAAGTTTTATTATATCTGCTTATCTTCTTTTCACTTTACATGCATCATATTTATATATGCAAGTTACAATGACTATATTTTGCCAATACATTTCCAACTAACATGATACTTGACCTAATCAACCAAATACATAACCACTTTGTTGAGCATAGACAAAGAAAGCCTGTGCACATGCACACACATGCAAAAGAATGTACATGCTGACACATCCCTTCAACTTCATTTCTTTGCACTAACTTCGACTTGGATATCTTCAGCCTTACTCTGGTCAACTTCCAGAATCATCTCCGACGATTTTTCTGGTGAACTCCATCTGTGTTCCTCCCTGTCAGCTTTTGGCCGAGAGCTGCTACAAATAATTAAGGCAATTAAACTTTGGTTGTTACATCTCCCTTCCTCTTCAAAAATAGACCTGGTCTCAAGGTCTAGGGTAGGGAATTTTCTAACAGTAGGCCAATAATCTTCCCAAGTTGCTTCTTCCTCCGATTTTCCTTTCATTTTACTGAAATTTGTACTACTGCCTTTTTGTGTCTTGGCACAATTATTCGATCCAAAATGGTTTATGGTTGTATTACTATTTCTTCTTCAGAACTAGGAATATCTTCTTGAACAATTAATCCATCTCCTATTTTTTTCTTGAGTTGAGAAACATGAAATAATGGGTGGATCTTAATGTGTGCAGGCAGCCTCAACTTATATGCCACTGTCCTAATTTTCTGTTCCACTTGATAAGGTCATAGTACTTTAGAGATAGCTTATGAGTTTTTTTGATTTCTGGTGGGTATCTGCCTATAAGGCTGAAGCTTTAAAAATACCCAGTCATCTACTTGAAACTCTCTCTCATTCCTTTTCGAATTTGCATACCTATTCATCCCATTTTATGCTAGTTGCTAACTGTCTTTTAGAAACTCAAGAGTGATATCTTTACTAAACAACATTTCTTCCACCTGTTCTACTTTAGCACTGTTTGGGATATAAGTAAGCAAACTTGGTGGATCTATCCCATACACGCCTTAAAAGGGGTTGTATTGGTTGAAGCTTTCTAGGTTGTGTTGTACCAATATTAGGCCAAGGATATCCAATCACTCCATTCATGTGGCCTGTGACCTACAAAGCACCTTAAATACCCCTCAAGCACTTTATTAATGATTTCAGTTTGTCCATCACTTTGGGGATGGTAAGAGGAGCTCATGTTTAATCTACAGCCTTGCAACCGGAAAATCTCCTGCCAAAAATTGCTAGTGAACATAACATCTCTATCACTTACTATTATTTTTGGAAATCCATGAAGTTTGAATACTCCATTGAAAAATATTTTGGCAACTTTTTTTGCTGTATATGGATGGCCCAGAGAGAAGAAATGAGCATATTTGCTCAATCTATCTACTATTACAAGAATACTGTGTGTTTGTGGCTTTTGGGGAGACAAGTTATGAAATCCATTGAAATATCTTCCTAAATTTTTTCAGGAATAGGTAAGGGGTGTAGCAGCCTTGGCATCATCACATTCTCACTCTTATTTCTTTGGCAAATGTCACATGGCTTGACATAGTATTCTACGGTCCTCTTTATATGCTTCCAATAAAAACTTGTTTCAATTTTTTTAGTGTGCCTTTAATGCCAGTATGGTCCCCTAAAGGAGTAGAGTGATGTTCTCTAATCAAAGTTTGCAACAGTGCCCTGAGGTGATGGTCTATGAGTAGTTTCCCCTTGTAAAATATTAATTCATCCACTTGCTTGTTCTTGTTTTCATGCAATTCTTTATTTTGTAACTTTTTTATTTACTACTGGTACCACTCTGAAGCTAGTAAGGCCTTCTTTAAGTCTTGTAACCAGGGTGTTTGAACAATTGATATGGCTTGTACCTGAATTTTTGCTCTGCCGAATTCTTTTCTTGATAAGGCATCAACTACAGTATTCTCTTTGCCACTCTTGTATTCGACCTTATAGTCAAAACCATGAAGTTTAGCAAGCCATTTATTTTGTATTCCAGTGTGTAACTTTTGAGACAACAAATATTTGAGACTTTGATGATCAATCTTTACAATGAATTGTCTACCCAAGAGATATTGCGACCACTTGTTTGTAGCTATAATGATGGCCATTATTCTTTTTCATAAGTAGATAATGCTAAGTTCCTGTCATGCAGTGCCATGCTAAGGTAGGCTATTGGTTTTCTATTCTGATGAAGCACTGCACCTATACCTATCCCACTGGCATCACACTCAAGGGTAAATGGATGAGAAAAGTAAGGCATAGCAAGCACTGGTGGTTTAGTTAGGCGCTATTTCAATTGACTGAAAGCTTCCTTAGCCTCTTCAGACCAGTAGAAAGAATTCTTTTTAAGCATATCCATCAGAGGTTTGGCAATGAGCCCATAACCTTTAATAAATTTTCTACAGTACCTAGTTAGACCTAAAAAACCTCTCAGTGCCTTTATATCCTTTGGTAAAGGCCAACCCATCACTGCCTTAACCATTTCTAGATCAACTGCTACTCCTTGAAATGATACGATGTGACCCAAATATTAAAGAGAATTTTTTGCAAAGCTTCACTTAGACAATTTGATTACCAACTGATTTTGCTTGAGGACCTGAAATGTCAAGCTAAGACGTTGTATATGCTCAGACCATGTCTGGCTATAAATTAGTATATTATCAAAAAAAACCGATACAGATTTTCTCAGATAAGGTCTAAATATGTCATTCATAAGTGATTGAAAAGTGGAAGGTGCATTAACTAAACCAAATGGCATTACCATAAACTCATAATGCCCATCATGTGTCTTAAAGGATGTCTTGTGTATGTCATGTTCGTTCATCCTTATTTGATGATATCCAGACTTAAGGTCTAATTTAGTAAAATATTTTGACCCATGCAACTCATCAAAAAGATCATCTATTAAAGGGATTGGGAACTTATCTTTCTCTGTGAGGCAGTTTAAACTCCTATAGTCCCTGCACAGTCTCCAGCTGCCATCTTTTTTCCTCACCATAACCACTAGGGAAGAGTAGGAGCTATTGCTATGTCTGATTATACCACTATCCAACATTTCTGCAATGATTTTCTATAGCTCATTCTTAATATGGCGTGAGTGTCTGTAGGGCCTCAAACAAACTGGATTAGCTCTTGGTTTTAAAGAAATTTTATGGTCGTGCTTTCTTTGGGGAGGAAGATGTGTGGAAGTGGAAGTCACCTCAGGGTATTGCTGCAGAAGTCTTTGAATTTTTGAAGGGAGAGTCTGCTGAATTTCTTACTGTAGTTTGGGTTTGGTGTCTTCTGTTGAAAATAACAGCATAGTTATTTGTCCTTGTGCATGCTCTTTGCTTAATGTCTTTTTGTCTACCATCTTGACTTCTTGCTGTTGTATCCCTTGCCATGTATAAGTTTTGTTGCCATATGTGAATTTAACTAGGAGTTTATCGAGTTTAAAGTGATTTCTTCTAGCTTCTTCATCCATTGAGCTCCGAGAATAATTTAGCATCCTTCTAAAGGAAGAATTAATAAATCTACCAACATCTTGCATCCTTGGCAACTTAATATCATATTGCTACATATTCTAGTTCCATGTAGTTTTTCTCCATTGGCCACCATAATCTCATAATTCTTGGATTCATCAATCTTCAGTTTAAGCTTATGAGCTAGTTGTTCGTTAATAAAGCTATGGGTAGACCCTGAATCAATGAATATTTGCACCGGTTTACCCTTTACAGTGCCTTGTACTGTAATTGTTGAATGTGCTAGTATACCACACATAGCCTGTAGGCTAATAACATGTGTTTCCTCCATGTTTTTGTCACTGTTGTCTTCATTGTCAATGTCCAAGGGATATTCTTCGTTATCTTCTGAATCATTAAAGGTCATCATATCCTCTAAAATTAGTACTTGAGGACTTTTTCATTTATGGCCTTTATACCACTTTTCCTTGCACCCATAACATATATTTTGCCTTCTCATTTTAATGAGTTGCTGTGAGGTTAGACCCTTGCTTCTTGCCAAACCTTTTAGATTAGCAACACCACCATCCTTAGGAATGGTATTATTCTTGGAATAGGGAATAACCTGGGTTTGGATATTTTTAGAAGAAGGAAAAGTTCAATTTGATTTACCACCTTTCTTGGTTTGATTCCAGACTCTCTCAAACATCTTTGCCAATGATACAGCTTCTCTAAAATCTGCAGGCCTAAAAGTCATAACATCATATTTAATTTCCTCTCTAAGTCCACCAATAAATCGGTCCATAAGGAATTGAAGGGGTAAGGTTTCAATGGTAGCCTGTAAGCCTTCAAATCTGGTCAAATATGATGAAATAGTGGTTTGCTGCTTAAGTTTTGCCAAAGTCTCATAAGGTCTCTCTATGTCTTTAGGATTAAACCTTACTAAAATTCCTTCCTTGAAGACTGCCCAAGGTTCATGGTTAGGAATATTACGAGTATAACAGTTATACCACTTAAGGGCATCTTTCTTAAGATAAAAAGATGATATTTCCACCCAAAAGCATCCTTCAATTTGATGAAATTTGATGAAATTTGAAAAACTGTTCCACCTAGTTCAACCACTCATGCACCATGTCATCTCTATTTTATGTAGGAAAGTCTAGTTTGAGATATGGGAAAGTTGAGTTTCGATTCCAAGAAGTTGTTTCTTGATTGGGTAGATGAGTGTTCTGAGAGGGAAGGGGAGTAGGTATTGTTGAGTTACTGTGGAGATTGGTTGAATGTGGTAAGTTACCATTTCTTGAGGTTGGTAGTGAAGTGGTTGAAGTAGGTTGATGATGGGGGCTGGATGCAAGAATTCTTTGTAAATGGGCAGTGGCAGTTGATGTTTGGTTGGCAGCTGATTGAAGCTTGAGCTGCTGCATGTCTTGGGCTAATGCAGATGGAACATTGTGCATTCCTTCGAATCTAATGAACATCTCCTTTGTTATGTGTTCCATATTTTGTGTAGTTTGTTCCAATCTTTGATTGCTGTGCTCAAGATTTTGGGTGGAGATTTCCAACTTTCTTGAAGAAAAAGTGTTTTTGTGATTGATTTCTTCTTGCCTTTTCCATGCTTCTTCTTGTTCTTGAATCATTGTCTCGATTTTGGAGTTGCTATTGCTGTTTGAAGATGACTGGTTGTTAGAGGTTAACCCAGTCGGTTGCTCCGATACCATTTTGTTATGGTCTGGTTGTTCTGATGTTGTGTTCATGGCCTGACAGGGTTAGTGAAACAAGAATGGGAAGATACAGGAAGCTTCTTGTATATAATCAGAGAGGTTGCAGGAGGTGGAGAGGAGAAGAAGGCAATAGGGGAGGGTAGTAAGTGGTTCAGAGGTGAAGAGTAACCGAGGCTGGAAGAGAATTAGAAGGTTGACAAGTTGATCAGAGTGTGAGTGGGAGAGGATTAGAGAATAAGTTGTATAGATTGAGAAAGAAATAATGTAATATGATGTAAAAGAATAGAAATGAAAAATAAGGAATAAAATTATAAGTTTTATTATATCTGCTTATCTTTTGTTCACTTTATATGCATCATATTTATATATGCACGTTACAACAGCTATATTTTGCCAATACATTTCCAGCTAACATGATGCTTGACCTAATCAACCAAATACACTGCCACTTTGATGAGCATAGACAGAGAAAACCTGTGCACGTGCACACATATGCATAAGCATGCACACACTGACACATCCCTTCAACTTCATTCTTTTGCACTAACTTCGACCTGGATGTCTTCATCCTTGCTCCGGTCAGCTTCCAGAATCATCTCCGGTGATTTATCTGGTGAACTCCATCTATGTTCCTCCTTGTTAGCTTTTGGCCGAGAGCTGCTACAAATAACTGAGACAATTAAACTTTGGTTGTTACATTATAATTAATACCCAACCAGCATAAGCATTTTAGATTTAAACTAGAAATCGTCGTTTTAACTCCCAAACATCAAAAGTGTCCATCTTCATAATAAAATTGGATCGTAAGTAGAAGAATCAGAATAAGAGAAGACTGATATGTTGATTTCTTTTGTACCATGCCCTTTTCTCAGCATAATTAAATGAGAGTACAAAAGGAGGGAATTTGAGAACATTGAAGCTTACTTGATTAACCAACTAGACAATGGAAGAAAAACTTATTACAAGGGGGCAATAGTGGGTGGGGACAATCAAAAGAGGGCAGAGAAAGGTAAACAAAAGGGGACAATTAAACTTTGGTTGTTACATTATAATTAATACCCAACCAGCATAAGCATTTTAGATTTAAACTAGAAATCGTCAATTTAACTCCCAAACATCAAAAGTCTCCAACTTCATAATAAAAATGGATCGTGAATAGAAGAGCCAAAATAAGAGAAGATCGATATGTTGATTTCTTTTGTACCATGCCCTTTTCTCAACATAATTAAACGAGAATACAAAAGGAGGGAATTTGAGAACATTGAAGCTTACTTGATTAACCAACTGGACAATGGACAAAAAACTTATTACAAGGGGGAAATAGTGGGTGGGGACATTCAAAAATGTTAAAAATTCTTTTTAAAGAAAAATAATAGTGGGTGGGGACAATCAGAAGGGGGCAGAGAAAGATAAACCTCAATATTACGAGGCCCGGCTATAGCTCCACCCCGTTTTGATTATCCCCACCCATTATTGTTTTTCTTTAAAAAGATTTTTTTGCTTTAGCACTATTTTTTAAACTTATTACACTTATAGCATTGTTTTGAAACTTATTACAAAAATAGCCCACTTTTGACCAGCTAGGTATTGAGATTGGGCTTGGTATACCGATGGTATTTCAAAAATGCAATCAGGATGTATTTTTTTAAAATCTTGTGAACGTAGTGGGTGACTTTTCTGCACACTAGGTTATTATAAAAAATAGATGGGAGACTTTGAAAAAGTCTTCGACTTTCCTGACCTGTAAAAAGCAGCAGCCCCTTCTCTCCTCCACATTCTTTACTTTACCAAACTCTAATCAAAAATCCCAAAACCCTCTCCATCATCTTTTCTTAAATTTTTTACCGTTTGAAATAAATATAATCAAAACTTATGTTTTAAAAGATCTACTTTAACAAGAACAACATCTCTATATTCGGATCAATCAAGGTTTGAATTTATAAACCCTAGTTTTTAGTAAATTTGTAAATGAAAATTGGTTAATGTTGTATCAAATATTATTGTAGAATGGCTTCTAGTTTTATTCCAATTCACTATTTTGATGGTGAATTAGTTATTGATAATCAAATGTGTGGAAAGTATGTTGGTGGATCTTAAAAATCGGCAAAAATTTGTAAATGATCTAACTTTGAATAGTTAAACGAATCGGTTTACAAAGCAACTAAGATAAAATCGAAGGAGTTTGATATTGATTTGGTTTGAAATTGGCCAATCGATTTTGGATCTAAAATAATAAAAATTATCGACGATGACGACGTTGAATTAATGTTTTTTACTGTTTCTAAATCCATAGAGTTGTTTGATGAAAAAACTAGAAGGTTATTGGCAGAACAACCTATACCAGCACCTGTAGTTAACTATGGTGTTGAAGATTATCCAAGAATTTTGGGGACCATGAATACTTCTCCAAAAATTCCATCTCCTAGTTATAGTATTCCGTCTATGAATGTAGCGCAATATGGGCAGCAACAAATGTTCTTCGAATATCCTCCTTTCACGAATTTTCAACAAAATGTACAATTTAGCTATCTATATTCGACGTAGGATAGTTTTGCACGAATGAGTCAATGGTAACACATATTTGGTTAAATTCTTTAAATCATATATTATTCATTATATTAGATATGATAAAAAATCATTTTCATGAGTAGTTGTACTCCGCAACAACATTCGATGCAAAATAGTGCTGGACCATCGAATTGTCGTAGGTCTTGTCCAATGCAGTCCACACCTTCCGAGTTATACCATATGAGCAAAAATATGTTACATTTTGCAATGTTAATGAATTGTATTGCATTTTATGATAATATTAAAAATGTCTTATATTCATTTTGCAGCTTTCCGGCACATGATACTGATACACAATTGAACATTCAACCAACAGCTAAATTAGGGGCTCCTAACATATCTGATGACGATATGGATATAGATATTGATGTAGATGTACAAGTACATGACGTTCCTGATTTTGATAGCATGACTGTTATAACCAGACCAGAGAATGATACAATGTGGATCGATAACATGCAATTAAACAATGGCCCGCTAAACTATGATTTTGGAGGTGAAGACGATGCTTGTGGGGATAATGATGAACCAGACATGAAGATACCTTCGGATGATGACTCGTGTAATGCACAAATGATGACTAGATCTGTCGTTGCAAATCTGAAATTCAACGATGAAATATTATCATCGTCCAGTGTTTAAAACGATAATAATATTAGGGTGGTATTTAAAAGGACTTTTCTTCAACAATTAAGTGAATGGTCAATTCTACATGCAGTTTCTTTTAAGCCGATTAGGTCAAACAAAGAAAAATACACCGCTATTCGCAACGTCGATTCAAATTGTCTATGGAGAATACATGCTATAAATTCAAAAAAAAATCACAATCCGAATGGTGGACTATTAAAAAATATCCAAGCGATCATACTTGCATTATCCGAACAATTAACTTTAATCATAAGCGAGTAACATCTACCTTTTTGGTTTGAAAGATTACGCCTTTCGTGAAAGTGGATTGAACATAACAGCTAGAACGGTGCAGGTTTTAATGGAAGAACAACTTTTTATTCAAATTGGTTATATGAAAGCGTGGAGAGCATTGAGCAGGGCAATTGAACAGATATATGGTGATTGGGCAGAGTCATATTTCAACGTACGACAATATTTCGCCGAAATTGCTAAAACGAATCTAGGTAGTGTTGGACATGTAACAACCGATGAGTATGGAGTTTTCGATCGTGCTTTTTGCGCTTTTGGGCCTTTTATCGGTGATTTTGTACATTGTTGATCCTTGCTTTGCATTGATGGCACGCATCTGTAGGGAAAATACAAATGTATCTTACTTGTTGCTACTGCACTAGACGCAAATGATCAGTGTTGTCCTTTGACATATGTGATTGTTGATTCAGAATCATGTGATATTTTGGGTAGATTTTTTGCTTGCATATGAAGGTTCATTCATAGTGTTAACAATCGATGTATTACCTTCATTTGCGATAGAATGAAAGGAATACCAAAAACATTAGAGTGTCGTCGAGAATTACCTCATAAGCATGGATTCTATGCTAAACATTTAAAATTTTCAAGCTGTTGGATTTAGAGACAAATGTTTAACAGGTTTATTTTATGCTGCAGCATGTGTTTCGAAGGAAATTGAGTATCTAAAAATTTGAAAGAAAATTAAGATCACCAATATTAGAGAGCACAATTGGATAGAACGAAGTTTGGGTGAGAAAGAGGAAAACTAGGCTTTGTGTAAGGATGATGGTAGTTGTTTTCATGTTATGATGACTAATGCATCAGAAAGTTTTAACAGTGTACTTAGAGGTGTAAGATCGTTACATGTTAAAGCTTTGGTTGTTCGTACCTTCTTTCGATCAGTGGATTATTTTTGACAAAGAAGAGAGTTTGCTAAAACTTTGACATCATGTTTAACTCCAAAATAAGAAGCAAAGATAATCGAGAGAGTAAATGAAGTAAGATGTTCAAAGATTGTTCGATTCAATCAGGTCGAATGACAAGTAATTCACTACTTTGGTGATGAATTTAAAGTAACAATCGATGGTAACACTACTTCTTGTACATGCAACATCCCGTTACTTCAATATCTGCCTTGTGCGCATGTTATGGTTGTTTGTTCATCAGTAGCTAATAGTGTGAATAAAGCTCATCATTACTTCGCCTCACCTTGGTACACGGTTCATAACTACCTGGCAGATTACACACCAGAATTTCACCCCGTTCGTGATAAACGTTATTGGAGTGTTCACGAAGGACAATTGGTTTTACCTCTAATAGCTCGTAGAGCACCCAGAAGGCCTAGGTCTATAAGAATTAAAGGCATTATGGACGAGATGCAGGCTCCAAAGACAAATAAGTGCAGCAGATGTGGAGTGCACAACCATAAGAAATATTATTGTACTTCAGCAACTTAGCTTTTTTATTGTTGGTAGTAACTCTTTTTGTTTGAGTTGGTATTTGATATGTTTGTTTAAGAACCTTTGTTATATCATGTATGTTTGAAACATTACTTGTTATTCGTGTTATTTGAAGTGCGTTATTTGTTTTGTTTGTAGCATGTTGTTTATGTTAGAGTTATGGACGAGATGTATGTTGTTTGTGTTGATATATATGATGTTTCAGGTTTGTGCTTGAAATCTTTTTTAACATTGGCGACTTTTCATATATCGCCAATGCGATATTTGAGAAGCTGCCAATGTTAAAACAGATTTTAGGCACAAACCTAAAACAACAAATATCAACATATTAGATTACCATACGATAGAACATGCACAATACTAACAGCCAATTCAACATACGGTACAACATACACCAAATTACCATACGAAACAACATACACCAAATTACCATACGATACAACATACACCAAATTACGATACGATACAACGAAAACAAAAGGAACGGAAAGAAGATAACGTACAAGAATCGAATTGAAAATTGGATGTAAGGAAAAAAACAAAAATTGAAATTAAAAGGGGACCGTGAACTTGAAGAAGCAAAAAGGAGTGCAACACGAGGACTTCCGAAGAGGTCACCCATCCTAGTACTACTCTCGCCCAAGCACGCTTAACTTCGGAGTTCTAACGAAATCTGATGCTTTAGTGCTGGTATGATCGCACCCGTCAGAAAGTGAAATGAAAGATTATTAATGCAGTAGTGCGAAAGTGCAAACGGGTTTTAAGAACGTTCAAAAATTCAAATAAAATTGAAAAAAAGGAAGAGAAATAATTTTGAAAATAAAAGAACGGAAAGAAAATAACGTCCAGGAATCGAATTGAAAATCGGATGGAAGGAAGAAAAATAGAAATTAAAATTAAAAGGGGAACGTAAATGAGAAGAAGCAAAAAGGAGTGCAACACAAGGACTTCCTTGGAGGTCACCCATCCCAGTACTACTCTCGCCCAAGCATGCTTAACTTTGGAGTTCTGATGGGATCCGATGCTTTCGTGCTGGTATGATCGCACCTGTCAGAAAGTGGAATGGAATATTATTAATGTAGTAGTGCGAATGCGTAGACGGGTTTCAAGAACGTTTAAAAATTCAAATAAAATTGAAAAAAAGAAGATAAATAATTTCGAAGATTAAAGGAATGGAAAGAAGATTACGTCCAGGAATCGAATTGAAAATCAGATGGAAGGAAAAAACAAAAATTAAAATTAAAAGGGGACCGCGAACGAGAAGAAACAAAAAAAAGTACAACACGAGGACTTCCCAGAAGGTCACCCATCCTAGTACTACTCTCGTCCAAGCACGCTTAACTTCGAAGTTCTGATGGGATCCAGTGCTTTAGTGCTGGTATGATTGCACTCGTCAGAAAGTGGAATGAAATATTATAAATGCAGCAGTGCAAATGCGTAGATGGGTTTCAAGAACGTTTTAAAATTCAAATAAAACTGAAAAAAAGAAGAGAAATAATTTCGAAAATAAAAGGAATGGAAAGAAGATAATGTCCAAGAGTAGAATTGAAAATCGGATGGCAGGGAAAAATCAGAAATTAAAATTAAACGAAGACCGCGAACGAGAAGAAGAAAAAAGGAGTGCAACACGAGGACTTCCTAGGAGGTCACCCATCCTAGTACATCTCTCGTCCAGCATGCTTAACTTTGGAGTTCTAACGGAATCCGGTGCTTTAGTGCTGGTATGATCGCACCCATCAGAAAGTGGAATGGAAGATCATTAATGCAGCAGTGCGAATGTGTAGACACTTTCAAGTGCGTTTAAAAATTCAAATAAAAATAAAAAAAGAAGAGAAATAATTTCGAAAATAAAAGGAACGGAAAGAAGATAACGTACAGGAATCGAATTAAAAATCGGATTGAAGGAAAAAAACAAAAATTAAAATTGAAAGGGGACCGCGAACGAAAAGAAGCAAAAAGGAGTGGACACAAGGACTTCCTAGGAGGTCACCCATCCCAATACTACTCTCGCCCAAGCACGCTTAACTTCAGAGTTCTGATGGGATCCGATGCTTTAATGCTGCTATGATCACACCCGTCAGAAAGTGGAATGGAAGATTACTAATGCAGCAGTGCGAATGTATAGACGGGTTTCAATAACATTTAAAAATTCAAATAAAACTGAAAAAAGAAGATAAATAATTTCAAAAATAAAAGGAATGGAAAGAAGATTACGTCTAGGAAACGAATTGAAATTCGGATGGAAGAAAAAAAACAGAAATTAAGATTAAAAGGGAATCGCGAACGAGAAGAAAAAAGAAGAAGTGCAACACGAGGATTTCCTAGGAGGTAATCCATCATATTACTACTCTCATTCAAGCACGCTAAATTTGGAGTTCTGATGGGATCCGGTGCTTTAGTGCTAGTATGATCGCACAGATCAGAAAGTGGAATGGAAGATTATTAATGCACCAGTGCGATTGTGTAGACGTGTTTCAAAAACATTTTAAAATTCAAATAAAATTGAAAAAAAGAAGAAAAATAATTCCGAAAATAAAAGGAATGGAAAGAAGATAGCGTCCAGGAATCGAATTGAAAATCGGATGAAAGTAAAAAAACAAAAATTAATATTAAAATGGGACCGCGAACGAGAAGAACCAAAAAGGAGTGCAACACGAGGACTTCCCAGAAGGTCACCCATCCTAGTACTACTCTCGCCCAAGCACGCTTAACTTCGGAGTTCTGATGGGATTTGGTGATTTAGTGCTAGTATGATCGCACCTGTCAGAAAGTGCGACCTAAAATAGTCCATGCAAAAACCCCAAGCGCGACCCGAAGTTGATTCAATACCGATCCAAGCTGTTGGATCAGTATCGATCCATGAAGACTCTGGCCGGACATATATAATTCATCGGTCTGACTCCAAGCAAGTGAACTCGGGTCGGACACACAAAAATCTCGGGTCGAACACATAATATTTTCGGGTGTGAATCCAAGCGAGCGAAGCAAAATTCAGAGCACAAAAATCTCAGAAAATTTTCAGGGCGAGCCCCAAGCAAACAGTCAAATTTCTCAGGTCGAACTCCAAGTCGGTTAAAGTTAACAAAGGTAGAGGCAAGCATAAACCATCCCGAGAATACACAGTTCAAAATCTAATAAAGTGTTAGATTGGTACCGATCCACAACACTTCACCTGAGTACTCTCAAACTTCCTATGCTCACAAGCCATGATGCCAGTAATCCTTTTCCAACTTTAGAATATCAATCATAGGACGAATGCAGAGCCACCTCAATAAATAAGGAACTAAATCCACCAAAGTGGTGGATCAGTACTGATCCAACCACTTGGATGGGTATCGATCCACAAGATTTCCTCCATATTGGCCCAACTTCTTCATACTTACGATTCTTGATGTCAGAAGCCTATCCCAAGCTCCATAGGTTGATCGCCTATCATTTTCTATCAAATCTCTCAAGCATCAGAAATCAGCAACTACATTCTTCCATAGATCCATCATTTGGACTTGGAAACAAGTTAATAATGGTGCAAACAGTTTTGGAATCATGAAGCTAACCACGAATCGAACCTAGACAAAGCGTTAAAGACAATCTATTTGGCCATCTTACGGATCGGTACCAATACAAGCTCATGGATCGTTCCGATCTACACAAATTGATGAGGTGTCCATCTATTTTCTCGAAGAACAGGTCTATGGCATGTAAAACGAGGTGGACATCATGGGAGAAAAATTTCAGGTTTCCCACCTTTATAAATAGGAGGACGGAGATCATTTTTAAGAAACTTTTGGCTCTTGCTCTCTCTTACTCTATTTTCTTGTAACCAATCTAAGATTTATACAGATCCGTAATGGATTTATACCAATCCGTAAGAATAACTGCTTGTAATCGGCAATCAGAGCGATAGAATAACAAAGTGGATGTAAGCTAAGTTTACCCAAACCACTATAAACGCTGCATGTTCTTTTCCTGCTCATTTTCATTTACTTTCTTCACTTTTTATTCTCTACACAATCTCTTTGGGTTTTTATGCCATTTTTGGTTCAAACATTTTGGTGTTTTCATCAAGAATCCTATTCTCAGACTACTTGGATCCAATAATCTATTATTAGATTTCTTAATTCCAAGGGATAGATCCAATTTTTCCAACTTTAACTTTCGATTATTTGGATTTTCCATAATATGCTAGAAGCTATTTGCTATGGCCCCTTCAAGGAGAGATTGTTCTACAAATTCCGGAGTTGTTAATGATGCTGAGAATCAAGATACTCAACATGTAGATGAAGTTGCCCACCGAACCAACCAAAGATCCAGAATCTAACCGATGTTGTGAATAGAATGGAGATGGATCAAATGATGAAGCATATGGAGGACGAGTTCTAGGAGAGTCGTAATAAGATGAACCAGTAGATGCAAGAGAGCTTGAGACTGCCGAATGAATTGACTCAGAAATACTATGGAGAAGTAGGAGGGATTTAACATCTTCTGAATTAGAATCTAAAAATTCCTCGTCATCCGAGCAGAGATGGAGGGATAGGAGATAGAAGAAGACACAAAATATAGCTAGGACTTCATATCAAGAGACGAGACTGACCTGTGGCAAAGGAGCATGGATCGATACTGATATAAATGTATGAATTGACACCGATCCAGCTAATGCTAGTTCCAGGGATTGGTCTTTGGAGGATGACGTGGACCCGACCTTTGGACGGAGGGGTGGGCATTTGGTTGGTATGGTTGGTCTGATGATAAAATTTGTTAAACAGAACTAAAACCAATAAAAATGAGAACCAAACCAACCGAATTAAGATTGGTTGGTGGTTAGTTATCCAGTTTAACCAAATAAAAAAATGATTCATATTTTATGTTTAGAATTTTTGTTATACTTAAAAATATAACATAAATATATGATTAAAGGATTCTTATTTAGTATTAATATACATTTTAATAGCTATTTTGACACATTATGATAAATAATAATTGTTTAGACCACAAAACTAATCTAAATAATCATTATAACATTACTAATTTTGACAATATAGTAAAAGTTTGGTTAATTTGGTTAAAATGATAATCGAACTATTTTTTTCACGGGCCAATCAAGAACCAATCTATTTTCAAAGTCAAAACAAACCGAGTGAAATAAATTAGTTCGGTTGGTTTATTTGGTTTAACCAAAGAATGCGCATACCTATTTGGGCGTGTTGCTGATGATAAGAACCTGGAATGTCCAGCTATTACTAATGATCTGCTGCACAAGAATCAAACAGTAGGGACTGCTGGATAAACGGATTTCCTGGAGTCTGGAGAACCTAGGTATCGAGATTATGCTCGAGAACGTTCACCGGGTCGAACACTCAGATCAGATCTCGACTCCCGCCTTCAGCCAAACATGTAGAATTGGATTATTTGACCGAGATGGTCTGGAAGCTTGTGAACGAAAATAAATTTAGAAGTAACGATGAATATGGTACTTCTCCCAATTGAAATCCGTTCACTGAGAACATTCTGCGTCAAAAGCATCCACGAAGGTTTGTAATGGCAATAGTGGATGGGATCTCATGCCTACAGTGTGAAATAGTGAGCTCTCGCAATGCTATCACTTGAATGTAAATTCGTACATATTTAATCAAAGTTGTTTGCAAAGACAAAGTCTGTCATTTCTAGCGTTTATAAAATAAATTGCTTCTGAAGCTCATAAATCTGTTTGTGCTTAACTCTAGACTACACTATGAACAGTGGTATATTTGAATAAACTTGCATGTGCAAAATTCAGGTATGAAAGTACCCAAAATAGGTGCCAACCAAGCTTCCACGATCCATGATTGGGCACACGAAGCTCAACCGCACTTGATGTCCAAAGATGGATGCCAACCATCTCTTTCCATCGATGTCGGAGTAGAAGTATAAACTAAAAAGGATGTGACTTGACCGTCCATCGACCAACTCTTGCCCTTGATGTGGGATAGGAGTATAAACCAAAGAGGACATGACTTGATCATCCA
The DNA here is from genome assembly GCA_030737815.1 of Allium fistulosum. NCBI lineage: Eukaryota > Viridiplantae > Streptophyta > Magnoliopsida > Asparagales > Amaryllidaceae > Allium > Allium fistulosum. The sequence goes on along the minus strand of CM060902.1, from coordinate 1,581,230,424 downwards.
TCTACCAACTCTTTCCCTTAATGTGGGGGTAGGAGTATAAACCAAAGAGGACATGACTTAACCGTCCATCTACCAACTCTTGCCCTTGATACGGAGGTAGGAGTATAAACCAAAAAGGATGTGACTTGATCGTCCACTAACTAACTCTTGCCTTTGATGTGGAGACGGGTATATAAACCTAAAAGGATGTGACTTGACCATCGATCTACCAACTCTTGCCCTTGATGTGGGGGCAGGAGTATAAACCAAAAAGGACGTAACTTGATTGTCAATTCACCAACACTTGCCCTTGATGTGGGGCAGGAGTATGAACCAAAGATGGCATGACTTAGCAGTCCACCCGCTAGCTCCTGCCCTTAATGCGGGTCAGGAGTATAAACCAAAAGGGATATGACATAACCATCCAACCTTTAGCTCATGCCCCGAGCTTGGAAAAGTGCCAATGTCTTGCCCTTAGTAGGCAAGGTCCGAAAGTAGGAACATCTATGCCATACCCAGAGGATAGCAGGGTCGAAGGTTGACACCCCTATTGGACGAGATCTCATCCGAGCCTTGATCGATACTTGGAGTTTAACATAGTCGAAGGTTATTATCCAGGAAAAATATACCGAAAATGCGATCTTAAATGATTAGCCATGACCAATGCCCAAAGATAGGCCCTTCAACGATCGCTTTATGTTCATTAGAGCGACACGAAGCCGGCAAATCATGAAAGAAGCTAATGATTTAGTCTGACAATAATGATAAAAAGGAATGGATCGCAAGTATATTGAATGAAAAGTGCATTTCTCAGGTATTTAGACAAATTCACACAAAGATTAGGCCAAAAAGTCTCTATTATTCACATTCGAAATAAGACTTGGAAAGAAAGTACAAGTTTTATCAACATCTAAATTGAAAGTAAAAGCGGAGGCCAAACCTGCACAAAAATGACCTAAAACAAAAATAGACTCTTATAACTACAAACCAAAAACAAGTCTATCCATGCATAGAAAACCAAAGACTTATTCTCAAGCCTTGGATTGGTACTGATCCAAGGACTTAAATCGGTACCAAGTAAAAAATGATGATGGAGAGTGTCTTCAGGGGAATGGGACAAATAGAAAGCCAAGGTTGCTGTAAACCAGAGCCAATGGCCGAAAGGTGGAGCAAATTCACCTAGGAGTAGAGTCAAAATAGAACGAACCTCAAATGGGTCATACAGATTGGTACTGGTCCACAGGCATGGATCAGTACTGATCCACATGACCTTGGGGGCATGGCCAATGTCAATTTGGGCAGAAATGATGCACGTCCTAGGAATAATGCATGAGCATCTGGAAATAGAGCAAGGAAAACTAAAAAAAATGCACCCATGACTTGAGGGAATGATCGGTTTGGATCTAGGATAAGCTTTAATGCCTAGAACCGACGATATTGGAGCCAAAGTGGCAAGTCGGAATAAGACTACATGACAACAGGAGTTGGAGCCAGAGGCACACCGTAGGAATGGAGGGCAGAATGAAGATATGGATCGGTTACTTCCATTGGATGACAACCCCATGATCAGAATGGATTAGGGTTAGTCCTGTCCGAAGAGACGGGACTGGAGTGCAAGAAGTAAGTCCCCTCATTGGAGAGTGAGCCAATTGGGGTCGAAAACGATCCAAAGTTGGTACAGTACCGTTTCATGAAGACTCGCGTTGAACACACATAATTCTCGGGTCTGACTCCAAGCAAGCGAACACCGGTCGGACACACGAAAGTCTTGGGTCAGACATACAAAATTCTCAGGTTTGACTCCAAGCAAGTGATGGAAAACTCACAGTACAAAAATATTAGAAAATCTTCAGGTCGAGCCCCAAGAAAACACTCGAATTTCTCAGGTCGGACTCCAATGCCATTAAAGTTAACAAAGATAGAGGTAAGCAAAAAACCATCCTAAGAATCTATGGTTCAAAATCTAACAAAGTGTTGGATCGGTATCGATCCAACCACTTGGATCAGTGCTGATCGACAACACTTCACTCGAGTTGCCTCAAACTTCCTATGCTCATAAGCTATGATGCTAGTAATACTTTTCCATGAGACTTCCTCCGTATTGGCCTAACATCTTCCTACTTACGAGTCTTGATGTTAGAAGCCTATCGCAAGCTTCATGGGTCGATCGCAAATCATTTGATATCGAACGTCTCACGCAGTAGAAATTAGCAACTCCATCCTTCCATAGATCCATCATTTGGACTCACAAACAAGCTAATAATGGTGCAAACAAGTTTGGAATCATGAAGCTAAACACGAACCAAGCCTAGACAAAGAGTTCAAGATGATCCACTTAGCCATCTTATGGATTGGTACCGATCCAAGCCTATGGATCTGTACCGATCCACATAAATTGACGAGGATTCACCTATTTTCTTGAAGAACTAGTATATTGCGTGGAATATGAGATGGAGATCGTAGGGGCGAGATTTTAGGCATCCTATCTCTATAAATAAGAGGGCAGGGCTCATATTTGAGGATTTTTTGCTCTTTCTCTCTCATACTCTAATTTCTTGTAATCACTCTTAGATTTATACCGATCCATAATGATTTATACCAATCCGTAAGAACAACTGCTTGTAATCAGCAATCAAGGCAATACTAAGTGGACGTAGGCCAAGTTTAGCCGAACCACTATAAACGTTGTGTGTTCTTTTCTTGCTCATTTTTATTTACTTTCTTCATTTTTTATTCTCTACACAATCTTTTTTGGTGTTTTTGCCATTTTTGGTTCAAACATTTTGGTGCTTTCATTGAGAGCCCTATTCTTAATTCCAAGAGATATAACCAATTTTTCCAACTTTAACTTTCGACTATTCGGATTTTCTATAATTTACTAGAAGCTATTTGCTATGGCTTCTTCAAGGAAAGAGTGTTATACATATTCCAGAGTTGTTAATGATGCTGAGAATCAAGATACTCAGCATGTAGATGAAGTTGCCTAGCCAAACCAGCCAAAGATCCAGAGTCCAACTAATGTCGTGACCAGAATGGAGATAGATCGAACGATGAAGCTGATGGAGGACAAGTTCCAAGAGAGTCGTAGTGAAATGAACCAGCAGATGCAAGAGAGCTTGAGACTGCCGAATGAATTGATTCAGAACCACCGTAGGAAAAGCAGGAGGGATTTAACACCTTTTTAATTAGAATCTAATAGTTCCCCGTCATCCGAGTAGAGACGGAGGTATAGGAGACAAAATAAGATACAAAACACAATTGGGACTTCATATCAAGAGACAAGACCGACCCAAGGGAAAAGAACGTGGTTCGGTACCAATCCAAGAGTTCAGATCAGTACCGATCCATATAATACTGGTTCCAAAGGTTTGGTCTCTAGAGGGAGACGTGGACTTGACCTCTAGACGTAGGGGTAAGCATTTGGTTGGTTTTGTTGGTCCGATGATGAAAGTTATTAAACCGAACTAAAACCAATAAAAATGAAAATTAAACCAAACCAATCGAATTAAGATTGATTGGTTTGGTTGTTTATCCGATTTAACCGGATGAAAAAATGTATCACATTTTATATTTGGAATTTTCATTATACTTAAAATTTTAACATAAATATATGATTAAATTATTTTTATTTAGTATTCATATGCATTTTAATAGACGTTTTGACACATATATGATAAAGAAAATTTATTTAGACCATAAAACTAATCTAGGTAATCATTATAACATTACTAATTTTGACAATATAATAAAATTTTGGTAAATTTGGTTAAAGCGATAATCGAAATACTTTTTCACAAGCTGACGAGGAACCAATCTATTTTCAAAACCAAACCAAACCGATCGAAATAAATCTGTTTCGTTGGTTTAACTAAAGAATGCCCATCCCTATTTGGACGTGCTGTTGATGACCAAAACCTGAAATATCAAGCTACTACTAGTTATCAAACCCAAATGAATAAAACAGAGGGGACTAGAACAGATCTCCCAAAGTTTAGAGAACCCAGGGATCGAGATTATAATTAAGAGCATTCATCGGGCCGAACACTCGAAACATATCTCGACTACCGCCGTTCAATCGAACCTGTAGAACTAGATTATTTGGCCGAGATGGTCTGGAAACTTGTGAATGAAAATTAGTTTAGAAGCAACAATGAATGGGGCACTTCTCCTAGTCGAAATCCATTCATCGAGGACATTCTGCATCAGAAATATCTATGGAATTTTGTAATGCCAATGATCTTGTTGTACAAAGGAAAGACAAATCCGAGACAGCATCTGATGAAGTACGGGTGGCATATAGACTCTGCTAAAGCATTTGATGTCGTGAGATGTCGTTGCTTTCTGATATTCTTAGAGAGTGTAGTGACGATGTGGTTCACTCGGATCCCACCGAGATCAATATCGTCTTTCGCTGACTTGTCGGTGAAAATTTATGGAGCAGTTCCGTTTACACTCTTCACGTCCAAAAGGTATAATGTCGTATTCAAACCTCTTCCAGGGTGCGGGAGAGTCATTGAAGGACTTCTTGAACTTGTTCCACACAGCTGTGATGGAAGTTACGAATGTTAAGGATGATATATTTTTAATGGCACTGATAAGTGGGATTCATCCACGATTGATTTCAGGCGATTATTGGAAATGAAGCCCCGTCGACGATGGATATTTTTTGTAGAAAAGCTAATCAAATCTTGTTCTTGGAAGAGGGAAGCACTCATTCCTGAAGAGATGATGCTGGATATTCAGCTGAGGTGATGTAGTGTAATGATGTAATCAAGCAGGCTGGAGGAAACTCTACAACACAGCAGTTAATGCCTTGGATTCTAATAATTAGAGGAAGAGGAATCAATCTTCAGGCGGCTAACACGACCATAATAGTGAGCTCTCGAGGAACTTGAGACCATAGGAATATACACCTCTAACTGATATGTTGGAAAATATCTACCTTGCTATGTAAGGGATGGAGCAATATAGGAAGCCGCCCTAGAGAGAGGCGACTGATGCACAAAAGCACTTGAGAAAGTTTTGTTGATTTCATGAAACTCACAGACATAACACTAATGAGTGTCGATATCTTAAAAATCTGATTTAAGAGATGATAAAGAATAATAGCGGTACGTTAAGGAGTCACGGAATGGTGGAGAAACCACAAGACCCCAGGTTATACCTCCTCTAGGAGAACTGCCCATACTTAGTAGACAAGGGCCAAGATGAGTTGGTGAAAGACTGGTGATCAACTAACTGATCACCTAGGGATGATGCTACGCCTACGACAATGTTGCCTCATTCTTCATTACCTAATTTCCTTCTGCAAATAAGCCTCTCAGTGACACTGGGGGCACTATAATTAGGCAGGACATGCCATTTCTTCTACTCATTAATAAGATCAGCTTCTTGAACCAATAAAATCGTGTGCTTACAAACAATAAATTCCATGTTGTGAAACCATTAAATAAACCGAGGAAACACTCCTTTATCCTTTAATAACAGATGGGGAGTGTAGACTCAAAAACGCTGGGTCGACGGTTACATTGACCCCACCTTTTGAGAACAGGCGTTGCTACGGCAAAGTTGGGAAGGTCCAAACTATCGGATCGACAATCACATTCGACCCATAACCTTCTGAGAACCGGTGTTACTCTGGCAATGTTGGGAAGTTCCAAACCGCCAGGTTGATGGTCACATCGACCCCTAACCTTCTGAGAATTGGCATTGCTACAACTACGTCGGGAAGGTCCAAACCGCTGGGTCGATGGTAACATCGACCACTAACCTTCTGAAAATTGGCATTGCTCGGGCACAGGGGGAATGTCCAAACCGCCGGATCGATGGTCACATCGACCCCTAACCTTCTAAGAATCAGCATTGCTTTGACAACGTCGGGAAGGTCCAAACCATCGGGTCGACGGTCACATCGACCCCAAACCTTTTAAGAACCGGTGTTGCTCCGACAACATCCGGAAGGTCCAAAGCACAGGTCAACTGTCACATCGATCCCTAACCTTCTAAGAATCGAAATTGCTCCAGCAATGTCGGGAAGGTCTAAAAGAAATCGAATAGAAGCTTGGAGATGACACGTTAAAGCTAGCAACGATGGACATGATCTCACTCCTACGACGTGGAATAGCGAGCACTTACGATGCTATTTCACTTAAATGTAAATTTGTACATATTTAATCAATGTTGTGTGCTAAGACAAAGTCCGTCATTTCTAGCGTTTATAAAAGAAATGGCTTCCGAAGCTCATAAACTTATTTGTGCTTAACTCTACACTATGAACAGTGGTATATTTGAATAAACTTGCATGCACAAAATGCAGGTGTGCAAGTACCTAGAGACAGGTGCCGACCAAGCTTCTAAAATCCATGATTGGATGCACAAAGCTTAACTGCCCTTAGAGTCCAAAGATGGATGCCAATCAACTCTTGCGCTTAATGTGGGGGCAGGAGTTAAACTAAAAAGGGTGTGACTTGACCATCCACCTACCAACTCTTGCCCTTGATGTGGTGGTAGGAGTATAAACCAAACAGGACGTGACTTGACCGTCCATCTACCAACTCTTACACTTGAGGTGGGGGCAGAAGTATAAACCGAAGAGGACGTGACTTGACCATCCATCTACCAACTCCTGCCCTTGATATGCAGGAAAGAATACAGATCAAAATGGACGTGACTTGACCATCCATCAACTACTCTTACCCTCGATGTGGGGGCAGGAATATAAACCAAAAAGGACGTGATTTAACCATCAACCAACCAACTCTTGCCCTTGATGTAGCATCAGGAGTATGAACCAAAAAGGACGTGACTTGACCATCCATCAACTAACTCTTTCCCTTGATGTTGGCGCATGAGTATAAGCAAAAAAGGACATGACTTGACCGTCCACCAACTAACTCTTTCCCTTGATGTGGGGTAGGAGTATAAACCAAAAAGGACGTGACTTGACTATCCATTTACCAACTCTTGCCCTTGATGTGGGGGCAGGAGTATAAACCAAAAATAACGTGACTTGACTATCCATTCACCAACTCTTACCCTTGATGTAGGGGCAGGAGTATAAACCAAAGAGGGCATGACTTGACATTCCATCAATTAACTCTTTCCCCTGATGTGAGAGCAGGAATATAAACTAAAAGGGATTTGACATGACCGTCCAGCCGTTAGCTCATGCCCCGAGCTTGGCAAAGCACTAATGTCTTGCACAGAGTAGGCAAGGTCCGAAAGCAAGAACATCAATGTCTTGCCCAGAGGATGGCAGGGCCAAAGGTTGACATCTGAAGTTCAGTGAGATGTCATCTGAACCTCGATCGGTGCCCAAAGTTTATCACGGTCGAAAGTTATTATCCAGGAAATAGATACCTAAACTGCTATCTTAAATGATTAGCCCAAACCAATGCCCAAAGATTTGTTCTTCAACGATTGCTTTACATTCACTAGAGCAACGGGTGGTCGGCAAATCATGAAACCGGCTAATGGCTTAGTCCGATGATAGTAATAAAAAGGAATGGATTATAAGTACATTGAATGGAAAGCACATTTCTCATATACTTAGAAAATTCACATGAAGATTTGATGAAATAAAAGTCTCTGTTATTCACATTTGAAATAGAATATGGAAAGAAAAGTACAAGTTTTATCAACATCTAAATTGAAAGCTAAAGCGGGGGCCAAACCAACACAAAGCCAACCTAAAACCAAAATAGACTCTTATAACTGCAAACCAAAAACCAAAATAGACTTTTACAACTGCAAACCAAAAATAAGTTTATTCATACAAAGAAAACAGAAGACTTTTTCTCAAGTCTTGGATCGATATCGATCCAAGGACTTGGACCGATACCAAGTAAAAAAAATGATGATGGAGTGTTTCTTCAGGAGATGTGACATATAGGAACACCCGAAGTTGTTGTAAACCAGAGTCAAATGCTGGAAGTTGGAGCAAATGCACCTAGGAGTAGAGTGGAGCAAACTAGAATGAACCTCAAATGAGTTATACAAATCGATACCAATCCACAGGCATGGATCAGTACCGATCCACAAGAACTTGGGGGCATGGCCAATGTCAATTTAGGCGGAAATAATGCACGTCCTAGGAATAATAAAGGAGCATCTCGAAATAGAGCAAAGAAAACTGAAACAATAACCCTATGACTCACGGGCATGATCGATTTGGATCTAGGATGAGCTTCAATGCCTGGAACAGGCGATGTTGGTGCCAAAGAGGCAAGTTGGAATAAGACCGCATGACAACTGGAGTTGGAACCAGAGGTTCACCATAGGAACGGGGTGTAGAATGAAGTTATGGATCAGAGATTTCCATTGGATGACAACCTCATGATCCGAATGGAATGGGGTCGGTCCCGTCCAGAGGGACAAGACCAGAGTGTAGGAAGTAAGTCCCTTTATCGGAGAATGAGTGGATTGGGCTCAGCAATGATCTAGGGAGATTGATATTTCAATATATTGCTAACTCCCAGATGAACATGGGATGATTCTGATTTACGATATAATGAATGAAACAACAATTTCAGGGGAACACGGAATGATTATCTATGACTAACATTCAACCACGGACACGAATCCATATCTATCATGGCCTCGAACGATTTTTGATTTACAGGTGAATCCGAAGGAACCGTAATATTCACCGCAATTTAATCAGTTAATAGCCAGAAAATTCAACTACTTATGACATATCGATTTCGATATTTTTCCTTGAGAAAAGCACACCTTCCATTTGCAAGGTGTGCTTTAGGGGGCATGTGTTACGGTCGAATTTGTCGTAGTCTTTGAACAGACTTAAACGATCGAATTGGACGAGCGAACAATGGAGAAATGACCCAAGAAATATAAAAAAATAAGCGAAAAAAGTTGAAAATTTGGAAATTCAATATTTTGGAAGAGCCGACAATAAGCAAACCCACAAATTCCTTAGGTCTGACTTGAAGAAAGATAACCTTGGAAAAACTCCAAGTACGACCTGAAGCAATCCATGCAGAAACTCCAAGCATGACCCGAAGTAGGTTCGGTACCAATCTAATTGGTTGGATTGGTACTGATCCATGAAGACTTGGGTCGGAGACATACAATTCTCAGATCTGACTCTAAGCAAGCGAACTCATGTCGGACATACAGAAGTCTCGGGTCTTATTCCAAGTGAGCAAAGGAAAACTCGATGCATAAAAATCTCAGAAAATCATCAGGTCGTGCCCCAAGCAAACACTCAAATTTCTCAGGTCAGAATCCAAGTCAGTTAAAGTTAACAAAGAAAGAGGCAAACACAAAACATCCCAAGAATCCATATTTTAAATTTTAACAAAGTGTTGGATCGGTATCGATCCAACCACTTGGATCAGTACCGATCCACAAAACTTTACCTGGTTGCCTCAAACTTCTTATGCTTATAAGCCATGGTGCTAGTAATCCTTTTCCAACTTTAGAATATAAATCACGGGACAAATGCAAAGCCACCTCAAGAAATAAGGAACCAAGTCCACCAAAGTGGTGGATCGGTACTGACCCATGAGACTTCCTCCATATTGGCCAAATTCTTCCTACTTACGAATCTCGATACCAAAAGCATGTCCCAAGCTCCATAGATCGATCCACTATCATTTGCGATCGAATGTCTCAGGCACTAGAAATCAACAACTTCATTCTTCGATAGATCCATCATTTTGACTCAGAAACAAGCTAATAATGGCGCAAACAAGTTTGGATTCATGAAGCTAACCACGAGTCGAGCCTATACAAAGAGTTCAAGATGATCTACTTGGCCATCTTACGGATTGGTACCGATCCAAGCCCATGGATGACCGATCCACACAAATTGATGAGCTGTCCACCTTTTTTCTTAGAGAACTGGTCTATGGAGTGGAAAATCAAGGTGGTGATCATCGGGGCGAGATTTAGGGCTTCCTACCTCTATAAATAGGAGGGAAAGGCTCATTTTTAAGGATCTTTTGGCTCTCATACTCTAATTTATTATAACAACTCTCGGATTTATACCGATTCGTAATGGATTTATACCAATCCGTAAGAACAACTACTTGTAATCAGCAATTGAAGCAATAAAATCACTAAGTGGGCGTAGGCCAAGTTTAGTCGAACCACTATAAACGTTGTGTGTTCTTTTCTTGCTCATTTTCATTTACTTTCTTCACTTTTTATTCTCTATACAATCTATTTAGGTGTTTGTGCCATTTTTGGTTCAAAAAACACCATAACTGCGAACGTATATAGGCATACGATTGCGATGCATATGAACATACAATATAAATGAATATGAAGATTAATAACGCTAATACCTATACTAGAGTCAAATATCCACCAATAGATGTGTTCTCTAGCAAAGCAAGCCTCATTAGCTCCGTGTATGTATAGGCTAGAACCGCACTAACCCACGAATACAGGCAGCAAATATCGAAGTCCTCTATGGAAGCCATCTGAGCCAGATACTGGTTTTTGAATGATCGTAAATCAAACGTGAAGTGATAATATGCAGTATAATTGCTCAAGCGTGCTGAGCAATCCGAATCTCGGAGGCGTCTTCTGGATTGTCGTCACCAAGTTACTCCCTAAACCATAGTAACTATCATCTCATTACCCCCCCTCTGTTCAGCAGGAGGAATGGACTTAAGAGCATCTTGCACAACTCTATGTAATTTATTGGCTTTGGGTTACTCAACGGAGCACCATCTATGGGTAAACCAAGCAAAATAGCAACATCGGCCAACATTATGGTCATCTCCCCAACCCGTAGGTGGAATGTAGATGTCTTTGGCCTCCATTTATTCACCAAAGCAGTGATAAGATGATGATCCAATTGGGTGTACCCCAACTGCATTATAAGTGAAAAGCCGACTTGATTTATCAGCTCCATCACGGTGGGACGAGACGAAGTTACTTTCTTCAGTTTAGACGAGTGATCAATAGTCCAATCTAGAGTATTGCGTTGTCAAAAAACAACCAAACGTAAGAACTACTTATAAGCAACATTGATGTATATTTATATTCAATAAGAAAGTGTATTACCCCCATCCAAGCGTGGTTGCCCGTTCGATGACATTCTTGCAAGTATAATACGCTACCGTCTATCGGTCCTGGAACTGTCTCAAAGTACTCTACACAAAATTCATCCATTTGCTAAACACAAAATCTAATTTAACAATATTTAACAATGTCCAATATTTACTTAAAAGGGTAAAAGTGAAAATTTTGTGAATTATATGCTCACACGACTAGTTATACAAGTTCACAACGAGGAATTTATCATATTTCACAAAACCCTTAATTGCCAAAATTTTGGAGTTTGAACATTGAGAATAGAAATTATACCTGTAAGAGCTTCCTATAGTGAAGGGCAAGCCATGCTTCAAATTGACTAAGAAATATATGAAATTTGCAATAAAAGTTTGACCATGGGAAAAATTGGAGAAAGATTTTCGTTTTTTAGTTGTTTATGGAATGGGTAAAGTGAGGAAGGGAAAAAGGGGTTCTATTTTATAGCAGTAAAATATATGGACGACTTTTGAAAAGTCTCCTATCTGTTTTTTATAATAACGTAGTGGGCGGCTTTTGAAAAGCCACCCACAATGTTCATAAAATAAAAAAACGTACTAGCAGCATTTGAAATGTTGCTAGCATGTTATGGCCAACTCAATGCTAAGCTGGCCAAAAGTGGGCTATTTCTATAATAAGTTTGAAAACAAGGCTACAAGTGTAACAAGTCTAAAAAATAGGGCTAAAGTGAAAAAAAATCCTTTTAGAAAAACATATATATATACACACACACCAATTTGTCCGTTTTAGGTTAAAGGTGAGATTAATCAAAACCGGATCCAAAAATAAATAAATAAAATGCTTCAGTCAACCCGTTCCATCGTAGACATGGGTAGAAACAACACCCTTGTCCATAGCGAGCGGAGTGATAATAATACCCTTGACCGTAGCGAGCGTGGGTGACAACAACACCAACGTTTGTCACCAACGATGATGTTATTTTGTCTAGAAAAACCACGGTAGGCCCAAACGAGGTTACAATTAAACTCATGTCCGAAATTGGAATGGTGTTCTTTGATACTCAGACCCACTCTCCACCTAGCATGGTGGAAAAGAAGAGCAAGAAGAAAAGGAAAAAATGGTAAAACGGTGGGATGTGGAAGGAGAAAACTAGAGTGTAGAAAAATAGCTGTTTTTTTGCGTGGACAGAAAAACTGAGGTGTAAATAGCTTATGCCATAGTATGACTATGACCATAAACTAATCCTGTTCCTTCAATTCTATAAAGAGTATTTTGTTCAAATGGCAAATTTGTGAATTTTTTTTAGTTTTTTGGGTCAACTTTAAAATTTAGTCAAAAGGACAAAATACATAAAACATATTTTTCTCACTCCCATAGCCCTAATCATCGCACCTTCTTTCGCCACTCTTATTTACGACTTCAACATCAGCCACTACAACTTCTCCCATTGTATACACCACAACCAACCTCTATCCATCGTCTGCCTCAACCATCTAGTCACCTCCTCCACTAAGTAGAAATCCTAGTTTTTTGAACGTCGAATAATGTCGCACCATATGAAACCTTAATTTATATACTCAATGCGTATCGCCACCTACCATGTCCTTTACATCATCCAACAAATCATAGCAATGTTATTCATCTCATCTTGCTCATCAATCATTAGTTACTACAAAAATATCAGCTTGTAAAAAATGAACTGTTTATATGAGAAAATTGTATAAAATAAAAAATAGCAAATATAAAATAATACTAAATCATATCATTTAACCAATAAACGCTACCAGAGGGTAAGATCAACAATTACATGATAAAATTAAAATACAATCGCTTTATGTTTTTTTAATTCAGTAAATAAGAAACTGATACTACACGATAGCATTATAAAATAATTTATGAGAAAATAGCATTATAAATATTCGATAATTTAAATAAAAACGATATCACCTTTACAAAGCTAAGCAATAACGTTTTAAATTAATTTATGAAAACTAGTATTACAACCATTCAAAAAATAAAATAAAAACAATATCACCTTCACACATATTATAAAATGACACTAGAAGGTGGAATTTAAAAGTCTTGATTCAAAAATGATGTTACAATTAATGAACATAGTACAAACAAAAAAATGTTAATATACTTCATAAACTAATACTACAGTTCATAAATGTTAATATAAAATAATTTTATGCGATATATATATATATATATATCATCTAGATGTTGCTTTGTTTATAAACAACTACCACAATTTTAGAAAAGCTACTACAACTCACAACATGCTAATACTTTATAAAATCCTGCTATAAAATAGCATTATGAATAGAAATTTTTAATTATAGTTGTAATACCTTTGATGTCAGCAAAAACTACTACAAATGCCCCTCCATAGATATTATGGAATAAATATCACTTAAAAATGTTGATCAACTAAACTTCCTTTACAAATTCAAAACGTACATCTACAAATATTACCAAATTTTAATATCACTTAAAATAGGATATAACAAATAATCTTCCTTTACAAATTCATTCTTTATTAGTTAAGAACAAAAATAAAAGTTCAAACCAACAAAAATTAGATGTTGCCACCTAGAAATAAATATTTAAACTAACTACATATAGTTTCAACGCAAAAGTATGGTTCAATATTTGTGCAAATCATTTTTCTTTGAATGTGTTAAACACATACAATTTTTAGAAAAAAATTCACACGTGACGTTTGTACCATCATCACGTGCAAAGCGTGTGCCGTAACGCCTATATACATAATTATATTTATCTTAAAAAGCAAAAAAAGATACTACACGGTATCATTACTACACACAACTAAAAGATGCTACAATTGTTTATAGACTACTACTACAGTTTCAGAAAAGCTGCTAAAATTCAGAAACTGCTACGACAATAATACTGCGATAACATAGCATTACGAATAGAAATATATATAATTATATTTATTAAAATACAATAAAAAAATATATTATACAGTATTGTTACTACACAAATCTAAAATGATGCTACAATTGCTTATAAACTACTAATACAATATAAAGAAGCAAATACAATTAAGAAAATACTACTATAATTCATAAACTGCTATTATAAAATTGCTTTATGAACAATAATACACATAATTATATATATTTAAAAAAATGATACACACAATATCATTATTACACACATCATAAAGATGTTAGAGTTGCTTATAGTCTACTACTACAATTAAAAAAACTACTACGATTCAGATACTTTTACTGTAATTCATAAACTACTACTATAACATAGCACTATGAATAGAAGTATACATATCAATTTATTAAAAAACAGAAGAAAAATAATAATACACGGTAGCATTGCTGGATATTATCATTTTCTTCCTCAATTTGTTGTTTAGTCTTCCCTAATTTGTCGCTTCTTCTCAAACACAACTACTCCACAAATTTCATAGTGGATAATTCTAAAAACTTTCAATTAGGACATCAAACTCTATATTTTTCTCTAGGCTAAATTTTAGCATCTTCATAATTGTTTTTATAAATGCAAATATTAAAACCGCTCAATATAATTAATGCTTCCCAAAACCAAGTGTATTCCCAACATCCTCATGAACTTGGTTTTGCAACTCCAAACAAATACCCAATCTTTATATTTTCCATTTTTGGTAGGAATAAAGAAATTATCCATTTTTTATTTATTGTGTTGACCTTTCCCAATGTTGAGATCTTTAAAGCAATTTCACAAATCTTTGTTTTACTCCTTTCATTTCGTCCTTCATCATTACAATAAAATTTGCCAAAAAGTAAGCATTCTAACATGAACTTGGTTCCAGTGTCATAAATTTTAAATGATCCATGTATGTTATCTTTGCGTTCTTCCATAATTTTACCCTCGTAACCTTTGACCAATCCAATTTCTTTGTTTATTTTCCAAATTTCACTTTTGCATGACATTTAATAAACATCTATAGAAAACTTAGATTGCTCAAGATAATAATTAGTTATATTAGTTTTTCTCACCTCTTTGTCTTTATCGTCATGAAATTCATCAATGGTCTCTTTGACTCATTCTATATTTTACTTCTTTAATACCATTTTGCTTAGTTTCTTCAAATTTTTGCTCGTAATTTAAATATTCTTCTAGCTCGTGAATGTCATCTCTTTGATTCATGTCTTCTTCATTTTGATCCTTTGCTTTCATACTTTTCATCGTTTGTATCATCTTCACTTGCATTGTTTTCTTTATCCTCTTCTCTTCCATATTCTACTAATTTTTCTTCTTCTTTCATCTTCTACCCTACTTTCATTTCTTCTTCTGCCTTTTCCATTTTACAACCTTGGTAGCCTCTTTTTTCACTTCCTCGGTTTTTGCAAGCTCTTTACCTTTTATTCTTTTATCTTTCTCTCCTCTTTAGCATTTTATTCTTTAGCAGCTCTTCTGCAATTTTTTCTTCTATATCATTCTTTGATTCCTCTTTCTTTTATTCACAGCATTCTATCTCATTTTGCTATTTTTCTTTTCATCCTTCTTATAGGCTAACATGTTTTCTTTAATTTATTTTATTTCATTCTTGTTAGCTCCTATATTCATGTACTATTTATTTTCATCTTTAATTTCATCTACTTTGAGTGCCTATAAAACTGTAGAGTCTTCTTCGACTTCTTTAACAAAGCTAGTTCTCTCTTGAAATTTATTACAATTTGATCTACATTCAAAATAAAAGTGTCCAAATTATTACAATTATAACATCTAATTTGTGATTTTTCATACCTTGGTCTTTCTTTTGCCTCATGTTTCCTCATTTTCCTCGACGTCTTATGGTTTATGTGTTTTTCCTTCTCTCCTCTTTATTAATGGATTCATCGTCAGCTTTTCCATAGCTTTGGCCACGTCCTCTTCTTCTGTAGCTATGATTTCTTCCATTTTTAAATGGTTCACACTACAAGAAAAGTTTCTGTTATAATGTCAACAGATAATACTTTATTCCATAGTTTTTTAATTTAAATTATTTAGAGTATGAATGGGCTTCATAATACTTTACCAAAGTGCGCTCCCCCTCCCCTACCAATTATTTTCATGGCCGCCTAAATCTAAAATTATTTCCCTCTTCCTCAAGCTATTTCCTCAAATCCTAAAAATTTCCTCCCTTATCATTGCCTGGCCCCTGCTGCCCCATCCACATCCTCTGTAAACTAAAATGTACAATCCAAAAACCACGTCTTCTTTCCAATTGTAACAAAAGTACTCCATAAATAAAACCTTGGAATGTAATCATTTCTTTTTGCAGGGATCAATGGAAGGTCATCTCTTTTTGCCAAGACAATGCTAGCCATGCATGTTCGGAATACCTGGACAGGGATGAGTTCTTACATGCTCATTTACCCGGTTTGACGATAGCCTACATCCTATCAAGGGACCGCACGAGCTACCACTCCCCTCCATGATAGAAGGACGAGCTTGGCGAGGGTAGATAACCGTGCATCCACTCCGCTTAGGCACGTCTGGGATGCCCAATGACCTGTAGGTCATCCCGGAGCTACCCGACCCGCTATGCTAGGAAAACATGAGATATAACTCTTGCCTCCTAAGGTGCATCGACGAGCTGGATGGCGACCGCAACGGTACAATTCCCCTCAACCGTGATGCTCCTTGTCCCGGTAGGACGAGACACTGTTGTCGAGACCGGCGCATGATAAATTAGCATAATGCCATGATAGTATCTTCGAGGTCTGACATTCGTAGTGTGCCTGCAAGCAAATAAACCAGGCTTCATTTTAATCCTTGGATGTCGAAAAGGGCGTCCGCAAGCAAATAAGCTGGGTCCTTCCATGCAAACCCCTACGGGGCTTCAACTCCAACTCCTAGGTATTGGAAAGGACGCCCGCAAGCAAATAAGTCAGGTCCTTCCGTGCAAACCCTACGGGCCTCAACTTAAATCCCTAAATGTTGGAAAGGAGCAAATAAGCCGGGTCCTTCCGTGCAAACCCCATGGGCCTCAACTCTAACCCTTGGGTATCGGAAGGGTGCCCACATGCAAATAAGCCAGGTCCTTCCGTGCAAACCCCATAGGATTCAACTTCAACCCCTGGATGTCGAAAAGGGCGCCATCAAAAAATAAGCCGGGTCCTTCCGCGCAAACCCCACGGGTCTCACTAAGGCCTCAATCCCCAAGGCGAAACATACTCACCATTACATACCTTGTGCTTTTATTTTATTTGTAGGTACAATAACATATATAAGAATCTCAAACACCACATGATGCAAAAAAAGTTCATAACAAACAGGGGCACGGCACACAGGCCACCGTGCTAGGCGCAATCAACCTATGTCAAAAAAATAAACAAAAAATGGAAGGGAAAAGAAACAACAAAGACAATTAGGCTACAATCAACAACACACGACAACCTCCTGACTCATTTGGTCGGGTTAGAGAGTCAATATGTCCAACCGTCAGGATGGCCGGCATAAGCTTACCCCTTCTGGTCAATTTGGAGGCTGCCTCCTTCTAGTAACTCTGGGTCAATGTGGACGTCAACCCCTGGATCATAATAGGAAGGTGGGAAGTTGTTCATGAAAATGCCCAACGCCATGTTAGTCAAACGAGCCGACCAGTGAGAATCTATTTCCTAATGGACTCTCTCTTTCAACCCCTCATAGTCGTCCAGGGGTAAGCAAGTTTGATGAGCATCCAAAAACCCTCGAAGACGCCTTACCTCCTGCTCAAATGTCTCCTCCACTCCCTTTAGCCATGTAACCTCATCCTCAAGCGTTCCCCGTTCGGCAATAGCCTAGTATTTGATAGCCTCGGCGTTGGCCCTATGGCGGTTGGCTTCTGCCACTTATTTCTTAGCCAACTCCTTGGCCCGAACTACATCTGCTCGAAGCGTGTTCTCTTACTCATGGTCCTTCTTGGCCAAACCTTTGGCTGCAATATTCGCCTAACGCTCATCAGCAGCCAGCTCAGCTGCCACCTAGGTCGCTTCAACCTCCTTACTCGCAGTTCTCAACTCTTCCTTCAATTGGGATACTACGTCATCCCCACCCAACAAACTGGCTCTGAGTGCTTCCAACTCCGCCATCACATTCGTTGCACGGACCCTATCATCCTCCAACTCCTCTCTCAGGGGAGTCAACCTATCGTAACCTCCACCTAATTCGTTCGCAGTCCTCACCATCCACTTAGGACCACCATGAGAATAATCTCCCACTTCTTCTACGGCCTACTCCCCTATAGGTCTCGCCTGCAAATTAACAAGCTCATCACAGACCCACATCGCGCACGTGCCCGCCTGAAAATAAGGTAGTCCGGGTTATTGGAAAAAGGAGATGGAAGAAAAATAGGAAGGTAAACAGGTCTTACTATAGCCAGTTCCTTGCCAAAGCTATCAACAACAGCCTGTAATCCATGAAACTGGCCATCCAGAGCATGCCCAGTGGGAAATCCCTAAAGAATGAGCAGCAGCCATTTGGAAGGTTCACAAGAGTCTGTCCAAGCTCTCCTTGTCATATCCCAAACTGATCTGTATGGAAATCCCAACTTTCTCTTCATCTTATGCATTAGGCCTACGATACATGATAACATCAACATCGTCTTCATAGGCTTTGCCCCAAGCCACCCCCATTTCATCCACTATAGGCTCCTCTCCTCCTATACCCCTCCCCTATCAATCCCTCCTCCTCTAACACTCTGATCCTCACCTGTTTGATACCTAGGGACACCTAAGCACTGGACTCTTCGTCAACAAGAATCACGGAGCAAGAAGCGTCTGCCGCCACTTCGGGGATGGCAAAGGAGAGACCATCATGACTTTTTCAATGGCATCTTACCCGGGAAGATCCCTGGGGGGATCGTTTGTGTCATTTAGCTCCTTAAAATTGATTTGTCCCACTGAAATAATGAAACATAGCAAGTTAGAAAACAAGGAACCAGCCGCGGTAAAGGTAAACATAATTAACTACCGGGCGGAGCACCTCGGTTCCGGTTCTAGTTCCGAATCAGAGATGCACAAGCTCAAAATCATCCCCTTCATAATCGACAGGTCCTGCTCTTCCTAAGCCCGACGGTCTAGCATCACAACCCTTATTTTCAGTAGGACCATCACCTGAGGAAGACGTAGTCACACTTTCTTTAAGGAGTGGGGGCAGAGGCTGGCCAGAAGTTCCATCATATTTCGCCAGATCATATTCCTGCCATTCCAATGGCACATCAGAAAGAGCATCCGCACTTGACTATAGGCTTGCCCTTGGCATCAGTCGGGCCAGCATAATCACCGTACCAATGCACCACTAGCCGACCCTAGGCAAAAGTTTGGATTCGTGTAAAGGAGATAAAACGAGGTGACTACCTGCGGGCATCTTTGAAACTGTCTCCTTCTTTTTTCTCTTCTAACCGATTTCTACGCCTTTCTCCATTTTTGTAGAGGCATGAATGGACCGACCCTCTGATAGTAGCCCGACTTTTCGGAGCATCTCTTCAGTCACTAAGTTGTGCAAATCTTAGAGGGTATCATCAGCCCCTCGAAAGCCCAACACTTACCTCTCCACTAACATCACCTTGGCCTGGCTCAGCGTTAGGGACCCAACAATGGGATATTATAAGAACGTAAAAATGGAAAAAGAAAGTGAGGGAAGGTTTAAAAATCATAAAGACAATCTCACTAAAAGGTCGAAATAACCGAAAACGCAACCCCTCATTCACAGCCCGGGTGACAAAGAAATGCTGAGATTTCCAACCGGAGACTCCTTCCTTTGAAACCCCGGTAAAAATAACTTCTCTTTTCTTTTTTATCTGGATATGGTAGTAGATTCTGGGGCGATGACCAGGCTCTTTTTTAATATTAAAGTGGCAGGCGACAAGGCCTGCAGAAGGTGTCCCTAACTCTAAGCGATGGCACGCTGCACGATGGCCCACTAGATAGCGACAGTTGTTTGGAGTAAGTTGACCTGTAGCGGGGCTGAGCTCGTTCAAAAGGGACACGATGGTTGGATGCAGGGCAAGGCCACTCCGACTTTCAAGTAACTCAAGGAGAATGTGTAGTAGTTTGGTGGGGCAGTGTTAGCTTGTTCATTGGCTTTCGGAAATTGGATCAAGACAAGGGTACAATTAAATATGTTTAGCTCTCTAACCACGTCGTCTGGTCTACCCACAAAGTCAGAAAGGATCATGAGAGCAAAACTCAAAGCACAATTGGAAGCAGCCATCATGTGACAAGATCACATCAAACATTAGAAAGCAAGCACGATGGATGCCTCCCCCTCAAAAACTAACAAGCCTCAAAGAATGGTCAAATAAGGAAGGGTACCATCAAAAAGAGAATAAAACCGTCGGAAGGGACACCGCCAAGGGACACCGCACGGTAAAGAAATGAGTCATCGATGACCGAATGATAATGATAAATGATAATGGAGAGAAGGACGTACCTATTAATGGAGAATTTTGAAAAAGATTTACAATAATGGCAGAAGAAATGGGGAAATAGTAAATGGAGAAGAAGAGGTAGCTGCATTTACTTATAGACTCTCACCAACCAAATCGTGACCCTTCGCCTCGAAAAGGCAACCAAACAGGACCATGCAAAAGGAGATGTGACGTTAGGGACAATTCAGATCCTTTGGCTTAGAAGTTACAGAGAAAAACAGATCACCAAAGACACCCATAGAAAGATACGTGATAGCAATATAAATTACACTGTAGGCATCCATCAAATCACGTCATTTCATATCTCAAGCCCTCCCTCACCCATGAGGGCAGGCTTGGGGCCAAAATATTGCTCAAAATTTTCACAAAAGTTTAATAGGGCACAGCAGCTTCCCGTAGAGAGATAGACACATCTGCCAAGCTAATCTGGGCTTCCATGGAAACCGACCGACCCAAGAGCCGATCGATTTATATGCCCAAGTTCTTCTTGCATAAGGATAGAAAACCAGCCAAAGTAGCTTTAAGGGGATAGAACAGTCAGACTGATAGAGGAAAGCATACCTATTAAAGTCCCGCCACCCTGGAAAAGTGCTAATACAGCTGCCCTGCCACCAACTGCTCCCATCCTACATGGAAAGCAGCAACAAACTCTGAGTTATGTCGCCTAACATCCTGCAAAAGAAGTAACCAGTGTATAGAAAGGCAGTTGGTCACCATATAAGCATGTATCGCTACCAATCCTCTAGTTGGCAACCATCCCTTGGTCCAAACCATCCCATGGTCCGATTTGCCATACAGACCGCGAATATCCTCAAGCAATCTTAACCGTAGATCAAAGGAGGCTTGCTCGTATAAATACCCCAAGCATTTCACCACACAAAAGGTTTGGTTCATAAAACTTAGGAGGATAACACTTCCCCCCATACTCTTATCATCTTCAAGCATTCTCCATGTATCCATTGTAATAATATATATATATATACGTATATATATATATATGTATATATATATAGTGAGATTGATATATACAATGGACGTTGGCATTCATTTTGGCCGAACCACTCTAAAATCCATGTCTCTTTATTACTGGCATTCCATCACTAATTCATGAGCATACACTGCAAAGCTAGCAGCATCATTAAAACCCCCACTCTCTCACAATTTCCGAGGTTGAATAGTTATTCTATCTCCCCGACGGAATTTTTAGTCAACAAGATTGCTATATCAAAGGTAAACTATGGATCTGGTTTAATTAATAAATCTAAATATATTTTTTCCTAATCTAATTTCTAATGAGATCTGTATAAATATTGTCTGTGATTCCGAATAGAGAGTCAAAAATGGAGAATACTAGATAATAAGGTTAGATATGGATTAGATCTAGAGATTAGGAAGCACTAATTAAAGGTGAGTGGGAATATTGTATATTTTTATATAATACTAGATTATATTATTGTAAATCTATTTCGATATATCTAAGAATTGAATTTAAATTGCAATAAATTCATAAATGTGAAAAGTTAAAGATATGAAACTTGCCTATGAAAATCATAATGAATGCATAATGATTGGTTTCATTTCTGTAATTACGTAATGATCAGATTTGATATTGTAATTGCGAAGTGGTTTTTAATTATCAGTTCTACGTCGGATTAATTAACTGAAACATATTGAATTGAGATTTCATTTTATTTTGCATTAATGAATGAGTCAGAAATTAAAGTTACTTGAACTTTTGGAATTTTAGTGATATTTTAATTTGTTGGAATGTATATTATTGCAAGTGGATTTCCATATATTATCAAGTTTAAATTTAGCAAAAGTGTGATGTTTGAAATAACAAGGAGAAAATATATGCCTTTAAAAGAAAGAGATGTACAAAACAAAAATTGAAGATGTATTTTGTACTGTCTATTTTAATAAATAAAAAAAGAGTTTCTTGTGATTACAAACATCGCACGAACCACCTCTTTTGGACAAGATATGGAAATTTGCTATGTAACAGTTAATTGTTAAGTTTAAATTCCAATTTAATGTAGTAAATTCCGAAAGTGAAATATTGAGACATGAATGAAACAAAAAGGTAAATAAAATGGAAACTAATGAAAAAGGAGGTTTGAGTGATAGGCAAGAAAAAGAAGTTGGGAAATGAAACTAATGTCTGGATTAAGTGTGATAATCGAATGAAATGGATTGATTTGCTTAAAATAACTAAATTGAAATATGTTTGTATTAAGTTTGATAATTTAACAAAATGGAACAGAAATCGAAGTTGAGCTAATGAATGTAGTAGCAACGATATTGATGACAGAAAATGAGAAGCGGTAAATGAATTTGATAAGTGAAAAGTTAAATGCATAGTAAAATAAAGACCTATGGTCAAACATAAAAGATGTAGAGGCAGTACAGAAAATGTAAGAAGAATAAATATACATGAATATGAAATATGTATATATATAGCCTTGGATATGTGTTTATGATGGGGGTTAATAAGTATAAATTATCTATAATAATTATAGAGAATAGATGACTTAAGGTCATTAGAATGGGTGGGATGCTATAAACATATCCAATCAATATGACCCATGGAGAGTATAGGTTTGCGTATAGATGAAGGGATACCTTCAAGTCGGTGGGTGCCTGGAAAGGAACCTCCATAATTATAGGCAATGGGCGGACCTGTTACAGATGGCAAGATTGTACTAGCACTAGTAGTCTGCATAAAATTTGTTAGGGGAGAGTATTGCTTTGATTGCACTAGGCAATCTAAATAGAAAAATGAGTGGGATCGAACATACGCAATAAGGCGCATAAAGGATAGAGTGTGTAGATACCAAAACAAGGGGTAGGAGTTGCATATTTAGTGAGCTTGACATCGGTCCCTTGCGGTCAACGGGAAGGACAGGGTTACACGTAACTGATCTCTTCCATCTACCATGATTGATTTAGTTGGTTTATGAACCGCCATAGTTGTTTGTTAGTCTTTTTGATAGGAAGGCTAGTTAACCCATATAGAGATTCCTATGAAAATATGGATAGGGTGGAGGTGTGTGGGGCTGGAAATCCATGATATATAAAGAGGCAAAGATGAAAATCCTCGGAGAATACAAGAACTTATGGACTAGAGGTCATTGGTGCGCACTATAAGATTTCCTCGAGTTATATGACGATCATAATGCAGCGAGGTAATGAATCCTTATGAGGTGCTAAGTGATAGATACTAGTGGGGATAGTATCTAGGACCATTAGTGGACGATGTGATATATACACTTATATATACATATATACCGATATGGTGTAGATGGGAATGGTTCGTATGTAGCAATGGAGTCATAGCGACTAATGATAAATCTAGCATAACAAGAAATGGTGAACAATCGACATAAGATAATGTTATGTTTAAGATGTTTAATTTACTAGTCACCGGAACGTTGTTCTGACACCCTCCTTATTACAACCCATAGGATCTAGAAGGGCAGTACTGGTATTGTTTTGGAGCAGTGGTCTGGCTGAGCACTTGACATTTGAGGTGTCAATTTTGGGTCAGTAATTATTATGATCTATTATATTTACTTTTTTCCACTGTGAGTTATTACCATTAGTGCTCTGATAAGCTTCTCCTTGGTAGGATACCCAACCAACGATCCATATTTTAGTGGACTTGGGTTTTCGGGTTGGCGAAAATCTGGGCTCACTAGAATGGGGTTGTTACAATTCAAGAGTACCGAATTCAAAGATATCTGTAGGCGATACCGCAATGAGAAAAGCTTCTCCACGGTGGCACATCCGTAGGCAAATGGGCAAGCAGAAGCTGTGAACAAAATCATCAAATCCACCATAAAGATGCGTCTGACAAGTGATAAGGGCAATTGGGTTTATGAGCTTTCACTAGCACTATGGGTTTGTAGAACAATGCACAAATCTAAAATCGAGCATTCACCATTTGCTTTGGTATACGGTTCAGAAGCAATGATCACATTGTAACTGGAAGTCCCTTCTCATCATAAAAGACACTACAATCAGAGAGAGAACAAGCAACTACTGGTCGAGTCCCTTGACTAAATCGATAAGGAGCGGGAAGAAGCTGAACTAACGGTTGCTGCTCACCAGAAGAGAGTGGCACGACCCTTCAATGCTAAGGTCTGCAATTGCACTTTTGAAATAGGAGACCTCATTCTGAAGTGAGTTATCCTAGGTATAATAGCACTTGGCCTGAATTGGGAAGGACCATATGCGATCAACCAGAACCAAGGGGATGGATCTTTCAAGCTGGCAACCGTCGATGAAATTCCATTTCTACATATCTGGAATAGAGACTTGCTATGACACTACTATACTTAGTATATATTATTTCCTATTTTCGCAAAAAAGCCACCCGGGGATACTGGAGGCATTGTACATTAGTAGGAATTGCCTCTCTTTCTATTTTCATTAATAAATTTAGCTTCTTGAACCAATGGAACCGTGTTCTTACAAGCAAAACCGTGGGGTCGACTAGGGAAATCGACTCAAACCGTCGGGTCGATGGTGAAAATCGATCCGAACCTTTTGAAAACCGACGTTGCTCCGGCAACATCAAAAAGGTTCAGAGCCATCGAGTCGATGGGGAAAATCGACTCAAACCATCGAATCGACGGGGAAAATCTATCCTAACCTTTTGAGAACTGGCGTTGCTCTTGCAACTTCAGGAAGGTTCAAAGCCACCGAGTCGACGGTAAAAATCGACTCAAACCGCCGAGTCAATGGGGAAAATCAATCTCAATCTTCTAATAACCTGCGTTGCTCCGACAATGTTGGGAAGGTTCAAAGCTACCGAGTTGACGAGGAAAATCGACTCAAACCGCTGATCGACGAGGAAAATCGATCCTAATCTTCTAAGAACCGGTGTTGCTTTGACAATATCGAGAAGGTTCAAAGCTGTTGAGTCGGCGAGGAAAATCGACTCAAATCGCTAGATCAATGGGGAAAGTAGATCCCAACCTTTTGAGAACCGGCATTGCTCTGGCAACATCGGGAAGATTCAAAGCCATCAAGTCGATGGGGAAAATTGACTCAACCCGCCGGATCGACGGGAAAAATCAGCTTAAACCGCCTGAGAACCGGCGTTGCTCCAGCAATGTCGGGAAGGTTCAAAGCCGCCAATTCGACGGGGAAATTTGACTCAAACCGCCGTACTGATGGGCAAATCGATCCCAACCTTCTAAGAGAAAGGTTCCAAGCCGCCAAATCGATGGAGAAAATCGACTCAAACCACCGGGTTTATCGAGAAAATCGATCTGAACCTTCTAAGTAACAATGTCGCCCCGGCGACACTGGAAACTTCTTCCACTTAATAAGTACTGGTATTGTCCAAGCAACACTTGGAAAGCTTTAATCCACTTGGGATTTGTACATCACTCAAAGACAGGCGATAGCATAAGGAATAAGCCGATGCCCGGTGATAGCAATGCCAGTAGAAATTCGCAGAGTAGAGTCATTCAGATGCAAATTTCCGAAGATAGAAACTGATGCACAAGCAGGATCTCAACTCTGAACTTAGAAGAATTTGTTATGACAAAAGAACATGGTAACGTATCTTTCAAACACATGCATCCAGGTTTAAATTGGTTGATGATGTAAACTTGTAATCAAGGACTTGACAGCATCAAGAGCTAAACGCTTGGAATTGAGCAATAGAATCACAAGTTCCCGGAGTTTGGAACTTCCATGCGAATTAGACTAGGAGTAATCAAGAAAATCGCTTAGAATGGTTGGCCTCTCAGCAAGTGCCCAGACTCAATGTTCGGAGTGATCAGCACCACAGACTAGGGCACATGCACCAATACTTGGTCAAAACCAACTCGGCTAGGTCTGAACAAAAACGGCTGTGGAGTTGGTTAAACCAAGTCACATCGCAGTTCTGTAAATCCATACAGTATTTCAACAATTGAAAAGGAGCAAAGTATCAAAATATACTAAAATAACTACATGAATTTTATTTATATGCACAGCATTGCGGTAAATAAACATATCACACAGAAATAGAATTCTATAATAAAGGAAATTATAGTGCATGCAATCATATTATATACACATTTAATTATATATACATAAGCTTAGTACATAAAATGCAGGAAAAGAAAAAAAGAGAGAATACAGTAGAAAAGCTAGTCTTTCATTTCTTATACCTTTTATGTACAGGACAAATAGCAGGGGCTGGACTCGCACAATCGCGGCCAGTTCAAAACAAAGTACAGACTCAATCAAGACAACATCCAAAAAAACCAAAATAGTTAACCAACAGGCCATTGAGTCTTCACTTCTTACCACCCCGGCGGGAGATGATTTTCTTTTGCCTTTTTCCCTTCTCCTTGCCGAGAGGAGTCTGCCATTGAGAATGAGTGGACCCTCCTCCAATACCAGAATCAAGCTCCTTAGACCCATCGGCATGCACATTTCTACACTTTGATTTGCCAATCATAATTGTAAATGGACGAACATTGGGTTGAGTGACTCCTAGCTCCATCTTTAATTTGTTATTTTTTTGATTTCATTCTACAACCCTTGTTCCGTCGTCACCTGGTCAGTTGGGTCAGAAGCACCAAAAATTTGAATGTCTTACTCTTGGAACATCAAAACGTTTTCTAATCCTTGCAAGGCTGTAATACGCTGAGCATCGAAGCCAGGCCTAGAGCTGGAAGGCTTCGAAGCGGTAATGCCTATAGACATGGCAGTCGATGCAGTGAAAATCGCTTCAGTACCCAAGCTCTAAAAAGCGGGAGACAGAGACGGGGCATCCAGCTGACCTATAAGTTCATATAGGGAACTGTACAGTTTAGTAAAGGACTCAAGAGTGAAATTAAGCCTCTGGAGCATCAAAGAACAATAGAAATACCTGAACCAGGACTCTTCTAACAAACATCAACTTCAAATTCTCCCACTACTGGCACGGGGATACAAGGTTCAATCATTGCAGCTGCTGCCAAACTAGGAATCACCTCGGCAGTTTCAGAGCTAACTACTAGGGAAATAGAAATGATTGTCACTGGCTTACTAGATTTTGAAGGAGACACTTCACGCTTACCCGAAGAGCTCGGGCCAATAAGACTCATAGCGGCAGCATCAACGACAGCTTGTCCAGTCTCTGCGGCCAAGATAGCCCTTCTAGAACCGAGGGCTTCAACGTCCAGAGGATCAAGTACACCTTTATCAGTTCGGCCACAGGAGGTATGTCCCCAGCTCATATACACTTGCACAGGACCTCCTCCTAAATACTAACGAGAGACATGGGGTAGACGTCCATCAACCTTAGATTTTTGTCCATTAACACATTGGCAAAAAAGAATAGCAGGTCCTTGTCAATGTGCTTACATATTTTGTCCTGCTCATCTTGAAGCTCCTTAACTTCCTGTTAGGAAAGAGCAAACAGGAGCTCATTGGCAAGCTGTGCAGCAGACATTTCTTCTAAGAGCCTTTTGTTTTCTTTCTCAAGTTTTCGAACCTCTTCGTGAAGTGGGGTGAGTTAGGTAATAGTCAAGTCCCAAACTCGGATAGACTCATCCTTTTCCTTAACGAGCTGGTCCTCTTAAGTGATTTTCCACTTCAACTTGAAGTTTTCCTCATAAATGCCCTTAAGTTGGTCCTTTATGGCAATCTAAGCGGCGGTATCGACTCGGGACATCTCTGCTATCCTCTTATCAACATTAGCTTTGGACTCGAGAGTGGCGTCTCTTTCCTTGATGACTTTGGCCAAGTCAACATCCCTCTCTCGCATCATCCATTCGTGGTCAGCTCTCTCCTTTTTGAGTAAGTGTATCTGAGTATTGTTAATCCGATTAACATCAGAGAGGGCCTTGCATAAACGTCTCTACTCATGCCCAACTTCTACGTCCTCTTGGACTTCATGCAGCTTTTTTAAGGTAGATTCCTTTGGCACATCCTTAATGTCTCGATTGAATTTAACATCTTGAAGGAAGAGAAGTAGGAATGCATCCAATAGGCGTGGAGGAGCATTTGGGAAAGTAAACTTCATATGCTCTGAGCATGAGCGAGAGCAGAAGTGGTCAGAGCTTAGGCAACAAGAATTTCTTGACCAAGGATAATAGGAGCTTCCATACGAGGTAGAATATCTGTAGAACTAGGCCTACGGCACTTGGGAGAATCTCTAGGGTGCTTAGCGGGGTCATGAAATAAATCATCTTCAGTGTCTCTCCTTTTACTTTCCCTCTCTCTCTCTATCCTGCTCTCTATTAGTTCTGGGAGCATCATCGTACTCACCGTCTTTTTGCCTTTTTCCTTCATTCATTCCATAACGATGATATGATTGAGGAACTGGAGTTTGGGCTCTTGATCTCCCGGCCTATCGAGAGAGCTTGTCATAGAAACTGCATCCCATTGAACTTGAAACAACAAGAAACATAATATAAGAATCCTGACTTTGAAAAGCACAAGTGTATGTAAGGATGAGTGTTCGTGATCCTAAGTGAAGTGTATGACACCGATGATGCCCCTAATTACTCTACAGACCATGTTTGCATGGATGCAAGGATAGAATTTCTCTACCTTTACTAATACTTATCTCGGGAGAGAAATTAAATCGGAACCCATTTCGTCTAGAATGCCGCTAATTATAAAATTGATATCGCAATATCATTTAGGTAGACAAAAACATTGCTCAAGGGGCGAGATCGAGCTGCATTCTCTTTAGTAGTCATTACTAATTGGTCACCAACTGCCCCGGAGGTTTCAGTAACTATGTGTTCTAAAGGAGGTGACCTAGGAAGAATATGGCTCATTCTAGGTGATTCACCACATGACTCATCTCCTTCTTCACTAGTGTGGTAGTCGCTATCGTTGTTATCGGCATTGCCACCTTCCTCATCAACGACGAACTCTTTTCCCTTTCTCTAAATGAATTCTTCATCCTCCTTTGGAATCTAGGGCATTCTAACATCTTCACCATTATCTACGGGGGCATCGCTTCATTCGGGCTTATTTGTCTCTCTATCAACGGCTTCCTCCGTATGCTCTTCACTCGATGAACCTTCCGCTACCCCTCAAGTATTTTCGTCGGAGCTAAGAGTGGGGGCAGCGAAATGAGTACATGATTAAGAGTTGCTTCATGCCGAGGACTTAGTGCTTGTAACTATTCCAGGGTGAAGTGGTCTATACTCTTGCAAGTTATCCCTCGTCAAAAAGAATTTAGAAGTGCATTGATTTGCTTTAACGACCTTCAAATCATTGAGCATTTCTGCCATGCCCCGCCCTATCATCGCATTTTAGGAGACCTACAAGGAAAACACATATCGAGTCTGAACCTATAAATTCTAATACAGGAGAGACAAAGGAAAAGAATCTTATATCCTCTTAACCAAAAACGGTTAAATCCCTTTGGGCAGTGCACAATGAAGTATTCGTTCTTCAAATAAGAGCGCTTGTTGTGAAGTTTCTCAATGATTTTACATCTCTTCCAGACCTTTACTATCACGTAGGATGGGAAATCCTTCCTTCTCTTGAAGTTTAGAAGATAGGTAAGCTGGTTGAATCTCGAAGGCCGATGAAATTTACGCATGAAGAGGTTGTACAGTGAAGTCAACAAGTATATCCATTCAAGTGGACTTGGATGGAGAGAGCCAAATCTCTTGTAGAAATGTCATCAAGAAAGAATCTAAAGGCAAGACGACACCACCAAGTATAACGGTTGCAAGCTGCGAAATCAGACGGAGGATCATGTGCAGATTCAATTGTCGCTGGAAAGCAGACATCTTCCTCGGGGATGCCATGTTGAAGGTAGATATTTTGAAACAATTTTTCCAATAAGTTGGAAGTCACCCGCTCCGACGGGTTACTTAGGATTATTAACCAAGGGAGAAATGGACGCGATACCGAACCAACTAGAACTAGCTAGCCTTAAGAATCGAAAGTCGTAGGCTAGTTAGGCCCAACTGGAACAGATGGCGAAACTGAAGCAGTAAAGGATGCAGATTCAGAAGGAGTAGATGACCTTCGCCAGGCTTAAGGTAGGACGACCGACGAGCCATTCTAAACAATAAAACTTGGCATTCAACACGGTCAGGTGCATTTTACTTAGAATAATATTCCCATGAGACCAACTCCTGGAATCGAAAGGGAGTCGATGTGTGCTGATCGGTCAGATTCTGAGCATTGACTGAGGCAAGTGCAATGTGTCGTCTATGCAAAGAGAGTCTTGTGTCCCATATACCACTAACGAACCATCTTGTGCACATAGCTCACTTGAGCTTGAAAAACAAGTCACATCGCACTTTAAAATTATCACTTTTGGAACTTAACCGTTATTGATTGAAAATCAATAACGAATATGTTATCTAGAGCGATGTTAAAAGCTTTTATTTTCAAGATCGCTGAAAGTACAAAAATAAAAAGGCAATGTGATAGAACATCCTATAAGCCCACTTTCAGAGCAAATTGTCGTATTGGGATTCATTTGGCGACTAGGACTTAGCCAATTTCACAAAGGGAGATAGTCGAAGACGGAGAACAGGACTTGTCTCCGAAGTCGCATGCATTCGATTGGGGCAAAACCTAACTTCACCACCAATCCAACATGCCCAAAATCACCTATCTCCTTTCGAACCACCATCAACTAAGTCCAAATTCACTGCCATCATCACTACCGCCTTAATCAACTCGTCACCAACCTCCAATTCAAATCGGTTCTAGGGTTTTGAAAATAGTCAGGGCCGAGATCTTTTGGCTGAAGTTGGGTAGCGGCGAGCTGTTAAGGGCGGCGGTGTTCAGTTATAGAAGCGGTGACAGGTACAGAAGGCTCGAGGGATGTCGGTGGCAGCAGGTCTAGGATAGGTTGGCAGTGAAAGCTTGAACAACTCGATGGGAAGCTTGGAGAACTCGGTGGCTTAGAATAGGAAATGAATGCTTAGAGAAAATTTTCTAAGTAAATAGACTTATAAATGGGATTAAGGCTACAACTTGATATCGACATGTTTAAGTCAGCACCAACTTGTTATTCTCCATCCGATCCAACCCGAAACCGTTGCAGAGAACCTAGATGCCAACTTAAAGCAATTTTATAGTCTCTCCAGTGTCGATTACATCGCTAGTGCAGAGAAATGGAATTTCAACTAAAATTAAGACGAACAGTTGATGAGAAATTAGCCAAGTGAAAGTAGCATCTCGAGATGACTCTCAAGCGATTAACTAGAATTTACAGAATAGAAATCCAGAACTTATCTCGATCCAGAGCATACTTTGTTTCCAACGAAAGCATACTCTAGGCGGCAAGTGTTAAGCGGATTTTTATTAAGTAGAAACCAATAGAAGTTAGAACATCAAAACGAAGACGAAACGATTTGAAATCTTGGAGGCACGTTTAGATGAAGTAAAGGAATAGCTCGGACAAAATTCACCTAAAAATACACTAAGTAAACAAGTCAGTGCCAACATGTTTTTTCTCCACAATCGTCCACTTCAACTTCACACGAGTTATTATCTACCTCATCTATATATGTCCGAGTGATTTTCAAGAGTTTTGGACGACCTATTTCAAGAATTGAAGAGTTAATAATTAGAATGGCGGGGCAAATAAAGTGATGAAGGAACAATCACCAAAATCGATCAACAATCGATGGAAACAATATGGAATGCAACAAAATGAAGTTAGAAAATGTATGCAAGAAAGTTCAAAGTGATTCAAACTAAGTAAGCATGTCGGCACCGACATGTTTAAGTTGGTACCGACATGTTTAAGTTGGTACCAACATGTTTAGTTAAGTCGTAAAGACCTACAACTTTGCACGTGACTTTGGGTCGATGTCTAGACTCTGTCCAAGTAGACTTCTACTCCACCACTACTGTTTTCCCTAAATACAACCCCTAGTGAAACTAAAATAGGATCTAGTTTCTACCATCACTACGTGAGAGCTCTGCCTCTTCTTCATCTTTTATCTCTACACCATAGTCACCGAGTCAACTAATCTGGCAGTTCTAGATCTAGGAACATGTCAAATTCTTGCACTTGTGGATTGTAATCTCAAACAAACTACATCAAATCTATAAGCAACAAAGCTATAAAGTGGACATAGGCCGATGATTGCCGAACCATTATAAAATTATTGTGTCACCTCTTAATTTTTCTGTTATTTTGATCAATATTTGTTAGATCTAGGTCTCACTGGTTCCATACAACATATCTTTGAGTGTTGGTCCATTTTTGGCATCAACGCTCTCAAAACAAGTTTACTATCGTTATTTATTAATTAAAAGAGGGTTATTTCACCATTAAAAACCATTAATTGAATATTTAAAATTTATCAAATATTCACATACCAAAGCGATAAAATTCCAGTTGAACGGTTTCATTCCTTTATCATATTTATTTTTCCATTTAATGACACTGACAAAGAAATCCTTTGCATAAAACAAAGTCTCTTTAAAACAACTGGGAAAACCAACTTTGAAAACTTATTTCCAGTCTTTGATTCCAAACTAGTACTATTCATTAGCTAGAAATGAAACCGTTCAACTTAGGATATTATTACCTCTCGAATCTTGACTTGGTATTCACTTCTCACTTAAAAATAGAAATAAGTTTCCATACCTCAGTCTAGAAATAGAATCCAAGAGTTCCATATTAAAATATTTTCCAATATCTCTTATTTAAACCAAAGTTTGATTTTTTTCTTTATATAAAAATAAATACTTTTAAATCAATAAATCCCAAACTGTTATAATATATGTAAATATAAAAGTGAATATGCTTTTATGTTTTTTCTATTTAGTCCCACATCATGGGATATGTTAAATTTCATGCTCCAAGGCCTATATATAAATGAGCCTATGTAATGTAATTGAATCAATCGAATCTCTATGTAACTGATATCAGTGTGAATAACATTTTCTCCTCTCTCATCTTTTCTAATGGCTTCTTATTTCTCCTGTTAGTTTATAACACGTTATCAGCACGACCTCTAAAAAAATTATAGATCTACAATTGTGATAATCTATGAAATCAGATCAATTCTTTTCCAGATCCAATTATAGAACTCAAAACGATAAGTCATTTTTCTGATCTGATTGATCTAATCTTCCAAATCATTTTTTCTTTTTCTTTTTTTAAATCTCATTCCATTCTAGATCTACTTCTTCAGATCTAAATCTATTGTTTATCTTTTAGATTTTATTATATTAGTCATATAATTTTAGATCTTATATAGATCTAAACTTTGAGATCTCATTCTTATTTTGTTGGTTATTATATTTCAGATCTATTTTTTTTTTGCTATTTTTCTAATCTTATTATATTGTAGATCTTAATATCATGCTTATTTTTATGTTTTTGAGTTCATTTATTTTGGAATGCGAGTTTGGACTTGACAAAATTTGATATTGTTGATTCAAGCAAATTTATTGAATTTGATAGTATTTAGTTTGAACATGGATTTGAGAAATCAAACATGGTTGGTAAATGGAGTTTTCATTTTGAAAACCTTTTGATTTGATTTAGATTTGAATGAAGGCATTATCTTGGTCCAGAAGTATCAACTCCCTAGTAACATTTGAAAATAAGTTATAATGTACTCTTTTTCCTTATTTAAGATTTTTCCCACTGGGTTTTGCTTACTAAGGATTTAACGAGGCATTATCTTGATCTAGAAGAATCAAACGTCTTTTCAAGAAATAACATCACAAATATGTTATTTAAATTAAATTGTATTTTTATCCTTGACTAAGATTTTTCCCGTAGGGTTTTTCTTAGTAAGGTTTTAACGAGGCATTAGTTTGATCCAGAAGTATCAAGCTTCATTTGAAGAAATAAGAAAATAAAATATGTCATTGTACTCTTTTTCCTTCACTAAGATTTTTCCCATTGGGTTTTTCTTAGTAAGGTTTTAATGAGGCATTATTTTGATCCTGAAGTATCAAACTCTTTAAAAGGAATATCATTGTATGATATCTATGATTTCAAGTTGCACTCTTTTCCTCGTTCAAGGTTTTTTCATTAGGTTTTCCTAACAGAGGTTTTTAATGAGGCAACTGACAATATTCATAACGACTGAATGAATGTATGAAAGCAAGATAATAATGAGGGGGAGCAATTGTCATGGACGTTTCAAAAGGAATAATTTCTAGCTACCATATGAGCATCCAAGATTTTGAAGACGCATATCCACTATACAAAGCAAAGAAGAATGCCAAAAGAGAAGTTGAAAGGTATAAGGCAAGACTAGTGGCAAAAGGCTGCAGTCAAAGAGCTGGCATTGACTATGATGAGATATTCGCTCCAGTCGTTCGACTAGAAACTATTAGACTAATAATTTCATTGGCAGCTCAATACAATTGGAAGACACATCAAATAGATGTGAAATTTGACTTTCTTAATGGAGTTCTTGAAGAACAAGTTTATGAGCAGCCATAAGACTACAGAATCAAGGGAGAAGAAGACAAGGTCTTGAAACTAATTAGATCGCTTTATGGGTTGAAACAAGCCTCAAGGGCTTGGAATGCTCAAATTAATAAGTACTTCCAAGAGAGAAACTTCATTAAGTGTCCGTATGAACATGCTCTCTATATCAAAATCCAAAACGTTGATATGTTGATTGTATGCGTATGTAGATGACTTGATCTTCAAAGGTAGCAATCCAAATATGTTTAATGAGTTTAAAAAGAGAAGACAAATGACTTCAAGATGATCGATATTGAGCTCATGTCTTACTACCTCGACATTGAAGTAAAACAAGAAAATGAAGGCATCACAATCACTCAAGAAGGTTGTGCTAAGGAAGTACTGAAGGAGTTCAAGATAAATGACTCTACCCTATTTGCACGCCAATGGAATGTGGAATCAAGTTGTCAAGGCACGAGGAAGGAGAAAAAGTGAACCTAACACTCTTTAAGAGCTTGGTTGGAAGCTTGCGACAATTAGGGTGCATAAGACCCGACATCCTATACGCGATAGGAGTTGTCAATCGATATATGGAAAATCAAACAACAGCTCATTTGGAGGCAGCAAAGAGGATTTTTCATATGTCAAAGGGATAACAAACTTTAGCTTGTAATATTATGTTTCTAATAATTACAAGTCTATAGGATATAACACTAGCGATTG
The DNA here is from genome assembly GCA_030737815.1 of Allium fistulosum. Taxonomy (NCBI): domain Eukaryota; kingdom Viridiplantae; phylum Streptophyta; class Magnoliopsida; order Asparagales; family Amaryllidaceae; genus Allium; species Allium fistulosum. The sequence goes on along the minus strand of CM060902.1, from coordinate 1,581,194,920 downwards.
GAGTAGAGATATGGATGACCAAAAGAGCACTAGTTGCTTCGTATTGTACATGGGAGACACAACTTTCATATGGATATCGAAGAACCGGTCAATTGTCACTCTTTCCATATATGAAGCGGAGTACGTAGCTACTACTTCATACATTTGCCATGCAATTTGGTTACGAAACTTGTTATAGGAGTTGAATTTGCCACAAGAGGAGCCGACTAAGATTTTCGTCGACAACAAGTCAGTAATTTCTTTGGCCACGAACCCTGTCTTCCATGAGCGATGCAAGCTCATTAATACACGTTATCTCTACATTAGGGAGTATGCCACCAAAAAGAATGTGCAACAAGATTACCACTACAAGATACATCGTAAACAGTGGCGGGAAGGGGCGACGGCCATCGACGGCCCCGTCAGGGAGGACGACGGCTAGCCATTTTATTAATTAACCAATTAAATAATTAATTGATTTAATTCTCTTTACGTTTTAAAAAGTGTTTAAAAGTAGAGTTTAATTATTAAAAAATAAAATAGATATTTTAGCATAGTCATTCAATTTAAGGACGGCTTGTGATCGATTAAATTAGTATTTTCGATAATTTATCGTCCTGTAATTCGAATATCTATCGTTATTGAAAATTTAACTCGCACGACCAATCCACACGACTTTATGTCAGTCCATTAAGCTACTTCGATAAAGTTGACTGTGTGCAACATTTTTACGAATTAAAATATTTATTAAACCATTGGGTAATTAGTTATGTATTTTTAAATGTATTTAGTATAATAAAATTATATAAAATAAAATATTCGATAGAAAAATAAATTTATTGGATCTTATGTCAATCTAAAGTACTTTTGACCTATTTCCAAAAGATGATTAAAAAATAAACAACTGTAGGGCGTCGATCTTGAATTTTACATTTATAACCGTCCGTCGAAATTGAGACAAAAATCCCTTTGTTCGAAAGCCAGATGCCTTTCAAACGAGACCAAATCCGACCAGACGACCATCAAATGACACTACAAAGTAACAGTTGTTCGGATTTGGTCTCGTTTGAAGGTTATCTAGCTTTTGAACAAAGGGTTTTTTATTCGAATATTGACGAATGACTATAAATTTAAAATTTAAGATCAACACCCTATAGTTGTATTTTTATCATCTTTTGGAAATAGATCCAAATTACTTTAGATCAATATAAGATCTAATAAATTTATTTTTCTACCGAATAATTTATTTTATATAATTTTATTATACTAAATACATTTAAAAATTCATAACTAATTACCCAACCGTTTAAAAATATATTTTAATTCATAAAAATGTTACAAACAATCATCTTTAGTGAAGTTGCCTAATGAACCGACTTAAAGTTGCATAAATTGGTCGTACGAGTTAAATTTTCAATAATGATAAATATTTGAATTACATGACGATAGACCATTGATAATACTATTTTAACCGATCACAAATCATCCTTGGGTTGAATGGTTGTGCTAAAATATCATTTTTATTTTTTAGTAATTAAATTAGTATTTATTAACATTTTTTAAAACGTAATAAGAATTTAAAAAAAATTAGAAAAATGGTAAAGAAAATGACAGCCCTCATTAGCCGTCGCTATGTCAAGTATATAGAACAGCGTGTAACCCTTCTTACTCACTTTGGCTGTTCTTTTTTTTTACAAAAATGAAAAAGAAAGAAAAAAAAAACTACCTCCAACCGCCGCTATTCTCGGAAGCCGCCGCCACTCGTCGCCGTCATCGTAGGTCGCCACAGCTCGTCAGATTCTCCATTTCTTCCATAATTTGGTTATTTTAAAACCCTAAATTCGAATTTCACCTAATTTGATGTGAATATGTGTATAAATATGATGATTATTGAGCATGGTGTTGCTAATTAGTGTATTTGTCGATTTGATGAAATTAATTTGGGATTTAACTATCTACTTTTAAAATTTAAATTAGGATTACTTTAAAATCGGAAAATTAGTATATAATTATTGATTAATATGTATGTCGATTAGCGTTTGCAACTGATTGTTATAGTTTAGAATAATTTTAAAGCCAATATGTATGCTTAAATAGTGAATATGTGAAATATAAGCTTCTGGTTGAACATGATTTTATGTTAATTAGTGGATGTGTTAATTATAAATGTTAGTGGTCATTCTAAAATAAAGGTATTTTTAGTGCATACCTGTGTATGTTGATTAATGTATATTTATTATGTTAATAAGTGTGTGTTTTGGAAGTAAATTTAAGTAATAAATTGTTTTTGAAACAAATATTCAATTAAAGTAAATTTGTAAATATTAAAAGATAAATATCAGTGTTATATAGGCACATGCGTGGACGCATCTAGGCTTAATAAAGGCTCAGGCGCACGTTGTGCTTCTTTTTACAGTTTGAGTGCGTCTTTTTACAGTTTGAAGTGCTGTATTGCGAAATTCAAATTTTAGTTTACAAAATAGCTCAATAACAAAATTTAACAGTTACATGAATTATAAAATATAATTTAAAATTTAATTCGTAGTTATTAAAATAGAATATCAAACTTGTATAAGAGGCGCGAAAAAAGGCTCAAGGCTCAAAAAAGCCCAACGCCCAAGTCTTGCGCCATTTTGCGCCTTAGCTACTTTGATAAATATGATGTTAATTTGAAACTAAATGGTAAATATTATTTTAACCAATACAACAACAATAAAGCCTTTTGGGACTAAAGGCTTTATTTTTCCAAATATTATTTTAGAAAATACAACAACAACAAAGTCTTTAGTCCCAAAAGGCTTTGTTTTTTCAAATATTATTTTAGAAAATTTAACAACAACACACCCCTTGGATGCAAAGTTATATGTATACCTCATTATAGTGAAGTCCTGTCGAAATTTCTAACATATTTTTTAAATTAGGAAAAAATTCAATTATTTTTAAAATGGTTGGATGTATAAAGAGCGAATTGGTAGGAAAGGTTAAGGAACATTTCTAAAATGGTGTACATGAATTTATTAGATTCGCTAAATCTAATAATGAAAACGACGTAGAAATTTGTTGCCCTTATCATAAATTCAAACATTTGAAGCATTAGAAAGCAGATATGGTTCTAGTACATTTGTATCAAGTTGATTTTGTGCTAGATTATTATTTATGAGATTGTCATGGAGAATTTGTTGCACATAGTCCTGTAGTGGGAGGACGAGGTGAATAATGATTATGTTATAGCGAATCGAATAGACGATATAATGGAAGATGCAGAACGATCAATGTACCATACCGTTCAAGTTGATGATGAAGACGTAAATGTCGAAGAAGAACCGACTGTGAGAGCGAAAAGAATCTCTGGTTTATTCGATGCTGCTAAAAGGCCGTTGTGAAATTGTTGTAAAAGCGGAACCGAACTATCAGTAACTGCAGAATATATTACTATGAAACCAAAATTCAACTCTACAGAAGCTGGATTTACAACAGTTGTATAAGCAGCAAAACAACATATGTTACCCAATAATCTGATGTGCGATGATCATTATAAAGTGAAAAAACTTATGTTCGCTTTTGGTCTGCCGTACCAAAAGATAGATGCATGTATAAAAGGTTGCACGTTGTATTGAAAAGATGACATTAACCTTAGGAAATGCAGAATATGTAATGATAAAAGATACAAATAAAGAAAAATGAAAGGAATTTCCATACAAGAAATTGCATTATTTACTCATCATTACTAGACTTCAAAGGTTATATGTGTATCCTGCTACTGCATCTCATATGAGATAGTCCAGTGTGAGAACACAGGAAGATGAAACTTTGACACATCCATCTGATAGAGAAGTATGGAAACATTTCGATAATACTTATCCCGCGTTTGCTGCAGAGAGTCGTAATGTCAGATTTGGTTTTAGGTACGGATGGATTCTTACCATTCTTAATTTGGTAGCAAATATTCATCTTGGCTTATTATCGTTACATCTTATAATTTAACTCGGTGGATGTGTATAAAAGCTACATAAGTGTTTCTCGCTGTTGTCGTCCCTAATCCGGATGATCCAACACAAGGAATCGATATTTATTTGCAGCTATTGATTGAAGAGTTGAAAACATTATGGCATGAAGTGGTCATTACAAGAAAATATTGGTTTTGTAGCGGCAGAATCCGTCGCTAAAATAAATTTAATGACGGATTTAAGACGAATGTCGTTGGCCGGTAAAATTCAAGTCGGTAATCTAGTGTCAATTTAGCGATGGAATTTAACGTGACTTTGTCAATAATTTTTTGTCATCCATCAAACAATTAAAAAAAATTCAAAAATTTTGACGATGCTGTTCCAATGTCTACATAAAAAATAAAAAAAATTAGTATGCATCTGACAGTATATCCTAGCTATATTGTGTGAGATTAGCGACGGATAATTTTGATATATATGTGTTTTTAGTATTAAATGTCTATCGGCAATTCGTCCGGATTAGCGACAGTTTGATTTGAATATTCCATTGGTAATTTCTTTCTATTTCGTCGATGTAGGTTGAAACCGGTGCTTTGCGCAACGGCGTATTTTTATAATTATGTTGATTTATGTTTGAATGGTTATCTTGACTTTATACATATTGATTAGTTTATATCATCAATTTATCCCGTAGATTGCTACTATTAAATGAATAGGAAGAGAAACAATGAAAATATATTGACATTTAAACAATAAGATAATGAGTACCACTAGGAAATTTTTTTGCTCGCAGAACAAATATTATACAAAAATTGGAAATACACATCTGGTAATGCACATCCAGTGCAAGAGCTGCAGCGTATTATTATGTTCAAGTAAAAAAAACTAATAACTTGAAATACATAATTTAAACAATAATTTGAGACAGGATAATGCAAATTAGTAAGAGCAAGCACTGGTATAATATTACACATAATTCAGGTCTAAATGCTTCGGGTTACGAATAGTTTTATGTAGCATGCCAAATTTAATAATTTAGTTCAGAAGCATTAAAACAGTACACCTAACATAAGATACATGACATGATATTATAAGACACACAAAACAAATATTCTCAAGCTTGAAGAAGAGTAAAATGAAATGATTAATCTATAATATTGATATTTAATTTTTTTGTCGTAGTGCTTTCAATTTGTACAGGGAAAAATTATACTAAAAGCAATTTTTTTTTTCCAAAATTTATGAAATCCCATAAGTTATGACAGTCAAAAGTTACCATATGGACAAACTCTGTTTTAAAGCATTTTAAAACTGAAAATATTAACATCTTTTGAATCACATAGTTTTTTGTTTGACTGCACACATGATAATAATTAGTTTCCTTTTAAAGGAATGTTTCGAACTTGTGACCTCTTTACATCAAAGCTGAATTACTTAAACACATGGACAACGGTACTTGTCGTCTTGCATGAATCTTTTAACTCTATTTACACAATTTTTCCTATGCCGAGGAAGAGAAAAATGGTCATGTTAAAAAAAAAAGCAATTACTCATTATTTATTGATAGATGGACATATTGGATAAAACAAATAGCGTCTAAACTTGATAGTCATAAGCTACTAGCATTAAAAAAGTTCATGTGAATTCTTAGACATTTACGCACTACACTGATGAACAATAAAATAATGTGCGTTGAATTAATTAAAACTACAAGAAACGACAGCCAAGTCCCTAGAATTGAAAGATGACGGAAGAAATGTCCCTCTCGAAAAAGTTATAAAAATTTGATCTCTATTTTCAGTTTTTGACTAATTTATACTACTTTTGCCCCTGATTACAATGCTGGACCAATTTTCTAAAAGGAGACAATTTGATAAAAAAATAATAAAACAGAGACCTAATTTACATGGGTTTATTAGCAGGGACTTTTTGTGCATGGGCTTTGAGAATAGGGACCTTTGGTCCAAAACTAAGTAGAATCTTTTATCGAACCCATCATGCAAAAGGATTATTAGCATCAATACAAGTAACCAAATGAATAAATAAATAAGGAAGACTGACCTCTTGTGGTCTGTTAGCTTCGAGACGATTAAACAACCACGTGTTAGCAACTTCTTTGTTAATTTACAACAACAAAAGAAACATATTAAAATTTGGTAGTACCAAAATTAATAAACATTCAGTTGTAACTAAACTAGCACAAGAGAAATGGAAAATGTCTTTTTTCTGAAAAAAGAACAATAACCAGTTGCAATATTCACATTAGATGTGTATTTCCTTGTATATAGTATATTATATTGGACATCACCAAATTAAGCCCCATTTTTTTGGTATGTAAGGTATAATAGCATACTTGTAAGAGATAAAAACAAATATTTAAAAAAAATATAATGGCTTGGGTTAAACGCTTTGAATCAAAGGAATAAGTAACATATGGCCAAAATTAAAAATAAAGGTGGGTGCTATTGTATTTGATCACAGCAAATACTGAACCGTTAACATAAATTTATCCTTTTACATTCTATTGTGTAAAATAATGAATCTTGTTCAATATGAAAAACAGGGGACTGGATTTAGTTTTGCATCTTCAAATAACAATGCAACTGAATTTGGCACAGCTGGTGATAAGCCTATTTCAAATTGTGGCACTTGGGGCATGATCGGTGATAAGCCTTGTCAAACTAAAAAAAATCCACTAATAAAATTAGTGAAGATGATTAGAAAAAACAGGAAAATAGGCTAATAAAATTAGTGAAGATGATTAGAAAAAACAGAAAAATAGACACAGGGAAGAAGTTGTAAAAAAATTTAGTCTCAAGGACAACAAATTTATTTTTTAGTCTGAAGGACATTTTATAGTGTAAACATAAAATGATAGTTACAACTATCATTCTGTGATTTACACTAAAAATTATCTTTTAGCCTAAAAAGCAAACTTCTTGTCCGTGAAACTAATTTTTTCTCAACTTTTTCCCTAAGCCTAAAAACCCCTAGAAAAAATTGACGAAAGGGCCTTTAGCAAAAACATTAATGATAGTTGTAATAGATTTGATGTCACACTTTTTTTTATTAACGTGAACTACCAAAAACGCTCATCTATATATTATCACATCTTGATCACTTAAAAGTAGAATCTAATATTACACTTCTTTTATAAATTTAAACGCCCGTAAAAATAGGATCGAACAATTAAACATGCTTTATAAATTCAAAAAACTTCTAAAAATAGAATCTAAAACTAGTACAACCGTACAACGGTGGAAAACCGATCGTTGGAGTTCGTAATTTAAAAAAAAATTAGTTATAGCAACTTTTATCAATTTAGTTAAACCCAAAATGTTAATATGTTTGAAAACGTTTAGAATTTCGAATTTGAATTTAAAAATAAAAAATGCAAAAATATGAATTTTAAATTTAAATATTGAAACGAAAGTAGATTTTTTTTAATTAGAAAATTCATAGTTGAAGATTTGATTTTAAAATTAATAAGTTTACGAATCAAATTATAAATTTGAAAATTGAATTTGAAATTACAAGATTTGCATTTTGAAATAATATTTCAAATTTTTAAATGACAAAATTTAATATTTTCCCTTTAGAATTCATTTTCTTTTTTTTGAAAGTAAAAAAGGTTCAATTGGAAAATCTTCTTTAAAAAAGGAAAAAATTTACCCGTGGAATTTGAAATTTTGAGAAATTTAGTTTTCAAATTCTTAAAATTCAAGTTTTTAGATTTGAATTTTTGAAACTTCATGCATACATATTTCTGAGTTCAAAGTTTGAATTTTAGAAGTGTGAATTTTTACTTTGAATTTTGAATTCTGAATTTGAAATTGTTAATTTGAAAATTCATACATTCAAATTATGATTTATTCTAGTTTCTGTTTCCAATATAGTACATCATTGTAGACTAAAAAAATATCTTCATTCAATTAATTCAACTACTAAGATTTAAGAAGAATTCATACTTAATATCTCAAGTTAAAACAATATAATAAAAATGCAAACACAAATGATATTTTTCACCAAGGCATCAATAAACTATCATCAAGTTTTCATGTTGCCGCTGTCAGTCATTTACATGAGTAATATGACACATGATCCAAAATCTACATTAAAGTTTACATAAACAACCCAAAATATTTGACGCAGCGGATAATTCAAAACGATCTTCAATCGACGTAAATAGCAATCTGTGGATTGATGGATACTGAAATGCCCGAATTCGTTGATCCGAAGATACCGGGAAAGAGATCTACGATTCTTCGACGTTGATCTTGCGCACAAGATACCGTGAATCGGCTTCAACAAACGATGATCCGAGCGCACTCGAATGACGTAAGTGGAGATAGGAGATACACTCGACTACCAATTGAAATTGAAAGCAACAAGCTAACAAAAGAGAATTTTATTCAATATTCAACAACCTTTTACAAATGAGAGACCCGGCCTATTTATAGACGTTTTACAAAACAACAAAAAATTCTCTAACTCCTAAGTCGGCAACCGACTTACGACCTACGACTCAGCCTAACTCGGTGACGACTTAAGGCACAACCGTTACAACACTTGCCTTCAAACAGAACGACTTATGAATACAGACGACATACGACTTATAAATGACGCGATTCAACATACATGTGTATTACAACCGACTTATGACAGAAAATACAACAGACAACTCCTTAAGTCGTTGCCGACTTACAACATACCGACTTACAAACAGAAACTACAAACAGACCCGCTTAAGTCGTTGCCGACTTAACAGCTCTACACGACTCAACTAGTAACGACTTAAGAATATCGGTCCAGATTAACTCGGCAGAGGAATCAACGGCCCAGGCCTCTACAACTTAAGATGGTACGACTTAACTAAGTCGTAACTCGGTTCCGACTTATCGTTTGACTTGTTAAGTCGTTTACGACCTATTACTTCAACAGTTTGCGTTGCCTTCTCTCTGAGTAACTCGGTAGGTCGTCTTGGCGCCTTAAGTTCTTTGATAACCCGTACCCCTTCACGAGTTATGTCTTCCACTTTGTTAAGTCGGTCACGACTTATTTCCATCATGTTAAGTCGGTCGCGACTTATAGCTTCATTCTCCTTAAGTCGGTGACGACTTAGTACTTGGCCTGCATCATCCTCCCCAGGTTGAGAAAAATTCGTCCTCGAATTTGCACTTTCTTTCCCATCAGCTCGTTCATCCCCATGATATGGTACGATATGCTTAACGTTGAATACGTCTGATGTGTACACATCATCTGGCAGCTTCAGTTTATAAGCATTTTCATTGACTTTCTTTAAAATTTCAACTGGACCAATCTTTCGTGCTTTCAATTTATTATACATTCCTACCGGAAAACGATCTTTTGTCCATACTGCATAAACCAAATCTCCTTCATTAAACTCAACATTTCGTCGTTTCAAATCTGCAGACTGTTTATACTTCTCATTTGCTTTCTCCAATCGTTCCTGAACGATTTTATGACATTCCGTCAATCCTTCCACAAAATCAGTAGCTTTCTTAACTGTCTTCTTTGATTGTGGCACTACCGTTAAATCCAACGGTCCCTTCGGTAAGCTTGAATAAACTATCTGGAATGGACTAAACCCAGTACTACGATTCACTGCATGATTATGGGCAAATTCTGCCTGACATAACTTCACATCCCAACTCTTCAGATTATCTTGAACAAGACACCTCAGTAAATTTCCCAATGATCTATTAACCACCTCTGTTTGTCCATCAGTTTGCGGATGATAGGCACTACTAAACTTCAGCTTCGTTCCGACCATTTTCCACAAACTCAACCAAAAATGACTCAGAAATCGAGTATCTCTATCCGACACAATAGATTCTGGCAATCCATGAAGTCGATAGATCTCCTTGAAAAACAATTGAGCAACATGAACAGCATCCGTCGTCTTCTTACAAGCAATAAAATGTGCCATTTTCGAAAATCTGTCAACCACCACATAAATGGAATCATTACCACGCTGCGTTCTCGGCAAACCCAACACAAAGTCCATACTCACATCAACCCATGGTTTATTTGGTACCGGTAATGGTATATATAAACCAGCATTAGTTGCAGTTCCTTTCGAAACTTGACAAATATGACAACGCTCCACAAACCTCTCTACTTCTTTCCTCATCGATGGCCAAAAGTAGGACTGTGAAATCAGCTGTAAGGTACGGTCTCTTCCAACATGTCCTTCTTCATGTAACTCCTTGATAATCTTCATTCTCAAACTTCCCTCCGGTATGCACAATCGATTCCCTTTGAACAGAAAACCATCTACTATCACGAAATCATCTGTCTCTCCCTCCTTGACTTTTTCAACAAATTTTGCAAAGTAAGGATCATTAGTGAATAATTCTGGCAATATTTCAAACCCCGTCACTTCAACCTTTAATGTAGTCAACAAATGACTCCTCCTACTCAAAGCATCAGCCACACGATTTGTCACCCCTGACTTGTGTTTAACAACAAAAGTAAACTGTTGCAGATATGCAATCCACGATGCATGTCTCGCTGAAATCTTGTCTTGTCCTTGTAAATGCTTCAATGCTTCATGATCAGTGTAAAGAACAAACTCCTTCTGAAATAGATAGTGTCTCTAGTGTTTAATAGATTGCACAACAGCATAAAACTCCACATCAAATGTACTGTATCGCATCTTCGCTCCTGACAACTTCTCACTGAAATATGCAATAGGACGCCCCTTCTGACTCAACACCCCTCCAATCCCAACCTTGGATGCATCAGTATGTAGTTCAAACACCAACTGAAAATCTGGTAACACTAGAATTGGTGCAGACGTCAGCAATTCCTTGATCTTCCCAAAAGCACTCCCTGCTTCCTCTGTCCATGCAAACTGTTTACCTTTCATGCAATCTGTAACAGGCGCCATCACACTACTAAAGTGTGGTATAAACCTTCGATAGAATGAAGCCAACCCATGAAAACTACGAACTTCCGTTATCGTCTTGGGCTGCGGCCAATTTCTGATCGCCTCAACTTTACTTTGGTCAACCTGTATTCCTTTCTCTGAAACAACATACCCCAGAAATAAAACACTATGCGTCATGAACACGCATTTCTTCGTTGCAGCATGGAATTGTTCTTGTCGCAATACCATCAGCACTTCTCTAAGATGATTCAAATGTTCCTCTGGGCTCCCACTGTAGATAAGAATATCATCGAAATATACTACCACAAATTTCCCAATGAACGGTCGAAAAATCTGATTCATCACCCTCATGAAAGTACTTGGTGCATTGGATAAACCAAATGGCATGACCAACCATTCGTATAGACTCTCCCTCGTTTTAAAAGCAGTCTTCCACTCATCTCCTGGTCTGATACGAATTTGATGATATCCGCTCTTCAAATCAATCTTAGAAAAGATAGTAGCTCCGCTTATCTGATCCAACAAGTCATCCAACCTCGGCATTGGAAATCTATATCTCACGGTAATCTTATTCAATGCTCGACTGTCAGTGCACATTCTCCATGTCCCATCCTTCTTGGGTACCAATAAAGCTGGTACAGCACAAGGACTCAGACTCTCCTGTACACGCCCCTGTTCAAGCAATTCCTCTACCTGCCTCCGCAATTCTTCATGTTCATTCGGACTCATTCGATAATGTGGTCTGTGTGGCAATACAGCACCGGGAACAAGATCTATCTGATGTTGTATATCCCTCAACGGTGGCAACTCCGTTGGTAACTCCTCTGGAAATACATTGTCAAATTCTTTCAGAACTGGTTTAACTTCTTCTGGAATTTCAACCTCTTCACTGCTTTCTCGTCCAATTAACAAGAATACTTCCGGCTCTTCTTCAACTTCTTTAACAAACTCCTTCAAAGTCAATAGAGTTTTCAGCTCTTCGATTTCCTCCACTTTGTTTTCTTCCTGTTGGCGTTTCTTCGGAACCAGAGTAATCTTTGTACCTTCGAACATGAAACTGTAACTGTTGGTCCGTCCATCATGTTGTACTGCTCTATCAAACTGCCATGGCCTGCCCAACAACAGATGACACACATCCATGTCTACTACATCACACTAAACCTCATCCTTGTATTTCTTCCCAATTGAAAACTTCACACAAGCTCTACGTCCAACTTTCACTTCACCACCCTTCCTCAACCAAGCTAACTTGTACGGTTTAGGATGTTTCTCGGTTTTCAACTCCAACTTCTTCACCGCTTCTGTAGAGATAATATTATCACAACTCCCAGCATCAATAACAAATTTACAAACTCTTCCCAGAATAGTGCATGTAGATTGAAAGATATTGTTCCTCAACCAACTACTTTCTTCCTCTTGCTTCGGTGTTAAACAACTTCTCATCATCATCAATGCGTATCCGTCATCTCCCGACAGTAAGTCTTCCTCCTCAACTGGTAAAGAATTAGAACATTCAGCTTCTTCATCCTCATCCTCAACCTCAACAATCATTGCTCTCTTCTTTGGCTTTGGACACTCATTGCTTTTATGACCCAACTCCTGACAGTTGTAACATTTGAAACCGTTGTTAACCTTTGCCTTCTCAACCTCCTTCACCACTGGTTTACTGATAGGTTTAGACACATTAGAACTTCCACCAACACCCTTCACTTGATTATTGGAATTCGTAAACACACCACCTCCTCGTCGTCCCTGCTTTTCCCAAGCCAACGTTTTCTGATGCGCCTCTGCTACAGATCTTGGATCGAACATATTAACCATATCCTGAATCTGCATTCTCAATCCTCCAATGAACCTAGATGTCAGCTGCTCTTCTGTTTCCATAATATCATTCCTTGCAATGAGTTGATAGAATTCATCAGCATAGTCATTAACTGTCTTTGTGCCCTGCCTCAAGTTCTGCAAACGTTGATACATCAAAGAGTGATAATTGTATGGTAAGAACGTTGCTTTCATTAATTTCTTCATCTTCTCCCAAGATTCAACTTTTGACTTTCCCATTCGTTCACGTGTAAGCTTGGTCTGCTGCCACCATGCCAAAGCTCTACCCCTCAGCCTCGTAGCAACCAACTTCACTCTACGATGTCCTGGAACTTCTTTAAAGTCAAAAATCTCCTCAACATTAGCCACCCAATCCAGAAACTCCTCTGCTTGCATACCACCCTTGAATTCAAGAATTTCTGTCTTCATCCCCGATTCCCATTTGTGATCATACTCAGAATAGTTTCTTCCTTGACCTCTTCCTTGAATACTACCACCATCATATTCCTCTTCAAAATCAGATGCATAACGATGTCGATTATGACCACCAACATCTCTACTACCATTGCGTCTTCCACCATCATCCCTTCTATCAACATTTCTCCGTTCACGATCATTCACGTTCCTCCCCCGTCCTTGATCATTTTCAACACTTCTGTCTCGATTGGAATGTGGCGAGACTCTACTACCCCCATGGTTAGATTCTGGTGAAACCCTTCTCCGATTTTGATTCATCTCCGTCATAAGCCTCTCTAACCGGCCAATTCCTTCATTAAGCTTCTCGCTAAAATTCTCATTGATTCTTTGCTCCATCTCATCAGCCTCTTCTCTTCGATATAAAGCTTCTACGTTTTGGTGGCGATTAGCTCTTCTTGGCGGCATTCTCGAAAACTTCACAAATTCTTCAACACTTCAAATTCAAGCACTTTCCGGATTTTGATCCAAAATGAAACGGATCAAAAACTTCCACTTTGTAGCAAATCGCGATGAACACGATGGACAAAGTTTCGGCCTCCAATGCAAATCCGAACTTCAATCTTCAAATCAATGCACGACCCAATTCTTCAAATTCTCGGCCTCACTTGCTTACCACGGCCAAACTTCAAAATGATTAGGCTCCAAGTCTCGATCTAGCTATGATTGGCTAGAACAAGCTCCGATACCAAAACTGACGCAGCGGATAATTCAAAACGATCTTCAATCGACGTAAATAGCAATCTGTGGATTGATGGATACTGAAATGCCCGAATTCGTTGATCCGAAGATACCGGGAAAGAGATCTACGATTCTTCGACGTTGATCTTGCGCACAAGATACCGTGAATCGGCTTCAACAAACGATGATCCGAGCGCACTCGAATGACGTAAGTGGAGATAGAAGATACACTCGACTACCAATTGAAATTGAAAGCAACAAGCTAACAAAAGAGAATTTTATTCAATATTCAACAACCTTTTACAAATGAGAGACCCGGCCTATTTATAGACGTTTTACAAAACAACAAAAAATTCTCTAACTCCTAAGTCGGCAACCGACTTACGACCTACGACTCAGCCTAACTCGGTGACGACTTAAGGCACAACCGTTACAACACTTGCCTTCAAACAGAACGACTTATGAATACAGACGACATACGACTTATAAATGACGCGATTCAACATACATGTGTATTACAACCGACTTATGACAGAAAATACAACAGACAACTCCTTAAGTCGTTGCCGACTTACAACATACCGACTTACAAACAGAAACTACAAACAGACCCGCTTAAGTCGTTGCCGACTTAACAGCTCTACACGACTCAACTAGTAACGACTTAAGAATAGCGGTCCAGATTAACTCGGCAGAGGAATCAACGGCTCAGGCCTCTGCAACTTAAGATGGTACGACTTAACTAAGTCGTAACTCGGTTCCGACTTATCGTTTGACTTGTTAAGTCGTTTACGACCTATTACTTCAACAGTTTGCGTTGCCTTCTCTCTGAGTAACTCGGTAGGTCGTCTTGGCGCCTTAAGTTCTTTGATAACCCGTACCCCTTCACGAGTTATGTCTTCCACTTTGTTAAGTCGGTCACGACTTATTTCCATCATGTTAAGTCGGTCGCGACTTATAGCTTCTTTCTCCTTAAGTCGGTGACGACTTAGTACTTGGCCTGCATCAATACTGAACATAGACTCAAGACTAAAAAACTAAAAAACAACCAATAAAAACAAGTTGATAGTTGATACTCAACCATCATCAATAAATCCACCGTTTAAGCGTGATAAAATGAACTAGACTAAACAAAAGACTTGCTTCTTCAGTCGCATACCATACGAAATAACTGATGCTGAATGAATCAGAACTTAAGAAAACTTAGCAAGAACAGTCGATGTAGCCTGAAAATGCCAATGCTGTCCATTCAGCTATGTTAAACATCTGATATGTAAACAAAGAAAAGAATCAAAAGATATGACTTCAGTATAAGTGCTTCCTGATCCAAACTGATAATTGTGGATATAAACTTGCAGGAGAAATTATATGACAACCAAAGATCCATAAATCCAATAGAAAACAAACACTGACAACAAAACTTAAAATAGCCTTGGGACCAAAACATCAAACTACCTAATTATAAAATAACATGATACACCAAGCAGGTCCAAAGCAAGTTGCCTATATAAAAGCTGAAACAAGAAAGTCATAACTAAACATTACTTATTGATGGGACAAAATAGAAAAGTAAATACTTTCACTAAATCATATCCTTATTTATCCATGACACTTGATTAATAACTGGAGAATAAAATTTATGACATATTTTTTTTTTAACTTCTTTTGCTGCTGCTTATCCCTGTGTTTCAATTTGTTTTCCTACTGCTGATTATCAATCACATATTTGCCAACTATTAGAAAACTGGTTCGCTACTTTTATTTCTTCTATTAAGCCTCACACTGGTAATAATTCATGAGCGAGTCTTGACTCATGTCTTGATTTGAATCAAAATATTATTCATGGTTCAAAACTGAAATTTCAACTTGTTCCTTTAGAGAACTATACTAGTTACCTGTCATAACCATTTCACTATACATCACTTCTTTATTTTTAATAAATTAGTAATTATCACTTTGATTTTCTCAGTAAGCTTGCATTGAATCAACATGTCATGTAGCACCGTGCATTGGCTACTGATGGCATTACAATTATTAGTTACAAAGCAAAATAATTTAAAATTAATGATGAGATTATAATCCAAAGTTAAGTTTGAAAAATGGTAGCAGTTAAAGTGAAGAAAAATCTACCTATAGTGAACTCTCTTTACCCAGCCAAAATTAACAGGGACCCATTAATACTTTTAACTTAGGAATTAAGGTTGAAATTGTCAAGAACCCAAGTATTAAAAAAGTAATGATGGAATTGCTGAAATTTAGTATTAGCAAAAGGACTCTAAAGTTAAGCTTACTAAGATACAAATATATATATATATGTGTGTGTGTGTGTGTGTGTGTGTGTGTGTGTGTGTGTGTGTGTGTATTCAATAAGTCAATAAGGCAAATAATTATTATACACATTAAGTGGTGGGCAGTCTAATCCTTCATAAATTGTAAAATGGGAACTGAGCTAAATCTATTTGGGATAAATCCATATTTAAACAAAAGAATCTCAATTGAAAATTAATTGTTTTCTAAACTGCTTCTTTGATTAAAATACTTGATGATTGGAGAATAAGTAGTCAATGCTTTAACATAATGATATGAACATAGAAACAAGTCCAAATATAATTGTATAGAAGAAAGTATCTATGATGTTATAAATTTAAATGCATTATTAATCACAGTTATAATGTAAAATTTCTCTTTTCTCAAGATGAGAAAGTTTATACTTGCAGTATTATAAGATAGAAAGATAAATGTGATTTCTCAAATTTGAAATGGGATAATAATTCTAAAGCAAAATGGGGTAATAAAATGTTGTTATGTGTATGAATGTATTGGATATCCTTTTAGATTGAATTTCATGCTTAGTAAACTATAGACTTGGCTGGTTAAAAGGTTTCAACATAGTAGCTACCAGAATTCCAACAATGCTAGTGAATTATTTCATTTTCATTTCATAATAAATTATTAGATGAGGACCTAAAAGGTTGGTTTGTAAACTCAATATCAACTCAACTTTGGCTTTGGAATTGGGTGTTATACCATTAAGATTTCAACCCCAAATTACAAGGCAATATCAACTCAACTTTGGCTTTGGAATTGGTTTGTAAACTCATAAATTGATGGCTAGAATACGTAGTCATGCAATATACTTTTATAAAACAATGAATTATATATTATGCCAAAAAGAACATAGAGGTAAATAAGTTTATAGATTCTAAAATTGTGCATTATTTGATGTGTACAAGTACAAAATGAATTAATGTTGCATTTATAATTGTTCTGGGTCTGAAAAGTGACTTAGCACTACCTAGTTATTAAAGCTAAGTCTGTCTTTCGACAAGTGCTCTTGCTTACTATCTTACACTGTTCAGCCATATAAAAAAATTATAGAACTCAATGATGGTGCTGTGGCCATACTTTCTGAATTGGATCAAAAAATTGGCATGAAAACATAAATATCATAATAACTCATTTTTTGTTGCAAAATCGAAATCAAATATAAAAAACCATTCCAGTTAACTTTTTGTAGTAGAATTGATGTTGTGGTTATACCGTAGTATCATAATATTTTGATTTCAGCAGTTAATCCTCCTGTTGGTTAGTTGATAAAAAAAATGGTGAATTAACTTAATAAAGTCATACTAGATTAACTTATACATTAAGTGGATAGAAACAAAAATTAACCAAGTATAAATATAATAAACTCAAAATCATTCAACATTAATATGAAATAAACTAAATATAAAAAACAGCAAATACCTTTTATAGTCGTTTGGTGGAGGCAAAATGAACTATAAGCGTTCGATCGTGGAGTAAATCTAGGATATGCGTGCGGTGTTGTTGATGAAGGCAGTAGCACCTAGATTGATCTTAAAATTAATGAATTTATTTTCAAAATTGAGAGCTAGCATCACTTTCTAAAATTCAGCAAGTTTCAAAATCTAAAATGTAAAAACACAAACTACAGAAAATAAAGTATATAAATAAATTTGATGTCTCTTTCCTTGTCATATTTAGTTCTGCAATCAACAACATTCGCATTAGAAGGAAAGGTTCCATCATTCGTCGTTATCTGCTTGAAGTGGCATTTCTATCACATTCTCAAGTAAGAATCGCCAAATCTTTGATCTAAAAAATAAAAATTGGCCTCTTAGAAAGATTTTGCTACTGAGTTGCAAACAAAAAGTTTGAAGCAAGACAAACGATTCATAGACTCTTCTCTTGGTAGTTAGAACCAGATGACAACATATAATCCGAAACTCCTAAGGGATTTAGACATACTAACGAAACAATATACACGGTAGGTTTCTAACTCATTTCTAACTAGAATTCTGTGAATAAAAGAAGTTAACACTTTCAATGTGGAATATTTTGCTTGAAGCTGATGATTGACTGATTGTTGAACAGATCATCCAAAAATTAAAAAACAAAGACCTATTATCAATAGGCTCAAAAGAATCCAGAATAAAAAGAAATTGATAAACTCAGTAATATCATGACATGTTTGGTGAAGAAAAAGATACCTTATATCCAAATCCAATATCAAAACTTAATTTCCCAGATCCGCAATTCAAAATTTGGAAGAGGCATGATGAAATATTTGTAGTAGGTGGGATGATTGATCAGAAGGGGACCGTATGAGTGTAGGGTTTAGATATTGGAATATAAATTCGAAGAATAAAATTAGGGTAAAACCCATGTTATGATACGTTGTGGTAGGAGAATGAGAGAGTGAAAGTATTGGCAGGAATTGAGAAAAATAATTAAACGTGGATATGAAAATATGACGAAGAAAGGAGAGAGCGCAAGACAAGACAAGATTTGATCCGTGAAAATATTTGTGGCTCCGTGTGAATTGAGATACTTGAAATTGAAAGGGATCAGGAGGAACGGGAAAGAAGCAGAACGAGAAGGATTCGGGAACTAAAGCAAAACTACTGCAGCATTATTTGGACTTCAGACTATTTGCTTTTGGGCCCGTGAAAGAAAGCAACGCTCCGTGGCGGTCGATTTGATTGAATTTTCTTTACAACTTCAAAATAATTCTTTACAAATATACAAATTTTAATATTACTTGAAAATAAAAAATTATTTTTTGACTGATTTAAACATATACAATTTATAAGAAAAACAATTCACGCGCGAAACTCTTGCCGTAACACTCGTAAATATACTTCATTTGTAGAAATTTTTGAACACCTCTATTTCCCATCGTCAAAATCAATGACAGTTCTAGTAGATGACATGACAAAAAAATTGAATCTTTTAACCATTTTTGGATGATGACATACTGATATGAGAATTGGGGAACTTTTAAAAATATTGTAGCACTTACATTTTAATAGTCAATTGGTTTGGAAAAAAAGGCAATATATAGGTTATTCATAAATGATTAGTTATAAATAAATGATTACATATTTAATATTAATTATTTACAATTTAGTTACTATTTATTAATTATTAATTATTTCAAAATAATTATTAATAATATAGGTTATTTTAAATATTATTAACAATTATCAATCAATTTTTGTTATTTTTAGTTTCAATAACTGATATATTGTAGCGTTGTAGTTTTGGCTTTGGTGTGTATTAGATTAGTGCTTATTACAAGTTTTAAGTATCATAATTTCAAAATTTTATAATGTGTAGTATCGGAATTTAGTTATCCATCTTTTAGGTATCAGTTTTTAGTTATTGGTGGCAGTTTTTAGGTATCAATTTTTATGTTAACAGTTGATTGAATTTTGTTTTAATATTCCTTTAAAATTATTATTTGTGGGATTTTTCCCTTTGCTATAGGTATAGTTAGGCCTGTCAATGGATACCCGAAAAATCCGAAATCCGTCCGAAGCCATATCCGAAAAAACGGATATAATCCGATATCCGAAAAGCGGATTCGGATATCCGATATCCGAAAAGAAAATCGGATGCGGATGCGGATATGGGCATATCAGTATCCGAAAAACATCCGTCCGATCCGAAATTAATTATAATAAAAATTGTTATTATTATTGATTTATTATTTTAAGATGACCCTAAGTTATAGTTAAAATATATTTAGAAATGAATTGGCCCAAGCCCAAATTGCTCAAGAAAGAAAGTAAAACCCTAACTAAGCAAGTAACAATATCAATCTAAATTTATGTTAGAGGAATATGTATGTCATTTGGTTTATTAACTGATATTTGATTTTCTAGTGTGTTATACTTTGTATTTTGTTTAGATTATTAGTTACTTTATATGAGATGGCTAAGATGAAAACATATGAGAACTGAAAACAAATATTATCTATTGTTTTAGTTTATTTTTGTTTATCTGAATTGTTGTAATATCGTATGAACATGTTTGACATTATGTATGTTGCTATTTTGTCATTTGAATTGTTGTAATATCGTATGAATTTGTTTGACATTATGTGTGTTGCTATTTTGTCATTTGAAAAAATGATTAGTATTGTAGTTTGTGTGTATTGTCATTTGAGAAAGTGATTGTTTTAGCTATGATGTTTTAGTTCAAAAATATTAGCATAATAAAAATCTTATTTAATTTCGGATGAGGATATTTTTGGATATCCGAAAAATATCCGCGGATGCGGATGCAGATGTTAATTCTCTGATACCCGCGGATATCGGATGCAGATTTAAATTTTCGGATGTGGATGCGGATACAGCCATATCCGCATCCGTTTGCATCCGTTGACTGCTCTAGGTATAGTTTATCTAGAAAATGTGGACAATTGGAAATGGTTTTTGAGTCATTTAAAACAAATGCTTCGAGAAGATTATGATTTGGTTTTTATGTCAAATCACCATCAAGGTTTAATTTTTGGCATTCATGAAGTTTTTGCTCCAGCCTTTCATAGTTGATGTTATTTTCATATGGAACAGAATCTACTTTCAGCAGTAAAGGCAAAGAATTCGAATATGTCTATCATCGACTTGTTTAGGATGTGTTTTAGAGCTTCTAATATGCATGAATTTGAAGAATCCCATTCTAAATTTTGTGAAATGGTGATGTTTCTGCTGTGAATTCCTTGAAGGATAAGCCATTTGATAAATGGGCTGAATTGTTTTTTTTTTTGAATAAATGATATAGTGAATATAGTTCAAATGTTGCCGAAAGTTTTAATAGTTGGATTTTGGATGGACGAGCCTTGCCTATTACCGTATGCTTAGATGGAATTTGAGTTAAAGTTATGGAACAAATGGCTAAAAGAAAAGAGGAGTGTCAATTATGGAATACTACTCTTTGTCTTTCTATCGAGTGTTGTTTAAGTGAATTGATTGAAGAAGTATTCAGATAGGATGTATACAAGTCTTCAGAGTTTGTTTTTGAAGTGAAATCACCAAACTCTCATCGTCTTGATCTTAAAGAGTGGAGTTGTAGTTGCAATCAATGGAAACTTATAGGATTTCCTTGTGCTCGCGCTACTAAGTGCATAAATAAGTCAAAATTGTCCGTTTATGATTTTTTGAGTACCATTTCACGGTGGATGCTTATCATTCTTCTTATGATAATGTTGTTAATCTTATTCCTAGTTTTGATAAGCCAGTTGTTGATGCAAGCGTTGAAGATGTTATTAAGCCACCTAAGGAGAAATGAAGTGCCGACAGACCTTCTATAAAATGGAAATGGGGATTTTCATATTTTCAAAATAAGCAAAATAGATGTGGTATATGCAAGCAATATGGTTGTTAGCGCCAAAATTAGTCACTAACCCCCAAATCCAGATGAAAGCACCAAATACCAATCACAGCTCATAGATAGAATGTATGTAGAGAGTAATAATGTGAAGAACAGTTCAAACTGAAATGAAAGCAGTAAAGAACAACAGATTTTATAGTGGTTCGGCTAACTCCGGCCTACGTCCACTCCAGAAGTTTGCATTTTATTGCTGTAATAATCGATTACAGTTACAAAATGGCAGAGTTGCCTTAGCCTTAGAAAAGAGAAAGTAAGAGAGCAGAAAGAAGATCCCCTTTTACTGTGCCTCTGCCTCTCTATTTATAGACAAAGATGGGTTGGACTTCCCTGGTGGGCCTAGCAGCCGAGTACCTCCGCCCAAATGGAGTGGTCTCCTTATGCCGAACCATAGATGCCGAACGCTGAATGCCGAACAAGGTGTGAATGCCGAACAAGGTGTGAATGCCGAACGATCTCCTCATGCCGAACGTTGGGAGGTGCAAGGTACCGAGGTATCGAGGTACGGAGGTGCGAGGTACCGAGGTATGGAGGTGCGAGGTACCGAGGTATGGAGGTGCGAGGTATGGAGGTGCGAGGTGCAGAGGTATGGAGGTGCGAGGTACCGGGGTATCGAGGTGCGAGGTACTGAGACATGGAGGTGCGAGGTATGGAGGTGCGAGGTGCAGAGGTATGGAGGTGCGAGGTACTGGGGTATCGAGGTGCGAGGTACCGAGACATGGAGGTGGGAGGTATGGAGGTGCGAGGTGCAGAGGTATAGAGGTATCGAGGTGCGAGGTGAGGTACGCCGAACGACCCATCCAATGCCGAACGCTCCTTGATGCCGAACGATCCATCCAATGCCGAACGTCTCCAGATGCCGAACGTTGGTTAATGCCGAGCGCTCCATCCAATGCCGAACGACGATCTCTCTATGCCGAACGCTCGTCCAGTGCCGAACATTCCTCTTTGCCGAACGATCCTTCTAATGCCGAGCACTCGTTCAGTGCCGAACGATCCCTCTATGTCGAACGACGATCTCTCTATGCCGAACAGCCTCCAACGCCGAACCATCCCAATGCCAAGCGATATCTGCCAAACTGCCTAGGCCGAGCCATGTAGTTTCTCCACTCCTTTTCCCAACGACATATTCAAGTGAACTTCATCATTTTAAACCGAATCCATCATACTTTAGTCTCGATAGTTTTGAAGTTGTTTAAGTTAAATCTGTTTGTCCGCGGCCTTGCCAAAAGGCGGGTTAACACTTGCCCCCCAAAACATGCCTTGCTGTGAAAGGTGTGTTTTGAATAGCCTCAAGTCCAATATCCCAAGTATGTATGTTATCCACATCCATACTTTCCGATTCATAATCCAATCCATTACCAAGCCATCTTATCCGAGTGCCACGTCCATATCCTGATCCATTTCCGCGATTGTTCCGAGTCGATGTCTGATTCTTATCCTGTGACCAAGTCCTTATCCAATTCCACATCCATCTGAACCCGACTACCGAGTTCCAATCCATCCATATCCAATAACCTATAACCATATCCGTGACCTCTCCGGGTCGATATCCAAATCTGGGACCGCTCTAGGTCCTTGTCTGAATCCTTAGCTATTCATAGCCAATATCCAAATCCGTAACCTCTCCGGGTTCTTGCCAAGCGCAACCCACACTTGACGACCTACGTTAAGTAATTCCATGGTGTTCATGGTTCAGTGTCCCTGAACGTTGAACAATGCCGTGGCTTAAGTCCTAAGCCGAATCCTGGTTACTCCGAACCCTTGCCGAGCATAGTCCATACTCGACGACCTAAAATAGTAACCGATAATATATGGCCTAAGTCCTAGGTCGAATCCTGGTCTCTTCGGACCCTTGTCGAGCATAGTCCATACTCGACGACCTTTTAGCCAAAATCCAGAGAAAATCCAATCAAATCCGATCCGAAATCCAAATCCAAATAGAAAACCAGAAACCCATATCGAAAATCCATACTAAAAAAACAAACATCCAAACCAGAATCCAAACCAGAAAACGAGCAAAACAGGGAGTTCAAACCAAACTCCAAAACCAAACCAGAAAAAGCAAATGTCCAAGTCAAAGGAAAAAAAAGATTTCGCAAACTCGGTCGTCTCGATAAGCCATCATCTCAGAGCATGCCTGAGGGTTATCTCCGACCCCGTACATGAGTAAGTGATTTAACCGTTTGCCCGGAGTTTGTTACTTATTCCAAACCATTAAAATTAGTTGATGACCAATCGGCCACCATTCCTGGGCCTCATGCCCTCGTCGCTCAAGGTAGGCGGTGGCTGCTCCTGTTCCACCGCCGCATTTCGAGTTCCGACATACTGTCGCAACTGACCATTCCTTATATGCTCCTCGATTATATCCTTTAGATGTCGGCAGCTGTTAGTGTCATGCCCGTCCAGGTCATGAAAGAGACAGTGCCTTCCTGATGCCCTTTCACGTTCTGTGGGTTCCCTCCTCGATGGCCTTCGATAGGGAAGGAGATCTCGAGTATCTAAGAAAATCCGCTCCAACGTTGCGTTCAATCCTGTGTAAGTGGAGAACTTTGGTTCTCCCCAGCGCTTCCTTTTCCCTTTATCCTTGCCCCCACCTGAGCTTTCGCCGAGTAGTCCTCCATCCTTAGTCATGTTTACTTCCTTTGACTTCACATCCAAACATGCATCCTCTTGTCGAAGAAATCTTTCAGCTTCATGAAAGAATTCCCCAAGATCCAACGGTGGGTCCCGTACCAGTGATACTTTGAAATCCGAGTTATCTCTGACTCCTGATACCGCAGCCATCAGAACCATTGATGGATATGGCCGATCCACCGAAGCGACTGCTGCATTAAATCGAGTTAAGAATGTCCTGAGCGATTCATCTGCCCCCTGTTTGACTGACGTTAGCGTCATCACGTTCTTTGGCCTTTTTATGTGAACTCGAAACTGACTTAAGAACTTGTCCACCAGTTCTGTCCATGTTCCAATGGATCCATCCTCCAGCTGTCTAAACCACATAGCAGCAATTTCAGTCAAGTACAAGGGGAAACATCGGGCCATAACCTCCTCTGTTGCCCCCAGCACTTCCATATGCCTAGTGTACCTCATCAAGTGGTCGGTGGGATCCGTCTTCCCGTTGTATACTTCCAGAGTGGGTAGTTTGAAATCGGACGGATTCCTAGCTGTCCTAATGTTCCGGGTAAACGGACTTTTGTTAACTCCCTCTGAATCCCTATTTGTCAGACCTCCACGAATAGTTCGCCTGATAATGTCAGCCAATCCAGTGTTTCCAACTAATCCAGACTGCCCCCCAAGTCCCCGAGGAAATTCTGGCACATATTCTTCATCACGTACTCCTGGTGGCGTTCCCCCGAGTCTAGGTCCATCTAGATTGTTAACTGTTTGTTGATTGGGAGCTGCCCCCTGCTGATTCACTCCATCTGTCCATTGGTTAAGCTCCTCTGGTCCAGCTCCATGATCTTGAGCACCTGCAGTTCCTGGTTGTCCAAATTGCCTAAGAAGAGCCTGCATCATCTCCTCTTGTCGTTTCATCATCTGCTCTTGCATAGAATTCATCATCACTTGCATTAGGGGTGGGCATTTAACCGACTTAACCGATCTAACCGACTAAACCGACCTTAACCGAACCGATTTAACCGACAAAATCAGTTAACCGAACTTTCGGTTAACCGATCGATGTTAACCGACCATTTTCGGTTCGGTTAACGGTTAACAATATCTGGTCGGTCGGTTAACCGTTAACCGATCAATTTTTTTTTAACCAGAGCCCATTTAGCCCATCTGTAAAGAACCCATCCCCAAATGAATCCAATAGCCAACGTGCTCTTGAGTAGGCTATTCTCTCCAGTTTTCAGATCTAGATAAAAAATAAAAAAGACGAGAGAAGTTGAAACCTAGGTCTGCTCGCTCATCTCGTCTGCTAATCGCCAGCATCAACTATTCCGTTCTCCGTGCTATACTCGACGCTTTACGCTAGTGACAACCACCACCAGAGCTATTGTAGAAATAAACGGTGTCAAGAAGGAAGAGAAATCCTATGAGTAAATTACTAATTACTCTATTGATCTACCATACATGTTTAAACCAAGTTCTAGTCTAGTTAGTTAACCTAATTTAGTTGTATGTTTTTTTAATTAATAGATAAATTAGTGATTTAACAAATGAAGCTGCTTTCGTTTGCTAAATATCCTAGATTCACTGCTTTTTATTTAAAACTGTGTTCATTTTCTTTCTGTTTTCCTAGAAAATCAAGACACGTATATGCTATTTAAATGGATTTATTTATTATCGTGAATATTAGAAAATTTGTTGGTGATCTTCTAGAGAATACGAAACATGAAGCTTCTCTATATAAATAAAAAATTACGAGAACTTTTAGCTAAGAAAATTTGCAGGTTATTAGGGATAATATTATGAATGTATTATAGTATATCTGAGATGCAGGAACCAAGTTTTATTTGGTCAAAAACTGAAATTATCACAATGATAGTTAGATGAGAAACCAATATTTCAAATACCATTTTGTTTTTGCTTTAAATGAAGTACAGACACAACACTTGGTCTCCTTGGTGGTTGGGATTATTGCTAGAATTGATAAGTCATCCTGGACATGCTACTTAATTTAAGCAAAAGACATACTACTAAAATTATATGTACAACCATTTCCCAGATTCACTTCACACACTACATAGTGTGTCTTGATAATTATAACCACGCCAATATAGTGCACACTGACCATGGTGGGCAGTTTGTTATAACCACAACAATAAATGTAACCACTGCATAGATTATAAAAAATGTTTACAAAAAATACTAACAAAATGTGGTTTTTGGACAATAAAACATTCAGTCATGATGTCTTGGACAAAATGTTTATTTTTGGAGGTATAACAAACACATGGACTTGCAAAGATACAGAAATTTTTTATAATGTGCGTCAATTTCTTTTTTTAATTATGTATACCCTGTAAATATGAATGACTGTTTCATAGTCCGATGCTTGATAAAAAATAGTCTAACAAACACATGAAAGCTAATTTAATTATAAACTGTCCTTTTCATATTCAAGTTCTTCTCAGAACTTTAATTCGGTTTTCTTCAATCTTTTAAATGAAATAGTCAATTTTGCTGCCTTACATGTATTCGCGTAAATTTACTTTCATTCTAAGATGCATAAACGAATAAATAACATTTGCATCTTAGAAGCATGTGTTGATCACTTTCACAATACAGAGTTTATGATTTTTGTTAATGGTGACTTGATGCATTCCTTATGATTTGCTTTGTTGTTATTCTATAAGACTGTCAACATTTAACCGGTATTTGCTTGTAAGAACAATTTATGGAATGGTATAATTGTTGTTCATCCTTGAACTGGTTTATATATGACAGAAACACAGTACAAGTTCTTATCAAGAAATGAGGGTGACAAGCAACAATTGTAGTGGCTTTATAATGCATGTCGAGGAATTCCTCAGGTAAAAAACAAAATTTTACTCAAATTGCAGGCACTATGTAGCGAAGTTTAGGATTTCCAATCAACAAGAATCCAGATTATTCTCTAACCGCGAAAGATAGAGTAAGCGACAGTCTTTTGAACATAAATAGATGACTAAGGAGTATTGCTGGAGGATTGTTGGAGGTACATCCTTAATATGTAATAGTATTAGTTACGTTTTTGATTGAAAGAGAACATATTCGACGACTAACAATAGAAAGCTGAAATAAATTTGCATGTTTGTATAGTGATAGTGATACACACACACCTCAATTTGCAATGTTTGCATCTATATATGCTCAGTTTTCATTTGCTTATAAGTGAACTCAGTTTATACCTTAGTGCATACACACACACAATTGGTTAAGTGAATATATGGTGTAGACGGATATGGACTATTATAATTATAAGGTATAGACTGTACAGTATATATATATATATGTATGGTATATACCATATATATGAACTTTTATAGTTAATTAGTTATACATGTTTACACTTTACACTTATATGCTTCAGTTAATTTCTAAATTAATGTGTTCACCTTTGTTTGACAGAGTTGGAGAATGGAAACAGAAGTTGGAGAGTGGAGACATTGTAGTTGTATTAATGTACACCAATTATCTATTTGGACTTTGGATTGAATTACTAAAGTAATGTAATCAAAGTAATGATGCTTGACTGCTTGTAATATATGAACTGAGAGAGTGAGAGGTGAACTGTACTGAAGTATGAACAATTGAACTGAATGTGTGAATTGAACTGTAGTTGCAATTATCTCACTATAATGATGCTTGTAATGTATGAACTGAACTGTAATAGCAATTAGCTCACTGCAATGATGCTTGTAATGTATGAACTAAAGTCTAAAACTGTGATTATTTGCATGTATGTGTGTTTTTAATGCTGGTAAGTGTATATATGTTGCTGTTTGACTGGTTAACCGATTAATTTAACCAGTTAACCGATTAATATAGACGGTTAACCGATTAACAGTTAACCGTTTATATTAATTGGTTAACCGGTTAAATTAACCGATTAACCGCGGTTAATTTTAACCGGTTCGGTCGGTAGACCAACATCAAATTAACCGAAAACCGGTTAACCGAACCGTTGACCTTTTTGCAGTTAACCGAAAAATTTAACCGATTGAATCGGTTAACCGACCGCGCCCACCCCTAACTTGCATCTTGTCCCGAGTTATGTAGATGGATGCATGACCCTCTCCAGCTCCAGAAGATGCCGCTTGACTTCCTTCCTGATTGCTCCTTTCCACTGCTTGCCACTTCGTTGGTGGTCTTGCCATTGCTTTCTAAGATCCAAGTTCCTAACTCCAAAATTCCTGAGTGTTTCAATTTCTCAGTGAAAGCACCAAAGTGTTAGCGCCAAAATTGGTCACTAACCCCCAAATCCAGATGAAAGCACCAAATACCAATCACAGCTCATAGATAGAATGTATGTAGAGAGTAATAATGTGAAGAACAGTTCAAACTGAAATGAAAGCAGTAAAGAACAACAGATTTTATAGTGGTTCGGCTAACTCCGGCCTACGTCCACTCCAGAAGTTTGCTTTTTATTGCTGTAATAATCGATTACAGTTACAAAATGGCAGAGTTGCCTTAGCCTTAGAAAAGAGAAAGTAAGAGAGCAGAAAGAAGATCCCCTTTTACTGTGCCTCTGCCTCTCTATTTATAGACAAAGATGGGTTGGACTTCCCTGGTGGGCCTAGCAGCCGAGTACCTCAGCCCAAATGGAGTGGTCTCCTTATGCCGAACCATAGATGCCGAACGCTGAATGCCGAACAAGGTGTGAATGCCGAACGATCTCCTCATGCCGAACGTTGGGAGGTGCGAGGTACCAAGGTACCGAGGTACCGAGGTACGGAGGTGCGAGGTACCGAGGTATGGAGGTGCGAGGTACCGAGGTATGGAGGTGCGAGGTATGGAGGTGCGAGGTGCAGAGGTATGGAGGTGCAAGGTACCGGGGTATCGAGGTGCGAGGTACCGAGACATGGAGGTGCGAGGTATGGAGGTGCGAGGTGCAGAGGTATGGAGGTGCAAGGTACCGAGGTATCGAGGTGCGAGGTACCGAGACATGGAGGTGCGAGGTATGGAGGTGCGAGGTGCAGAGGTATAGAGGTATCGAGGTGCGAGGTGAGGTACGCCGAACGACCCATCCAATGCTGAACGCTCCTTGATGCCGAACGATCCATTTAATGCCGAACGTCTCCAGATGCCGAACGTTGGTTAATGCCGAGCGGTCCATCCAATGCCGAACGACGATCTCTCTATGCCGAACGCTCGTCCAGTGCCGAACATTCCTCTTTGCCGAACGATCCTTCTAATGCCGAGCACTCGTTCAGTGCCGAACGATCCCTCTATGTCGAACGACGATCTCTCTATGCCGAACTGCCTCCAACGCCGAACCATCCCAATGCCGAGCGATATCTACCAAACTGCCTAGGCCGAGCCATGTAGTTTCTCCACTCCTTTTCCCAATGACATATTCAAGTGAACTTCATCATTTTAAACCGAATCCATCATACTTTAGTCTCGATAGTTTTGAAGTTGTTTAAGTTAAATCTGTCTGTCCGCGGCCTTGCCAAAATGCGGGTTAACACTTGCCCCCCAAAACATGCCTTGCTGTGAAAGGTGTGTTTTGAATAGCCTCAAGTCCAATATCCCAAGTATGTATGTTATCCACATCCATACTTTCCGATTCATAATCCAATCCATTACCAAGCCATCTTATCTGAGTGCCACGTCCATATCCTGATCCATTTCCGCGACTGTTCCGAGTCGATGTCTGATTCTTATCCTGTGACCAAGTCCTTATCCAATTCCACATCCATCTGAACCCGACTACCGAGTTCCAATCCATCCATATCCAATAACCTATAACCATATCCGTGACCTCTCCGGGTCGATATCCAAATCTGGGACTGCTCTAGGTCCTTGTCTGAATCCTTAGCTATTCATAGCCAATATCCAAATCTGTAACCTCTCCGGGTTCTTGCCAAGCGCAACCCACACTTGACGACCTACGTTAAGTAATTCCATGGTGTTCATGGTTTAGTGTCCCTGAACGTCGGACAATGCCGTGGCTTAAGTCCTAAGCCGAATCCTGGTAACTCCAAACCCTTGCCGAGCATAGTCCATACTCGACGACCTAAAATAGTAACCGATAATATATGGCCTAAGTCCTAGGCCGAATCCTGGTCTCTTCGGACCCTTGCCGAGCATAGTCCATACTCGACGACCTTTTAGCCAAAATCCATAGAAAATCCAATCAAAATCCGATCCTAAATCCAAATCCAAATAGAAAACTAGAAACCCATATCGAAAATCCATACCAAAAAAACAAACATCCAAACCAGAAAACGAGCAAAACAGGGAGTTCAAACCAAACTCCAAAACCAAACCAGAAAAAGCAAATGTCCAAGTCAAAGGAAAAAACAGATTTCACAAACTCAGGCGTCTCGGTAAGCCATCATCTCAGAGCATGCTTGAGGGTTATCTCCGACCCCGTACATGAGTAAGTGATTTAACTGTTTGCCCGGAGTTTGTTACTTATTCCAAACCATTAAAATTAGTTGATGACCAATCGGCCACCATTCCTGGGCCTCATGCCCTCGTCGCTCAAGGTAGGCGGTGGCTGCTCCTGTTCCACCGCCGCATTCCGAGTTCCGACATACTGTCGCAACTGACCATTCCTTATATGCTCCTCGATTATATCCTTTAGATGTCGGTAGCTGTTAGTGTCATGCCCGTCCAGGTCATGAAAGAGACAGTGCCTTCCTGATGCCCTTTCATGTTCTGTGGGTTCCCTCCTCGATGGCCTTCGATAGGGAAGGCGATCTCGAGTATCTAAGAAAATCCGCTCCAACGTTGCATTCAATCCTGTGTAAGTGGAGAACTTTGGTTCTCCCCAGCGCTTCCTTTTCCCTTTATCCTTGCCCCCACCTGAGCTTTCGCCGAGTAGTCCTCCATCCTTAGTCATGTTTACTTCCTTTGACTTCACATCCAAACATGCATCCTCTTGTCGAAGAAATCTTTCAGCTTCATGAAAGAATTTCCCAAGATCCAACGGTGGGTCCCGTACCAGTGATACTTTGAAATCCGAGTTATCTCTGACTCCTGATACCGCAGCCATCAGAACCATTGATGGATCTGGCCGATCCACCGAAGCGACTGCTGCATTAAATCGAGTTAAGAATGTCCTGAGCGATTCATCTGCCCCCTGTTTGACTGACGTTAGCGTCATCACGTTCTTTGGCCTTTTTATGTGAACTCGAAACTGACTTAAGAACTTGTCCACCAGTTCTGTCCATGTTCCAATGGATCCATCCTCCAGCTGTCTAAACCACATAGCAGCAATTTCAGTCAAGTATAGAGGGAAACATCGGGCCATAACCTCCTCCATTGCCCCCCAACACTTCCATATGCCTAGTGTACCTCATCAAGTGGTCGGTGGGATCCGTCTTCCCGTTGTATACTTCCAGAGTGGGTAGTTTGAAATCGGACGGATTCCTAGCTGTCCTAATGTTCCGGGTAAACGGACTTTTGTTAACTCCCTCTGAATCCCTATTTGTCAGACCTCCGCGAATAGTTCGCTTGATAATGTCAGCCAATCCATTGTTTCCAACTAATCCAGACTGCCCCCCAAGTCCCCGAGGAAATTCTGGCACATATTCTTCATCACGTACTCCTGGTGGCGTGCCCCCGAGTCTAGGTCCATCTAGATTGTTAACTGTTTGTTGATTGGGAGCTGCCCCCTGCTGATTCACTCCATCTGTCCGTTGGTTGAGCTCCTCTGGTCCAGCTCCATGATCTTGAGCACCTGCAGTTCCTGGTTGTCCAAATTGCCTAAGAAGAGCCTGCATCATCTCCTCTTGTCGTTTCATCATCTGCTCTTGCATAGAATTCATCATCACTTGCATCTCGTCCCGAGTTATGTAGATGGATGCATGACCCTCTCCAGCTCCAGAAGATGCCGCTTGACTTCCTTCCTGATTGCTCCTTTCCACTGCTTGCCTCTTCCTTGGTGGTCTTGCCATTGCTTTCTAAGATCCAAGTTCCTAACTCCAAAATTCCTGAGTGTTTCAATTTCTCAGTGAAAGCACCAAAGTGTTAGCGCCAAAATTGGTCACTAACCCCCAAATCCAGATGAAAGCACCAAATACCAATCACAGCTCATAGATAGAATGTATGTAGAGAGTAATAATGTGAAGAACAGTTCAAACTGAAATGAAAGCAGTAAAGAACAACAGATTTTATAGTGGTTCGGCTAACTCCGGCCTACGTCCACTCCAGAAGTTTGCTTTTTATTGCTGTAATAATCGATTACAGTTACAAAATGGCAGAGTTGCCTTAGCCTTAGAAAAGAGAAAGTAAGAGAGCAGAAAGAAGATCCCCTTTTACTATGCCTCTGCCTCTCTATTTATAGACAAAGATGGGTTGGACTTCCCTGGTGGGCCTAGCAGCCGAGTACCTCAGCCCAAATGGAGTGGTCTCCTTATGCCGAACCATAGATGCCGAACGCTGAATGCCGAACAAGGTGTGAATGCCGAACGATCTCCTCATGCCGAACGTTGGGAGGTGCGAGGTACCGAGGTACCGAGGTATCGAGGTACGGAGGTGCGAGGTACCGAGGTATGGAGGTGCGAGGTATGGAGGTGCGAGGTGCAGAGGTATGGAGGTGCGAGGTACCGGGGTATCGAGGTGCGAGGTACCGAGACATGGAGGTGCGAGGTATGGAGGTGCGAGGTGCAGAGGTATGGAGGTGCGAGGTACCGGGGTATCGAGGTGCGAGGTACCGAGACATGGAGGTGCGAGGTATGGAGGTGCGAGGTGCAGAGGTATAGAGGTATCGAGGTGCGAGGTGCAATGCCGAGCGAGGTGAGGTACGCCGAACGACCCATCCAATGCCGAACGCTCCTTGATGCCGAACGATCCATCCAATGCTGAACGTCTCCAGATGCCGAACGTTGGTTAATGCCGAGCGCTCCATCCAATGCCGAACGACGATCTCTCTATGCCGAACGCTCGTCCAGTGCCGAACATTCCTCTTTGCCGAACGATCCTTCTAATGCCGAGCACTCGTTCAGTGCCGAACGATCCCTCTATGTCGAACAACGATCTCTATATGCCGAACAGCCTCCAACGCCGAACCATCCCAATGCCGAGCGATATCTGCCAAACTGCCTAGGCCGAGCCATGTAGTTTCTCCACTCCTTTTCCCAATGACATATTCAAGTGAACTTCATCATTTTAAACCGAATCCATCATACTTTAGTCTCGATAGTATTGAAGTTGTTTAAGTTAAATCCGTCTGTCCGCGGCCTTGCCCAAAGGCGGGTTAACAATGGTCACAATAAGCGTTATTGTCAAGCTTCTAAGAAGATATAATTTGATGTTCATGTTTTTATGAATTTGTTGAGAATTATACTTGATTGTATTTATTTTTTAGCAATTTTATGTAATCGAACCTTGTTATAGAAGTATATTAGTTTATCATATACTAAATTTGATATTGACTTGCTCTTTGTAGTTGAACTTTGTTATGTAGTATCATTTTTATTTGACTGTTGTGTGTTTTGGAATATATAGTGGAATGAGAAGTGATGTGTTTTAATGTTTATATGATGTTTAGTTTATTCAATTTTATTTGTTGTTTGGTATCAATTTTTATATGTTATTAGCATAAGTTTTAGGTATTACAAATTATGGTATCATTTTTTGTATACTTTTAATAGCAGTTTCAGGTATAAACAATTATGGTATTATTTTTTGTATCATTTTCGCATGGTGATTTTTGTTTTCTTTCTAGTTTCAAAGTGACTTCAATAATTTGCTTGCTGAGTTGCAAATTGCAAAAATATGAGAAGAATTATGATCTTAAATGTCAATATATAATGTAGACTATGTTATGGTGAACATTTGGCAACTCAGTATATAATGTAGAAGTGTAAAAGTTTTGTTTGGTATAGTGTTGTTGTCAAATTATTTCAAATAACTACTGGGTATCAGCTTTGCATATATGTAGGTATCAGTTTTGTTATAAATTATAGTCAAAATAGTTTATAAAATTACCAAGCATAAATTTCAATCAAACAGCTACTAGGTATGAGTTTGCACTATTTTAATATCACTTTTGTCATACATGACAGTGAACTAAATAATTAAATTTATAAAGCATCGTATTATATCAAACAACTACTGGGTATCAATTTTGCATAAATATAGGTATCCGTTTTGTTGTAAATAATATTTAAAATAATTTATAAAATTATCAAGCATGAATTCCAATTATACAGGTAATAAGTATGATTTCTATACTATTTTGATATTACTTTTGTTATACATGACATTTAACTGAATAATTTAATTTACAAAGCATCATATTATATGGAACGGCTATTGGGTATCATTTTTTCGTAAATATATATAGGTCCCGGTTTTGCTGTAAAAAACATTTAAAATAATTTATTAAATAATCAAGCGTGAATTCCAGTTATACATGCACTAGGTATGAGTTTTGCACTATTTTGATATCACTGTACAATAGTTAACTAGCAGATATACAGACTATTAATTCAATGAGTTGAAATGTTTTCGCTCAAAATAATGAATACGACATGGATTTGGAGTGTTCAAAAATTCTTTCAAATGCAGGTATCTAATCATAGTTGAATTCGGACATTTTCCTATAGCAAGAAAAAGAAAATACAAATAATAGAAGCAATGGTCAGCATCTCGGTTTAAGTCATAGGCAATTGCCTTATTTAAATATTAAAAATAATGAATAGAACTTAAAACAAAGTATTAGTTCATAGTTTCAGGTAGGTGAAAAAATAGTATCAATTAATGCATACTATTGGTATCAGTTTCATTTGTAAATAGAAATATATTATAATCAGAACATAACATCAAGTGTGGGATAAGTTTAACAAAGCTAAATTTTACAACATCATAAATAAGTTCACAGTCTTTCCAACAAATTGAAATAATATGAAGAAGTGTTTGTATCAACATTAAAAAAAAGGTAAATTCTATGCACTACTAGAAAAGGCTTGAATACCGACAGCTGGTGGTGACGGCTTCCGACGGCCTATTTCCGATAGCTTTCGACGGGTCATCGGCGGCCGTCGAAAGCCATCGCAAATTCACGAATTGCAGGCACGGCCGAAGCCTTTCTTGCTCATTCTTTCAGCACGAAAATTAAATCTCAAAACCCCCAAAATTCTAATTTCTTGCTTCCAACCCCCAAAATTCAAGTTTCCAGATCCTCCACGGCTGCCTAATCACACTATATTGCTTTCAATCTCAGGTATATTCTCTTATTTTCACAAAAAAAAATCTAATTTTTACCCTAAATCTAGATTTGCATAAGCTGATATATTAGGGCTAATTAGTGATTCTAAATATTTCTAATAGGCTAGTAATGGTTTATAGTATCACATGGTTTACCTATATCATTTGTTAGCATGAAATTGTAAAGAGTAGGTATAATTTATGATTTTATGTGTATGTGTAAACTGTTATGTATGTCTTGTTTCTACCATTGCCTTGTGTTAATTGGAATAAGCCATAGAACTTAGTTATCAAAAAATAGAGATACATTCTATTTTAGTCGGAGTTAGAAACATTCATGTCCAATTCTTTTAAACATATTGACTTGTATAAAAATGAATGCATGAGTCTAAAAAAGAAATTGACTGCATTGGAAAATGACAACAATATCGAAGCAACCCTATTCGATAAAATACGCGGAATAATGTGGTAAATTAAAAAAATAAATTGAAATATATAAAATTAGTAAATTTTCAACTTTTTACAAACAATAATATATTACATAATAAATAAGAAGATAAATTATAAAACTTTCAATTTTTTATAAACTACTTTTTTATTACGTCCCTTAGAGAGTTTTTGGCCCGTCCGACAAGTGTTGTACATGATCGTTATATAAATATTTGTTTTTGTCACAAAACGGACATTTATATTCATCTGGTACAATACTTGTTGGATTTGTCCATGTATTGGACAAGTTATAAATACAGTAAACAATTATATTTTGTACATTATTTCGTTTTAAACGGTTCATAAAATTTCGTCTTGACTTTTTTTTGTTTCCTATGTACACGCATTTATGTATAATGCAGGAAACAAAGCGAAAGTGCCGTCGAAATTTTTTTGAATCATTTAAAACGAAATGTAAGTGTTAATTGTGTTTGTAATGGGAAGTAGTATGACTGGCCAGCAAAAAAGAAAACTATACAGCACAACATTTGAATATTGTATTCTTAAGTGCGGTAAAATTGACGCGTATAATTTTATGTATTAGTACATGCCGAACGATCCATCAATGCCGAACAATCCTTGATGCCGAACGTACTCGTATGTCGAACGAGGTAGCTATGCCGAACGTACTCGCAGGCCGAACGAGGTAGCCCTGCCGAACGACCCATCCAATGCCGAGCCATCGTTTCCATGCCGAACGTGTTGATGTGCCGAACGAGGGTTGGATGCCGAGCAGAACTTAGGCCGGACGATACTTTAGCCGAACGCTAACCAGGCCGGTCCATGTCTTGTCCGAACGCTAACCAGGCCAAACCATATCTTGGCCGAGTGCTGACTAGGACGAACCATGTCTTGGCCGAACGTTACTGAATGCCGAGTGCCCCTGGATGTCGAGCGATCCCTGATGCCGAACAGTTTCTAATGCCGAGCGCCCATCATGCCGAACCATGTTTTCTAGACCCAAATTATAGTTGATTCATCTTTATCTAATCATATTTCCAACTCCCAAGCACATTGCATCATCCATCCATCCAGTCGACTGAATCCATCGTATACCAACCTCGACGACCGTGCAGTTGAGTAAGTTAAACCTGCCTGTCCGCGTCCTTGCCAAAAGGTGGGTTAACAGAGTGTCTCGGTAGAAGGATCGCTCAGCTAAGGTGAACCCTGCCCTTCATGTAACCGCTGGTACTCATGTTAACCACAAAAACACACAACCTACTACAAACTGGCTGGTACCCCTCGTGCAACCTCAGTTCACTTGGAATCAAGGCAATATCCCTGACTCCACTTGAAAGCAGAACCATATAAAAACGTGGGGCGATATTCCTCACGAAACCTATTATAAACTATCGACAGGTCACGAACGCGAGCCAAAACTTCAGTCACCGCCCACGGACCGCTAATCCGCCTACCGTCACAGTCTACTGAAATTCACCGTTTTCCATGATGGATTGCCAAACCCATACCCCATCACAGACCATCACCAGTGTACAGTAAATCACCTATACTATGGACCTCCAATAAATCAAATTATCAACGCATATACGAGGCTACTTATACATATTCTTTTTCTTATGTATATGTTTATATTTTCATCTTCTATATTTCCTTGAGACTCCCAGTCTCCAACCCTCTTATGCGTTAATTATTATTTTAGCCAATTCATATTCAAATTCATTCATATTGGTTAATCATATTCTTATTTTATTCCATTCATTTTCGCCCTTGCCTATAATTCCCTTTTAATTTCGTCATTACGCCTATTTCCATTCCATTAACCTTTTTAGATTCATTCTTTATTCAAATTCCACTTTCGAAACTCATTAAATTTTAGTAAATTGGAACTTGGCTTTTACACCCAATTGTTACTTAGTCCATTTTCAAATCTTACCCTAAAGAGGTGATTTATGCGATGTTCTAATTACAAGGAATTCTCTTTTTGTTTGCTGGAATAAACAATACAAAATACGGTGATTAACCTTACTTTGTACTTTCCTTCCATATGAGGAAAATATATACTTATTCCTTGTAATTCACACCGTGATTTTTAGAGGACATTCTTTAATAATATATGGAAATTTACTTGCTTCAATACTTATTCCAATTTCCAAAAGATGAAACAAATTATGTTCCTTTATTTTTAGCTCAAAAATCACATTTTTAATTCATTAAAGGTTAATTAATTTCGACGTAAAACCATAAATGTAAAATATCTTTACATTTTTTTATATAGGCAATACAATAACAATACATCATATTTCAATTCTACGTTATTCGACCCTATGTGGATTTTTGAATGCTGAATTGAAACAGTTTAAATAAATAACTGTAACTTGTATTTCAATTCTATAATATACAACCCTATGTGGATTTTTGAATGCGGAATTGAAATAACATAATTAAATTGCTTCTATTTTTATCTCAATTGAAATATATAAAATATCATAAAAAATTTGTAATCTTTATTTCAATTGGATTTTACATCAAATAGCAGCTTTTACGACAAGATAATAATATTATGGAAAAATAGCATAATATTTCCACTCATCTCGTAGCCTTCCAAATCACTACACTTCGAATCCAGATCTGTTCCTATTTTCTGTGTTTATATCCTTTCTAATACCCTTTTTGGGTTTACAAACAATATACGCACAGATTTACTAGACCTAGCTACAAAGAGAATAAATCTAGCTAAAAAGAGTATAGATCTGGATTAAAAATAACAAATAAATTACAGATCTAGAATTTTCCCTTAGGTTTAGCTTTCTGATTTGAACCTATTTGCAATCTCTATTCATTCTTATTCTCCTCCATTACAAATATAATCTCTAATAGGTTAGATCTTATAATATGAAATTAATCTGATAATATGAATTAAGAATTGATAAAGGAGATAGGAGATTTGGCAGGACTTCCACATCCGAAAGAAAATATTGTGTTTGGAAGTGAATCCCTAGCCCTCTATTTATAGAGATTCAAACCAGCGCAAACCGTTAGATCCAAAATCCTAAAATCTAGAGTGCACATTTAACAGAACATGTCGCTGCTTAAACTCAGTCCGTTCAAATTAAAATCAAACAAAGCAGAGCAAAACACCATGTCACAAAATGAGTGATGTTTACGCGTGACGTTTAATATTGGTAGGGTCGACCCAGCCCAGGGGCGGTCGACCGTCACAGTCGACCCTGCCTAAGGGTGGTCGACCCGTTTTAATTTTTTTCTTTTAAAAGGATATTTTGATATATATATATATATATTCAAATTTTTCTCCTGCTTATATCTTCTTCATACCAACTCGGATCGAGACGAGTTATGTATAAAAAATTGTCCTGAAAATTACCACGGTCGCATTAGAAAAGTCCCCGTGGTCAAATTCGAACAATTTTAAAATTTTCCTTTTTAGTCCTTATCTTATCCATAATTAATTATTTTAATTGTAGTTTAACGCGAGGTGTTACATTCTCCCCCCTTAAGAAATTTCGTCCCCAAAATTTGATAAGGGTTCAATCACGTAAACCTTTGTGTATCCATCCTACACTAACAACCATTTAGTGTACAACCAATTTTGCAACAATCCGTGCATAGTGCATCGTGCAATACAATATATATGATATGCATGAACAAAAATTTCTAATCGGTACCTCCTATATGAATGATTTGCTTTAAAGAAAACTTCAAAACATGATGCGAACATCCTAAATATACTTGTAACTCTATATGAATGCAATTTTTCCCAAAAACTGAATACAGTATTTCACCTAATTTTTCCACACTTCTATCAAATAGAAATGTAGTTTAACCAATTTTGCATCCAAAATTTATCATCCAAAAGCTTAGCACACCATTGCTAACATCCAATTTTAGAAAAATCAAATTTCCTAAACCTATTTTCTTAAGCTGGAAAAGGACCTAAATGGAAAATTCCATTTTTCCATTTTTCGCTTATGCACTTTTTCCCTGTACTTTGGAACCTTCTCTTATGTCCCCACATGATTTCCACTATTTCCCAAGTATAGTTGCATAAGATTAAATTTTATTTTTAAAGTTCAAAAACTTTTTCATCTTAAAATTTTCTTTTAAGATTTTCACTCATCAACAAAGTATCTCCATAAAGCTTTCCTTCTACAAACTTGTTACTTTGTCGATCTCACCGTAACTTTTCCACCACAACAGCAGCCATGTAGAAAAACTTGCGCTAACATATTAACTGACTTTTTTCCTTAATGTTAATTTGCAGTATTGTTAGAAGTCCCTTTTTTGCAATGTTAAATTTTTAGTTTTAAAAATGTTTATAAAAATGTATGCACATGCTATTTATTTATTTTTCAAAAATTATTTTACTTCAGAAAATCACTCAAAATTAAAATTCTCAAATACATATATTTTTCAAAATATGTGCACACTTCTCTTTATGTATAACAGACACATGCAAAATTAACATGAGGTTTTTGTCTTTATCTGTCTCTGAAATGTTTGAGTTTCAGTAAATTATTATATAACAACCAACAAACATGTTGAGTTTTTCTCAGTCTAAGGACATAAACCCCAACTTGTGGCTCGCGCAAAACATTCCTCGTCCCCCGCCGACTGAAATTTACTGCTCCGAAAACTTCACCCTTTTTGGAACTTACATTTTCAATTTTTCTTTCATTTCAGCAGTCAGTTTAATAAATTCTCTTAACTTATTATTATCTTCCAGATTTAAATTTTTATTTTTCTGCGTTGGTTAAATGACCCCTTCCTAAAATTTCCAACTTTATTGTTTCCTTCAAATAATAGCGATCAAATAGAGAAACACATAAAAAAGAACATTTCTAACAATGTATGCGGATTTTAACTTATAATCGATACATACAACCCATAACTCAAATAACACTGGAAGAAACAACAACACTACTAACTACCATAATGACCTCTTCCATAGGTCATCCTTCTGTCATCTTTATACCTTATCCTTTTTCTGCGCATTATTCACGATGAATAATATCTATTCATCTTTTTAATTCCATGCTCAATCATGGAATAACAAAATCTCATATATAGTAACGGATAAGAGCTTCAACTTATGGAATCTTCGTATCAAACGGTAACTAAGCTTCGGATAAATTTCCTCTTTCTATTTACCTTTTAGCCTTCCCAACTTAAGTCTACCTATATTCTCCATGTGTGTTTTATTATCCCATTATCATTGACTACAATCTTCTCTTAATCTCATTATCTTTGATAGTATCAACAA
Source organism: Allium fistulosum (assembly GCA_030737815.1). Lineage (NCBI taxonomy): Eukaryota > Viridiplantae > Streptophyta > Magnoliopsida > Asparagales > Amaryllidaceae > Allium > Allium fistulosum. The sequence continues at coordinate 1,581,153,870 of CM060902.1, read as the reverse complement.
ACCTATATTCTTTTTTTTCTCATAAGCCTCCTACAAGCACATTCCAAAATTTGTAGAGGTGCACTATAATATCCACTATATGATTCACACACATGAAATAACATCCCTAGACTCTTCTAGTGTCTTACACACTTTATGGGAATTTTTCTATTACTATTCCAAAAGTAATTACGCTATCTCCTTCATAGCCTTATTCTTTTTTTCCCTTTTCACCTAGGCACTAATCCCTATCTACTCCATATCTGAAAATTTTGTTTGGCGTTTATCTTACTTTTTCAAAAATTAAAACTTCAAAATTTTGAAATATCAAATCCCAAAATTCTTGCCTTTAAAAGTGTTACTTAGAAATCTTTTATTAAATTCAAAAGTACTTTATATCCTATTATTTTAACTTTTATAACTTACATATTTCCTTTCGGTATTTAAAATATTTCCCCCTAACCTAGAAGGGAATACTAACAATTTCCAAGTTTAAAATCATATCTTTTTTTTCCTTTTGAAGACCCTTCTTATTTTCAATAAATATTTGGGATTTTTAACTTAACTCTTTATTAAATTTTCTCTTCCAAAAACTTATTTATTTTCGCCAAACCATTTTTTTTTCAAAAACACGCCTTACTTATTTTCAAAGCATTTTTCATAACATTCAAATCATAAAAAATGGAGTAGATAAGAACAACTATTTTCTCAAGAATTCCTTAACATTCCTACTCTTCCAATTATCTAGCCTTGGTAGAGTTTTAAGTTATTACAAGTAGGGACTTTCTACTAAGACATGCATTTAAATGCACATAATCAATGGAAAAATATGTAATTTCCATTGCTTAACCTTCCTAACAAGGTTCCCTATAGTATCTCTACTATAACCAACAAACACTGCCTCTAACTATTTCGATTTTTATTACATCTAATGGTTTTATACTTTAATGTATTTGAACTACTCTCTCTTACGAGAAACTGTTAATGCAAAAATCTTCTATGAATCCTTTAAAAGAGGAATTTGTTTATGTGAAATTACAAGGAATGTTATTTTTTTGAAATAGGCTATACAAAATAAGGCGTTTCCATATCTTGTACATCTCTTCCACATATTCCTTATAATTTGCACAAAACATCTTTATTTGTCACTTGGTTTCATAGAAAATTATATCATTACTCCTTTCATTCCAATAAATTAAAGCATCTTTAATCTCTATTTACTTATAATAAACATTTTTCTACCTAATTTATCAACCCAACAAAATATAAATATATTATTTCATATTAAAATATTTCCGAGCTATATTGCTCCTTTGTTTCCTTTAAAAAGAATAGAGGTTTTACCGAATTTTCTTCACTGAAAATTTTAGTCTTCAACCGCTTCAGTTTCACTTGGTTTTTATATATGCTCTATAATTCTTCAAAAAGAATTCTACTTTTAACAAAATTTATATCATATAAAAACCAATTCAAATTTCATACCACTTTTTTTTTCAAAACTCAATATTTACTTTCTCAAACATATTAGCAATTTATATATTTCAACTTTTCAATTTCCAAAAGTTTCATTTTATTAGGTTAGACCTAAAGTGGAATTTTTATTTACTTCCTTAGGAACATCCTTTCCTAAATCTTGGAAATCCCATTTCCTTACTAAAATCCCTTTTTAATAAAAATACAAGTTCTATCCCACGGCCTCTAGGGAACTCCTATACTCCCCACTTCCAATAACATATGGATACTAATCCTTTTTCAATAACAGGACTCATTTGTACATTATAAATCGACAATAACACGGGGGACTTAACATCTTCGGGCTACCCCAACCTAACTAGTAAACCATGAACAAATTCTTTACCAAAAACTTTTCATATGTTGCTATCCATAAATGGGACTATCTAGATTTTAGTATATAATATATTTATATTTATAGTAAAAATACAAATACGTTTACTTATATGTCATAATTATTAGGATCTATTAACCTAAGCTCTGATATCAACTATAACAACCCGCACTCCGTTGTGCCTGAATTTTCACAAAATCCGAAAACCCAAGTCTAACGGAATACGAATCGTTGGTTTGGTATTCTGCAATAAATAGAGAAAGTGCATATCAGAGCTATATAAAAATAACTCACAGCAGAAACGATTGAAATATAATATTAGATAAATACTGACCATAGTCAACACTCTGAGATGAGTGTCCACATATGCACTAAATCTGTCCAAACACCAGTACCTTTACTTCTATTTATCCTATGGGTTATAATGAGGAAGAGGTCAGAACAATTGTTCTGGTGAATGGAAAACTATACACTTTATACATAACATCATCATAATGCCGATTGTAAAGTTTTACTGTTATGTCATCTTTTTGATTTTCACGTCGCATGGACACCATCATTACTAATGGTTCATACCTATCTACACCCCTATAGATTTTATTAAGCGTATATATATGTAAATATCCCTTGGTCCACACCTGGACCCTGATACTGATACCCAGTATCATACCCACGTCTCACTGGGAACATCCATCTAAATCACCAAACGTCGAAGAATAATGAGACACAACCTGGTCCGGCTAAGCAGCCTACTAGTACTAACCGCAATCATGAATAAGATGAAGAGTCGTCCACCATGCTATTAAAAGGAAGGACATGAGTGCAAGCTCGTAGAAAAGTGCTTATCGTATGCACTTATCCATTACCTTCCATACCGCTGGTGGTAAATTGGTTCGCCATATCCACGAAAATCGCCAACTCAACTATCACGACACTGAAACTTGGATTGCATATTTCGTAGGGCCTTTTTTAATAAATTTGTCTGCTTCTTATACGGACATGGCTCCGCAACTACCCCAACCTAAATTTTTAAAGGAACATTTTGTGTGTTTACTAGCCCTGGCCCTATCAAACAAACTAGCAAATAACTGGGCCTTTGCATTCCCTAGCTGAGTGTCCTAGTAGAAGGATCGCTTAGCCAAGGTGAACCCTGCCCTCCACGTAACCGCTGGGACCGATGTTAACCACAAAACATGCAACCTACTACCTAACTGGCAGGTTCCCCTCATGCAACCTCAGTTCAACACTTGTTGTGGCTGCACACCATCCATTTAGATTGCCACACTTGCAATCAAGGCAATATCCCCCACTCCACTTGGAAGCATAACCATATAAAAAGTAGGGTGATATTCCTCACGAAACCTGTTATAAACTATATGCAGGTCACGAACGCGAGCCAAAACTTCAATCACTACCCACAGACTGCTAATATGCCTACCGTCATAGTCTGTTGAAATTCACTATTTCCCATGAAAGATTGCCAAAACCCGGACCTCGTCATGGACCACCGCAAGTGTACGGTAAATCACCTACATCTACGGACCTCCAATAAATCAAATTATCAATGCATATACGAGGCTGTTTATACATATTCTTTTTCTCATGTATTTGTTTATATCTTCATCTTCTGTATTCCCTTGAGACTCCTAGTCTCAAACCCTCTTATGCATTAATTATTATTTTAACTAATTCATATTCAAATTCATCCTTATTGGTTAATCATATTCTTCTTTTATTCCATTCATTTTCGCCCTTGCCTATAATTCCATTTTTATTTCATCATTACGCCTATTTCCTTTCCATTAACCTTTTTAGATTCATTCTTTATTCAAATTCAACTTCTGGAACTCATTAAATTTTAGCAAATTGGAACTTGGCTTTTACACCCAATTGTTACTTAGTCCATTTCCATATCTTACCCTAAAGAGGTGATTTATGCGATGTTATAATTACAAGGAATTCCCTTTTTGTTTGCTGGAATAGACAAAATACGGTTATTAACCTTACTTTGTACTTTCCTTCCATATGAGGAAAATATATACTTATTCCTTGTAATTCTATACACCGTCACTTTTAGAGGACATTCTTTAATAATATATGGACATTTACCTGCTTCAATACTTATTCCAATTTCCAAAATATGAAACAAATTATGTTCCTTTATTTTTAGCTCAAAAATCACATTTTTAATTCATTAAAGGTTAATTAATTCTAGCATAAAACCATAAATGTAACATATCTTTACTTTTTTTTTATCGACCATATAATTACAATGCATCGTATTTCAATTCTATGTTATTCGACCCTATGTGGATTTTTTGAACGCTGAATTGAAATAGTATAAATAAATAACTGTAACTCATATTTCAATTCCATAATACACGGCCCTATGTGGATTTTTGAACGTGGAATTAAAATAACATAATTAAACTGCTACAATTTTTATCTTAATTGAAATATATAAAATATCATAAAAAATACTTGTAATCTTTATTTCAATTGGATTTTACATCAAATAGCAGCTTTTACAACAAGATAATAATATTATGGAAAAATAGCATAATATTTCCACTCATCTCGTAGCCTTCCAAATCACTACACTTCGAATCCAGATCTGTTCCTATTTTCTGTGTTTATCTCCTTTCTAATACCCTTTTTGGGTTTACAAACAATATACGCACAGATTTACTAGATCTAGCTACAAAGAGAATAGATCTAGTTAAAAAGAGTATAGATCTGGATTAAAAATAACAAATAAATTACATATCTAGAATTTTCCCTTAGGTTTAGCTTTCTGATTTGAACCTATTTGCAACCTCTATTCATTCCTATTCTCCTCTATTATAGATCTAATCTCTAATAGGTTAGATCTGATAATATGAAATTAATATGATAATATGAATTAAGAATTGAAAGAGGAGATAGGAGATTTGGCAGAGCTTTCGCATCCGAAAGACGTGTTTGGAAGTGAAACCCTAGCCCTCTATTTATAGAGATTCAAACCAGCGCCAACTGTAGATCCAAAACCCTAAAATCTGGAGTGCGCACTTAACATAACACGTCACTACTTGAACTTAGTCCGTTCAAATTAAAATTTAACGGAGCAAAGCAAAACAGCACATCACATAATACATGACGTTTACGCGTGACGTTTAATATTGGTCGGGTCGACCCAGCACAGGGGCGATCGACCATCACGGTCGACCCTGCCTAGGGGCGGTCGACTCGTATTTTTTTCTTTTAAAAAGGATACTTTAATATACATATACATATATATATATATATATTCCAATTTTTCTTCTGCTTATATCTTCTTCATACCAACTCGGATCGAGACGAGTTATATATGAAAATTGTCCAGAAAATTGCCACGGTCGCAATGGAAAAGTTCCCGTGGTCAAATTCGAACAATTGTAAAATTTCCTTTCTAGTCCTTATCTTATCCATAATTAATTAGATTAATTATTTTAATTGTAGTTAAATGAGGGGTGTTATAATTATCAAGGTGTGGAAATATAAATTCCAAGGTTAAAACAGTTTTCCCTTGTGTTTATCGTATTATCGATCCACTTGCACTGTTAATTTCATATTTATTAACTTATTTTTCCTTTTCTATGCTTAGCATTTGGCCTTCAAACCCAAAACCTTCATAAAAATATTCTTCACCTTTCAAAATTGTTCGTCGCTTGAAAATTAGGTTCCAGAAATATTTAGACTCAAAATCCTTTCCTTGAAATTAATTTGGAAAAAAAGTCTTAAAATTTTATTTGAGTGCTAAGAATAATTCAAAAGTGAGATTATATATTTCAATCTATTTCAAAATACTTGCCTTTAAAATATTTGGATGATTCAGGCCACATTTTAGCGTAGTCAGAAGTTAGTTATGCGCTGATGCATAAATTTCACACTAATACTTCACATTTAAATTTTATCTTTAAAACCTAACATTTTTAAAATGTTAGTACATTATTTATTTCATTAACATAAATCATAAATAGATTTTATAAATTTTAGCCTTTCAAGGAACATTAAAACGAACTGTATTTTCGCAACAACCCTTTGTTGTACTTTGCATGCTAAAATTTATTGTTTTAACAACCCTGCAGCCTTATGTTGCATTTAATCGTAGGTTAGGTTTTCTTATGAGATATTTCCTATTTACACTGCTTTTCTTCATAATAAAATTAAAATTGAACTACCCATCCAAAGACAGCAGAAAAATGAATAATAGGAAACACATCTCATACATGCCCTACGCACCTTTTGTACAAAACCCACCAACGTTTCTAGTTTACAACACAACTCCAAACTAAATAAAACTACTAGAAGGGAATCCTTACACATACTACTAAAATCATGGTACACAAACTAAAAGCTAATGGATGGTCCCGCTTCTCCACGGGATCCAGATCCACTGCCATGGCCTCAGAATGAGCGCATCATAGCGGTTATGCACCCAATCTCGCGCCCTTGGTGCTGCTGCTCTGCCCTGACCTCATGTAACTCCTCTTGAATCTTTCTGATGTCAGTAAGCTCAGGACTCTTAGGTTGCCCATCACCCTGCCCTTGCTCGACCTCTTGGTGGGGCTGTTGTGGTGCTGGTGCTGCCATCAGTGGTTCAGGAATATTCATTCTCCTAAGGGATCCTCTGTCGAACAATGGTGGTACCTTCTCTTGGACCGGCTCTCCCGCAAGGGGCACTCTATACCTCCTGAAGATATGGATGAAGAGATGGCAGTATGGGAAGTAAGTGTGAGGCATGCCAGTGTTGACGCTAATGCTATTGAATATAATGGCCCACGCCCAATTGACTAGTATACCACCCAGAATGGTATAGGTGGTGTGCTGAACTAGCGGGTAAATCTAGTCGAAGCTCCCCATCTTAGGGAAAATGTTATGCTGGACTATCCTAACAGCCAGTCGGGCTAGGGGCCGTAAGTTATTAGAAGTCCACTCTCAATGTGCACCAATCAAGATCCTTTGTAAAACTACCGGGTCTGTCATAGTAACATCATCCATGTCTAATCCCTTCAAAGAAATCTCAAAAATGTTCCCGACATCATCATCGGACAGATCAATCTCCATGCCTTTAACCTAGAAATGGAGGCGCGAATTCCCATCGTCGAAGTTGTGCAACACCCTAGCGTCAAATAGACGCACACAACTGGGGTAGCACATCCGCTCAAAGGTATCGTGACAGAGGATTGGTGTCAACTCCGCAGCCATGAAAAGTTCCTCCAACCCAAAGGCAGCAAAATCACTAAATTTGATGTGCCTTCCTTGGAGGAATGTGTGATTGGCGATGAACATGTAACTAGCAATCGCTCTTTGCTTGTTGTCGATCCTGATCAGCTCTTGAGGAGAGATGCCTGGGTGGTGGGAGGAAGTTCCGGCAGTTCGTGGTGGTCCCATGGGTTTGGATCTCTAGATCTAGTGGAAGGGAGGGTTACTGCTACTCCAGAAGTGAATAGCTGAGAGGAGAGAGGAGCAGGAAGAGACGGTGCACATGCTGAGGGGGTAGGATGGATGTCGGTGGAGGCCGGAGCAAAGGGAAGGAGGAGAAATTTTAATGGGGAGAATTTCGGTGGTTTGGAGTGGCAGCTCGAACGGACGTGACTTTTATAGTCGCGTTGCAGGGTCGGGTGCCTCCAGTTGACCGGTCTCCGATTCTGGGCATAGGTTGAACCTGGACCCAATTCGGGCCGGGTTTAATTATTAACAATAATGGAGCAACTGTTTTGCTTTGTTCTCGTTGATCTAACCAAATCCAAACGCTTCCAAAATTCCTGTCTACTATTCGACTTAATCCGGACTTAATCCAACCTACCGCCGACCCTTCAAAATCTTCTCCTACTACCTTAAAGCATTACTGAACCATACTCATTAACCATATAAGAACTTTTTGGTAAGATGTTCCGTATGTTCTTAATGCGGGGTACATTCTTATCTATTTCAGGTAGGTATAACTTTGCTTCCATATTGCAACCCTACCATAGAATTATATATCATTCCTATCTTATCTATCCTTCTCGAGAGAAAATTAAAAGGTTTCAAGTTAGCAAAATCGTCAGACTATACATATGCCCGCTCCCTTTTTCTAAATTTCTGTTTTGCCAAAAACTTTTTATTATACATCAAAATTTCCCAAGTCTTATTTTTAAACAAAATCTTTTAATATTGCCAATAGTGTTGGTGTAAATATTTTTTAAGTAAGTTTAAAGTTTTTTGTTTCTTTTATATATATATATATATGTATGTATGTATAAATATTTTGTTTCATCTCCAGTCTCCAAAAGAATCTTTAGAAACTTTTATCATTTTCATCTTACTTTTAAATTTATAAACTTGTTCTTGAAAAACTCAATTAATTAATTCAAAATATTCTCTCAATGGGTTGGACCAAGAAATGAGTTCATCTTCCTTACCTAGAATCTGGTCCATTTTCCTGATAGAACTTCTCTATAAGAACTAGCCTATGGACACAAATGACATATAAATTTCTAACTCCCACTAATATAGATAAAGGGTGTACTTTCCTTGGACAATCCATCAAAACCCAAGCTCACAAGTAGCACTCTAAAACTATCAATTCCAATACCCTTCCACTTAGTGAAACCATCCATATGTCTAGCTCAAGCCTTACAGAATTAACGTTGTACAACGTACACTCTATGGGGGTAATATGAGTAGGTATGTAACTTTCACTCTAAAAGAATTTTCCGCAAACTTATAGTTGCCTCACCCATTTCTTTTGGAACATGGTCGCAACTTTTCTAAGGTCAAAACTTATAGAGTTTGGCGTACAAAAGATAGAAAACCTAGGAATACGTTCTCTTGGTATGCCTTAATTTCTCTGATCGATTAACCTAAGCTCTGATACCAAATGTAACAACCCGCATCTGTGTGGGCTTGAATTTCAACAAAATTGAAACCAGAGTCTACTAGGGCATGGATCGTTGGATTTGGTACCCATAAAAAAACAAAAGAATATCAGAGATCGATCAAAACAATATTCACAGTGGAAAGAAATTATAAGAAGATAAAATGCTAACCGAGACTACTACCTTTTGATAATAAAAGAGAGGATTTCTCCATCAACCCTCTCAATAAGCTTCCAATACCTATTCCTCTAAATCTAACACGTGGGTTGTAATGAAGAGGGGGTCAGAACAACAAGTCCTGGTGAATGGAAAAGTTATACAATCTATCCATGACATAAAACTCATACTGATGGGTTTCCATTTCTATGTCATGTCTGTTATTTAGATAATACTGTTAAATAGGGAAGAGGTAGACCTAGTCATTTAATACCCTATCCTAAAGCATGTCAATCCTAACACATAAATCCTACCCAAGTCAAAGACGCTGCTTTTTTTAATAAGCCTTTACATTCTACTGACTAAAAGGACTAGGCCATCCTAACTGTAAGCCCAAAGACTATTTTAGTAAAGTACAGATTCCCATTATTTTACACTAGGATATGAGAGCGAGAACCCTAGATCACTTAATGCCTCTTTATTGGAAGTTAGGTAGACTCCAACCATTTAATACCTACAAGTGCAGGCAAGTCACCATCATTTAAGGCCTATTCCAAGGTGGACCCCTACTTAGTTCTCACTAGCTGACATCACGAAGGACCCCATTAAACCACTTAATACTTCTTCTAGGTAAAGGAGGACCCTACAATATGTCACCTAATACCCTTAACCCGAAGCGGATCCCTGCTAAAGATTCCTTCAATCGAAACAATATGCAATTATGACCCATAACCCAACTGTGACGTGACTAACTTCTTGTCCACTAAGGTTATTTATCATAGAAGATGTCTCACATTAGTCCCCAAATTACAATGCTGGTGGCTAGATTTAACTGGGCAGACTTTTATGTAATTTGAAACTAACCTCACATCCCAATAACTTAGTCATTCCTCCTGTATGTGTACTAGCTGTACACATAAAATACTCTTTCTCAATTAATATTTGTGGCCATATAAGGTGACACTTATTACGTCTCTTAATCGGAATTAAATCCATAATTGGTTATTTCTTAAAAGATATTCATGTCAAATGTCTTATCTTCTTTCATTTACTTAAATAATTTCATTAAATACCTTGGTATTGTGACTATTCAAATTCTCATAATTATTTAACTATATTTATTACAATTTATTTGCCAATTTATTATGAGAGCTACATTATTATCAATAGAACTTTTTTCATCTATTTCTCCACTCGTCATCTTTTACTTTATTTCTTTCTTTATATTTATCATTTTTCACTACAAGGCTTCTTGGTATTTTACTTAAATTACCATTCCTTCTAGATTAACGCAATTATGTACTTTTTACATGTATACTTTATTTTTATCTTTTTATTTGCTTGTTTTATATTTAAGTCTTCTAATTAAACACATCCTTAACTAGTATGTTCTACCATTTCCAACCTATGAGCATTTTTCTTTCAAACGACATCCACCATTATTCCTTTCCACAAATTCATCTAACTAAGTGGCTACAGTATTTGAATTCACAAAAATTTAATAAATTCTCTACTTATTTTTGACACAGACAGTGCAAACTATGGAGGAAAGCCTCATACCTTGCATGTCCCTTTCTTTTTCTTTCAAATAGTTTTTCCTTGTCAACTCAACCACCGCATTTTTATCAATGTAATCTAGGAGATTAGACGCATCCAGGGAAGTTTGAACGATCTATAAACTCATAGATTAAAATGCAGAACTTTTCATATTTAATTAAGATTTCAATAATCTAATTTATCAGTTTACATCTTTTTTTTACCAAAACAAAGGTCTGAATTAATCCTTACAATAAAAAAATTGGTAGATTAGAAACTTCCCATATTCAATTCGTAATTTTAATTACCACAATTCGGATTTCAGATCTAGTTGCAAATAACATTTACAACTTATCCTTTCTATTCATTATCATATTCTGATTCAAACCTACAATTTTGATTAGTTAATTAGGCATGATAATTGAACAAAACACAACATGAGAAATTATAATATCATTGATTATTTGTATAATTTTCCACTCATAGTTTACATGCTTTCCAATTTTCAGATCTGGATTCGAACCTCTGATTCCATAGCTTTTCCCTTTTTAATTCAAAGTGTTTGTAAATAAGGGAATTCACAATTAATTAGAATCGAAGATCTGAGAAGAGAAAATTAAGAAAATATATAGATTTAGCTTACTGTTTATTTGTTGGTTTTCGAACGTATCCCTTTCTTCCTTTCCTTTTCTGTTCTTCTTCCTTCTTACGTACTGTTTATTTTATTTGTTTAGGGAAGGTGGCTAGGGTTAGTCATATATTTATAGGTGTAGAAACGAATATGAGATGTTAAATTCAAAATTGGTAAATCTAGGCCATTGGCCAAGGCTCAACTTGGACTTGTTGACCTTGGGCCAATCGACCGCCCCTAGATGGCCGGTCGACCGTCCCAAGTGGCCTATCGACCTGTGGAGTCCGCGCAATAAATGGTTATTTTATAATTTAATTATTTCCATTTTATTTCATTTAAATGTTCATAACATCTTCATTCGAACTCCGTTCGCGAAACTCCAAATATGAAAGTATCTTGGAAAATTGCCACGAACGCAATGGCGCAAGTTTCATGGTCAAGTTCCGCCATTTGCACAAATTCCATCTTTGGTGCCTAAATCAGTTAACTAGTTATCTACTGAATTTTTATGGGGTGTTACACTTTGTGTGTTTGGTAGTCCAGTTTATGTGCATGATCCGAGAAATGATAGGTTTGAGTCTAGAGCTTTAAAAGGAATTTTGCTTGGTTATACGGATGGTGTAAAAGGCTATCGGATTTGGAATCCAGGAACAAAGAAGGTTATTAATTCTTGTCATTTATAGTAGATGAGTCGACTTTGTTTAAGGAGAATAAGAGCTCATTGGATGTTCCGAATTTGGTTCTTTGTGAATCAAAGTAGAAGGAAGTTGTTTATATCTATCGTCCAAGGAGTAGAGTAATTGGACATGCTTGTGGGGAGGAAGCGGTGATGTTACGTCATATATATTATCCACATGGTTCCTCTAGTAGTATTGGTGATGTACACACTTCTAGAGATGATTCAGTTCAAGCTGGAGCCGAAAGGAGTTTGGGTGATAGTATTGTGAATCGGGTATGTCGTTGTGCTATAAGACCACCCAAAAGATATGTTGATTGGAATTATCTTAGCTTTTGTGATAATTTGGACTATGCTCTTTATGTAGTTTAAGATGAGTCAATGGACCTTGATGACGTCATGGATTCGAGTGACAGCTCTAAGTGGATTTGTGTCATGGAGGATGCGACGACCCAAAATTCAAACACTCAAAAATCGACATTAACATAAACATGTCGCAAATTCAAGTGTAAGAAAGTTGAATAATCATGGGTTAAAGAAATAAAGATAGGTAATAGAGATAACAGATTCTCACATTGGCATAGATCAAATATAATTAATCATCAGAGTTAACATCAGTTGTGTTCAACAGAGATAATGTAAATACTAACCCAGTCAGGGACAGTTATAACTGCCTGCCCCAACACTGTTGGTACAAAATACATAAGTCAATAATACATAAACACTGCAGTGGAAATGGTGATAGATAAAATCTTCTAGTGAACCAGCTCCATGCTGCATAGCTTTGGCTTCATAGCTCCAGCTTCCAAAATGTTCAATAGAATCTAAACAACTAGGCTACCCGAGAAAATAGAGCACCCAAAGTTTAAGGAAAGGGAAAGTAAACTCTGGGTCAATCATAGGACTGTTGTGAGAAACTCAAATACGATTTTTGAAAACAAAGGTATCTCATAAGACCACGCCGCTAATTGCCACAGAATGGATTTTTACCTTATGATAACCAAAATATCTCACGTCAAAATAAGGGGATATTATTTTTAATGGCATTCTTTTGAAAACACTTTTCAAGTAAACTTATTAATCTTAGCCGAAATTGTTACATTGATTAAATTCCAGGAGATTTAAGGTATACAACTAAATTCGTACAAAGTTCATATTGGGAGTTGGATTTCTTACAATGGCCCTGGTAAAGGACTAACTTCCCGCATTCATACTCCTCGAATGGGATATACTTAGGCTACCTACCTATTGCGCAAACAAAACCGGACTACCTAATCGCCGTAGCCCGAATATGACATTCAACCCCGGTCGTACCCCGACCTTAACGAGAGATCTCTACCACATAATTGTCAAACCCGACATATAAGGGAAAGAAGTTTTATAGAAAATGTCCATATCCTTAATGGGTGCTACCCATTTTAATAATCTTTCTACATGCTTTGTTTTAGCCATTCCCGGTTGATGAGGCTAGAGGCAACGACATTACCTATTAATTGTAGCACATTCACTCGGAATGTCACATTACCAAATCCGCCAATTACTAATTGACTTCCACAAAAATACAACCCCCGAGCTCATACATCTCAGAGAAGGATGTTAAGGTAAAAGAAGTTGCCTTCTCCGCCACCAAGCAGATGTACGTTTGTAAAAATCAATGTATGTAATCATTGGAAATGCTTTGTCAAACATCCATTCGTACAAGTCATACATGCATAGGATGAACCGAATGCACCATCCTACTGCATCCCTAATTGCACTAGCCATAGCCCTTGCATCAATGCAGATCCCACAACAAGGGATTACTGCTATTCATTTACCTCGGGTGCAACCCCGAGGTTATTAACAAGCAATCCACTCATCATGAAAGATCTTCGGTCCTCAATACAATGGAGATTTCCAAACAAAGAAAGGAACTACTACTACTCCGCGAATCTATCCTTTCGGGCTATCCAAAAGATTACCTCTTAAGGACCTACTCATCGAGTAACCTTTTCTTGTCGAAAAGATTCCCGGTCTTCAACATTTTCAATCACATATCAATTTCTAGAACGCCGTAAATTGATTCGAAGTGGTCTTCGAATATGGATTTTACCCAAATCCAACCTCGGCTCCTTCGATATCAAACATCGAAATAAAATTTGTATATTTGTATATAGAACTTGTTAAGCCTTATTTCATTTAATTACTTAACCCTTTTTCCCAATCAGAATTAGTTCCCCATTGTAAAATGATAAGAGAATAACTGCTAAGTGCGCGACCCCGAAGGCCTAAACCAACATCATATCGACACCCTGAAGATTATCCAACTTACATCACAACAAACAAGTTCCAATTCCTTTTTAACTTGCTCAAAGCTCCTTGCTTATCTTGTCAAAACTTTATGTGATCTTTGACAAATATCCGGATCTACCTTTCGATCCATTCCACCCCTCGTCTAAGAAATAAACTGTCAGATGGATTTCCTATCTTGTTAACTACCTTATCTGCTCTCTCAGATCTCATATGCGGGACAAGATGTACTCTTAGGTGTTACCGTATACCTCTTTTTGTTATTTACTTTACTTCTCGTTCAGAGATAATACCTCATTTGCAACTTAAGTCTTCGATTTCAAACTTAAGTTATTTATCAACAAACAATGAGGCCTTCCAAGTTGGGGAACTATTTCCTCTCAAATCTTGGTTCGATCACATTCTTTATCCTTTAAATAACAGTTGTTTCCATACCTTGAAGTCTACCGTTACTTCTGAGTTTATTTCCAAATATTGTTTATTCATTAAACAATTCATTCGACTCCAAAATTTGACCATTTTTGTAAGTCCTTAAAAATTCTCAAATAAATCTTAAAATCATAATTAATTATTATGAAAAAATATGCAAAAGATTCGAGTCAAAAAAACTTCTTTTAAACACCTTATTTCAAAATCTGATTTTCCTAATCGCTAGTGAACAGTGATTTCTCAGATCAATTTCCAAAACTATATTTATCCTTAAGTACAAACCCATTTTTATCATCCAGAACTTCATTATTATACTAATAATGAATTTATAAATTTATTATATATTTTTTAGAGTTATAAAACTCGACTTATAAAATTTGACCATTAACTACTACATAGAGACCTTTTCAAAAACTGATTTACTTATAACCTAAGATTTATAAATCAAAATCTTAATTTTTTAGATTCAAATGAAAGAAATTAACTTTACGGACAAAACATTTTTGGCTTTAAGTCATTCCGACTTGAAACGCATTTCTACACTTCCGTTTGAAGTTACGGGTCGCGTAATTGCGTACTACTGTTACAGAAAGTGCTCAAATTTGACCGTTTGGTGAATTGTTACGGAACTTGTCCGAAATACTTCAAAATTATTTATAAATGATTATAAATAATTATAAACATTTATTTTTCTTTTATGACCTTAAATTATTATATTCCCTATAATTTATTTCGTATAAGGCTTAACCTATCTCAGATACTCATGTGATAGGAAGTGTGTCGTGACTTGTAATTATAACTTTATAAACATGATATCAACATCAAAACAAGTTATTCAAATATTCATATAACATTAATAATCATCATCCAACTTATTAATAAATATGAAACAAATCACGCTTGTCTACTAACTTTTTATTACCTTTTTCTTACTAACTTTTCATGTTTGTTTACTAACTTTTCAAATTACAAACCAAACAACATATACAACCATCCAAACATGATTTAACTTCAGTATTTCATGTATATGATTATAAGCATATAAATCGAATTTAAAGTTAGTTTATGCAGAGTATTCTCACCGAAAGCTATCCTAACTTCTACCAAACGTTCCCACGATCAAAGCTTCGCCATCGGACGCCTTCACGCTTTCCAAACTCTCCTCCTTTCTCCTTGTAGGTTCGGATTTTGGGGTTTTATGGAGCTTCGTTGAGTTTGAGGTGGTGTAACTTAGCTCGTTGTTCTTAGAATGTTATGGAGAGTAAGATTGATGTATAGATCTACAAATTTAAGTGGTTTTGAGCTATTCTATTTGCAATTTCTTTAGGTGGAAGCCATGGCTAAAAGCTTGGATAAAGAGGAGAGAAAAAGAATGGAATAAAGGAACGAAAGTGAAAGAGAGGAGCAATATTTATAGGTGAAGTCTTAAGGATTAAATATGAGTAAAAGTCACTTCAATATCACATCACACATACCCACCCATGCTTGTACTTGCCATACCCACACCATACCCTCCATACCCATCACGTCCTAGCCCACACCTCCCTCTCTCTCTACATGCATATGTACACCCTCCCCTTTTTTAGGGTGTACCCATGTTGACTTCTTTCCATGATGCATTAATGAGAGGTGATGTGAGGTGTTGTTTTCCTTATCTTTGCTTATACATATCCAAACGCTCTAGATATTTTGCGTTATATATATATATATATATATATATATATATATATATATCTAAGTATATATACTCTTATACCATTTGTTTTACTTGAATGTATACTTATGTGATTATATGTATACACATATGTCACACACTACGTTCTGATGACATTTTGCAACTTCTACACGACATTCTGTAGTGTATTTTAATTCCATTTGGAAATCACATTCTTTATTATATGATGTACACAAAGTTTATAAATAATATTTCTATTATTTTATGTTAAATTAAAACACTTTTAATTCGTCGGTAAAATCATTTACTTTGAGTACACTAAGGTGTGGTGATTTCACTTTATATTGTTCAATAGTATTATGACTTATTATCTTATATATTTGATTAATATATTTAAATAACTTGATTTTTGAATATTTAACTTACTTAAATATCTTAATCTATGTTCGTAAAGTTCCAAATTGTTACATCCTTCCCTCCTTAAATGAGTTTCGTCCTCGAAATTACAACTTGGAGATAACACACAAAGATAGACATGTTTTATTCATCATGGTATATATGCAAAAGGGTACATAACTAGTGCCTACACCACAGACGGTGAGCACACTTACATCCATATAATACACATATATCAGTTACACCTCAAGTCTGAATTGTGGATATGCCTCTCGCATTCGGTCTTCAGTTTCCCACGTGCAATTTGAAGGGTCTCCACTTCACTAAACCAAAACTTGTTTTATAACCTTCCTCCACAATCGTTTCTCATCTCGATCAACGATTCGAACAGGTTGTCTGACAACTGTCAGGTTTGGCTCGACTTCCAAGTCTTCTTGAGCAGCTTCTTCGTTAACCGATTCCTGGTCATGCACCAATTTTCTCAACCGAGATACGTAAAACACATTATGTACACCCGACAATCGTTCTGGCAACTTAACCTTGTATGCTAGTGGGCCAATCCTTTCGAGGGTGCCTACTTACCAATTTTACCAAATCGTACCACTCCTCTCATAGGAGATATCTTCAGGAATACATGATCTCCAATAGCAAATTCTAAATTTCTACGCCTCCGATCTGCATAACTTTTCTTCCTGCTCTGTACCTCTTTTAGTTTCTTTCGGATCATATCCACTTTCTCAAATGCTTCTCTGATCATGGGCCAAGTATCAATCAATCACCAGTCTGGATCCAACATGATGGAGATCTACACGGGCGACCATGTAATGCTTCGTATGGTGCCATTCCTATACTTGCCAAAAAACTATTGTTATACGAAAACTCAACAAGATACAGATAATCTTCCCATGGTCCATTGAAGTCCAGAACACATGCTCTCAAAAGATCATCCAGTACCCGATTAACTCACTCAGTTTTCCCATCAGTCTAGGGATGATATGCAGTGCTAATATTCAGCTTCGTTCCCAAAGCTATCTATAAAGCTTCCCAAAAATGACTAGTGAATAATGGGTCTCAATCACTTACAGTACTAGTTGGGACTCCATGTAATCTGACAATCTCCTTCATATACATTTCTTTTAGAGTTGTAGCTGTCCTATAGGCTTAACTAGGATGAAATGCAAGCTTTTAGTTAGATGATCCATAATAACCTAGATCCCTTCATTACGTCTCCTCGATCTTGGTAGTCCATCACTGAAATCCATCGATACCTGATCCCATTTCAACGCTGGAATCTCTAGTGGTTGAAGTAATCAAACGACTTTTTATCGATCACTTTTGACTTGCTGACAATTAGCACATCGGCTAACAAAAATGGATACGTCTCGCTTAATGCTCTTCCACCAAAATGTGCGCTCATGTCTTTATACATTTTGTGAAGTCCTAGATGGATAGTAAGCTTAGCCTGGTGGCATTCGACTAACACTTCTTTCCTTGATACAACATGCCCAAGGAATCTCACTTCCTTCTCCCAAAAGTGAAACTTCAAAAAATTAGCTTTGAGTACATTTCTTCTTAATATTTATAGAGCAATCTCCAAATGTTCTTCATGTTCTTCTTTTGTCTTCTAGTATATAAGAATGTCGTCTATAAAGACTAACAAAAACTTGTTGAGCACGTCTTTGAATATTCTATTCATTAAATCTACAAAATACACGGGTGCATTGGTCAGTCCAAAAGGCACAACCAACCATTTAAAGAAACCATCTGCACATCTGAAGGTAGTCAAAGGAATGCAATCTTCTGCAATTCTTAATTGATGAAATCTGGTGGCCAAATCCATCTTTGAAAATACATGAGCACTATGAAATTAGTCGAACAAGTCGTCTATTCTAGGCAAAGGGTATTTGTTCTTAATAGTTTGCTCGTTCAGGTCTCGGTAGTCTATGTAGAGTCTTATGGAACCATCTGATTTCTGTACAAAGACTACTTCAGCTCCCCATTGTGAACGACTTGGCCTGATCAACCCTTTCTTCAACAGTTCATCGGTTTGTGTTAGCACCAAAATTGGTCACTAACACCCAAATCCAGATGAAAGCACCAACCAACGACCACGGATTACAGATAAAATGTATGTAGAGAGTAATAATGTGAAGAACAGTAAAAATTAAAAAGAAAGCAGAAAGAACAAAAGATTTATAGTGGTTCTACTGACTCCGGCCTACGTCCACTCCAGAAATTTCCTTTTTTATTGATGTTAGAATCAATTATAGTTACAAAATGGTAGAGTAGCCCTAGCCTTAGAACATAGAAAGAAAGAGAGCCGAAAAGAAGATCCCCCTAATCTGGAGACCCACATGCTGTATTTATAGGCAAATCCAGGTAGTTGGGCCTCCTGGGTAACCCAGGGCCCATTAAATCCATAGCCGATCCAGAATCCATAGTTGCGACCAGTTCCATATCCAAATGTTGTCGATCCACAAAAACCACCAAGGCGACTCGAAGCACAGCCACCTTTGACTCGAAGCAGAGCATCCTTGGACTCGAAGTAGCTAAATGCCAAACCATTAAAACATCGACCCACGAAGTCACGAAACCGACCCGAAGCATGTAGCCAAAAGACTCGAAACAACCCAGAAGCCTCAAGTGATTGACCTACAAAACAAGGTCGACCCACCTTGGTTCTGACCGAACCACACTACCAACTCAGAGTAAGGAGCCTGGAGACTCGAATCACCGAACCACCTTCAAACGCCGACCCACCTTCCATCATACCGACCCACATCCTAGGAGCTGAACCACAAAGACTCGAAGCAAGGAGCTAGAGGACACCGAGCGACACCCCAAGCAACCACGCCGATCCACCTGATACTCCACCGAGCTACCCGAGTGATGATCCGAAGTCACATGCCTCAGGACTCGAAGTTGCCGAGCGACAACCAAGGCCGATCCCCCATTTAGCTAAGCCGAGCCACCCTCCACGACGAGCCACCAACACGGCTGAGCCACCTATGCTGAACCACTTCCTACGCCGAACCACCAACACAGCCGAGCCACTTATGCTGAACCACTTCCTACGCCGAACCACCAACATGGCCGAGCCACTTATGCCGAACCACTTCCTACGTCGAGCCACCAACACGGCCGAGCCACTTATGCCGAACCACTTCCTACGCTGAACCACCAACACGGACGAGCCACTTATGCCGAACCACCTTCCATGCCTATCGAACGACCTTGACTTGAAGTATTCCTCCAAAAGACTTAAAGCTCAACTCCATACAACTTGAAGCGAGTCCAGGGCGAGTCGAGACTCGTTGAAACCTAAGCTGCAAGTATTCAATAGCCTTCGCCCATCGACTATGCTAAATCCCGGTTGCATAATCATGATTACCATCCATGATTGATTGTCTATCTATCCAATTGACTAAGACCCATCGTATTCTAGTCTCGACAACCGAGCAATCGGTTTAGTTAAATCTGCATGTCTACGGCCTTGCCAAAAGGCGGGTTAACATTTACCTCCCAAAACATGCCTTGCTTTGGATGGTGTGTTTTGAATGGCCTTAGATCTGTTAATCGAATCCATGATCTCCGAATCATTATCAAAATCCATGACTGTTCTGGGTCAATATCCAATTCCTAATTCATTCTGTATCCATTAACCGAATTCACAATCTCTCCGGATCATTTTATCCAAGCCCGAGACCTCTCTGGATCCTATAATCCATATCTGGGACCTCACCGGGTCCATATCCAGACCTCTCTGGGTCCTGTAACTCAAATCTAGGTTATTTTATCCTACTCCGGCCTCGACTCTCCGGTCGAGGACTTAATCCATGGGGTATCCTTCTCTGGCCTCGATCCCCAGTCGAGGACTTTATACTCTCCGGCCCCAACTCTTCGGTCGAGGACTTTCATATTCCTCGGTCTCGACTCTCCGGTCGAGGACATTATATTCTACGGCCTCGACTCTCCGGTCGAGGATTTTTATATTCTCCGGCCTCGACTCTCCGGTCGAGGACTTTATATTCTCCGACCTCGACTCTCCGGTCGAGGACTTTATATTCTCCGACCTCGACTCTCCGGTCGAGGACTTTATATTCTCCGGCCTCGACTCTCCGGTCGAGGACTTTATATTTCCGGCCTCGACTCTTCGGTCGAGTACTTTTATATTCTCCGGCCTCGACTCTCCGGTCGAGGACTTTTATATTCTCCGGCCTCGACTCTCCGGTCGAGGACTTTATATTCTTCGGCTCGACTCTCCGGTCGAGGACTTTATATTCTCCGGCCTCGACTCTCCGGTCGAGGACTTTTATATTCTCCGGCCTCTACTCTCCGATCGAGGACTTTTAGACACTCTGGTCGAGGACTTTTAGACACTCTGGTCGAGGACTTTTATATTCTCAGACCTCGACTCTCTGGTCGAGGACTTTATATTCTCCGGCCTCGACTCTCCGGTCGAGGACTTTTATATTCTCCAGCCTCGACTCTCCGGTCGAGGACTTTATATTCTCCGGCCTTAACTCTTCAGTCGAGGAATTTATATTCTCCGGCCTCGACTTTCTGATCGAGGACTTTTATATTCTCCGGCCTCGACTCTCCGATCGAGGACTTTTATATTCTCCGGCCTCGACTCTCCGATCGAGGACTTTTATATTCTCCGGCCTCGACTCTCCGGTCGAGGACTTTATATTCTCCGGCCTCGACTCTACGGTCGAGGAGTTTATATTCTCCAGCCTCGACTCTCCGGTCGAGGACTTTAAATTTTGTTCGAGTCCATTCCATCACTCTCCGACGAAGGGACTCATACCTTGTGATTACTGCTCCGTCTCTCCGGTCGGGACCGTAATCGTGTAACCGATATTATTTATTAATCCAAATCCAATTATCACAGAATCCAATTAACAAAATAAAAGTCCATACAATAAAGAAAATTAAATGTCCGTAGTACCAAGAAAGAAACTAGAGTTCACAAAAAATAGAAAAAAAAATTCATAAACCCGAGTATCACGGTATATCATCATCTCAGAGCATGCCTAGAGACCGTCCTCTATCTCATACATGTGTAAGTGACTTAGCCACCTTACTTTGGGGTTTACTACTTATTCAAAGCTATAAATCCATTCAGCTAATAATAAGGCGACGATGCCTAGATCCAGTGTCAGCTTCGTCTGATGTGGGCAGTGGCTGCTCCTGTTCCACTACCACGGCTCGATTCCTTATGTACTGTTGTAAATGACCATTCCTTATATGTTCCTCGATGATATCCTTCAAATGCCTGCAGTCATTTGTGTTATACCCATCCAGCTCATGGAATAGGCAATGCTTTCCCGATGCCCGTTTGTGTTCGAAGGGTTCCCTTTTGACTGGCTTCCGATACTGGAGGTGTCCTCAAGTATCTAAATAAATTCTTTCCAGAGTCTCATTCAAATCCGTATAAGAAGAGAATTTTGATTCCCTCAGTTGCCTTTTCGATGTGTTACCGTTATCATTCATTTTCCTTTTCCCTTAATCATTTTTGTTTGGAACTTCCCTGGGTGGACCTCCACCCCTTACTGCATAAGCTTCAGCCTCTCTCCCATCTCTCTCAGCCTGCACATCTTCCTGCCGTAGGAACCTTTCTGCCTCATGGTAGAACTCCTAGAGATCCCTCGGTGGGTCCCGTTCCAATGATATCTTGAAATCCGAATTATCTGCGATCCTTGAAACTGGCGCCATCAAAACCATCGATGGAACGGGTCGATCCACCGAAGCCGCCGCCGCATTGAATCTGGTTAAGAAATCCCTGAGCCTGAGCAACTCTCCCTTCCATTATTTCATCGATGTTAAAGTCATCACGTTCTTGGGTCTAACTATGTGGACCCAAAACTGTCTCATAAACCTTTCAATCAGCTCCGTCCATGTGCCGATAGAGCCACTCTCTAGCTGTCTGAACCATAATGATGCAATATCCATCAAATACAAAGGGAAGCATCGTTCCATGACCTCCTCTAATGCCCCCAGCACTTCCATATGCCTCATGTACCTCGTCAAGTGACAGTGGGATCCGTTCTCCCATCATACATCTCCAGTGTTGGTAGTTTGAAATCAGGCGGGTTTCTAGCTTGCCTGATTGCAGAAGCAAAGGGACTCCTATTCACATCCTCCAGGTCTCTATTAACAAATCCTCCCCTCATAGCCCGTCTGATTACGTCTGCTAACCTGTCATTGTCATCAAGTAATGGCCTCTGTGTGTTGACTCCAACCTGCCCCCCGAGTCCACGAGGGAATTCTGGAACCTGGCCTTCTTGATGAGCATCCACTTCCCTATTAACGCCAAATTTCCTAGCATCGCCTGGTATCCTTACTGGAACGGAGCTTACATGATTTGGGGGCATGCCTCCTAGTTCAGGGGCCGTTCCCGATGGTCCAACTCTATCCTGTATTACGGTCGCTTCATGCCCTTGGTCCTGATTCCGGGTTGCCTCCGCTCCTGTCGCTCTAGCTTCGTGATCCTCATTTCCGGCATAACCTGCTACTCCATTCCTTTGGTTTTGCACTCCAACTTGTCCAACCCGTTAGAGTAGGTTCCGTATCATTTCCTCTTGTCTCTTCAGCATTGTTTCCATCTCGTCTCTGGTGATGAAAATCGAGGCCTGATTCGCTCCTAAGGAAGCCTCCTGACTCCCTTCATTCTGACTCCTTTCAGTCCTTTATCTTCTTGTCGATTGCCTTGCCATAAGTTCCTAAAAATCCGAGTTCCTAAGCCTTTAAATCCAAAGACCAAGCTTTAGAATCCCTGAGTACTAGCTTTCTCGGTGAAAGCACCAAAATGTTAGCGCCAAAATTGGTCACTAACACCCAAATCCAAATAAAAGCACCAACCAATGACCATAGATCACAAATAGAATGTATGTAGAGAGTAATAATGTAAAGAACCGTAAAAATTAAAAAGAAAGCAGTAAGAACAAAAGATTTATAAGGGTTCGACTAACTCCAGCCTACGTCCACTCCAGAAATTTCCTTTTTTATTGATGTTAGAATCAATTACAGTAACAAAATGGTAGAGTAGCCCTAGCCTTACAACATAGAAAGCAAGAGAGCCGAAAAAAAGACCCCCCCAATTTGGAGACCCACATGCTGTATTTATAGGCAAATCCAGGTAGTTTGGCCTCCTGGGTGACCCAGGGCCCATTAAATCCATAGCCAATCCAGAATCCATAGTTGCGACCAGTTCCATATCCAAATGTTGCCGACCCACGAAAACCACCAAGGCGAATCGAAGCACAGCCACCTTTGACTCGAAGCAGAGCATCCCTGGACTCGAAGTAGCTAAATGCCAAACCATGAAAACATTGACTCACGAAGTCACGAAACCGACCCGAAGCATGTAGCCAAAAGACTCAAAGCAACCCAGAAGCCTCAAGCGATTGACCCACAAAACAAGACCGACCCACCTTGGTTTTGACCGAATCAAACCACCAACTCGAAGTAAGGAGCCTGGAGACTCGAATCACCGAACCACCTTCAAACGTCGACCCACCTTCCATCATATTGACCCACATCCTAGGAGCCGAACCACAAAGACTCGATTAAAGATTAATTGTTTAGATAGTTGAATTTAAAATGGAGTTTTAAATTTGTAAGTAAGTTTGAATCTAAATTTAAATGTGGAACCAAATTTATATCTGTATCTTAGATTTGAAGTAAAAGAAAGTTTTTAAATTAAATTGTTTAATAACTTTAATGGTTTAAATTGTATATAAAATGGATTTTTAAACTTGTTAAAATTAAATTTTTATTCATTTTAAATCTCATATTTAAAAAAATGTGATATCCCGGAAATTTGGCAATATCAATTTAATAATCTTTATTAATAATTAAATTGATTAGTTGATTTATTTTATAAATTGACAAGTTCAATTCATTTTAAAAGGTTAATAATATTTTAAATTGGGAAGTTTTATCTTTCTAAAACTAATATAAGTGTTTATATTTATAATATATATATATAGGTATATATATTATGAATAGGGAATCTTTTAATTTAATAAAATTATGTTTTCAAATTATAATATATATGAACATATATATTGTTATTTGAAGTTATGTATTAAATTCAATATGATAATTATCAAGCTAATGTTAAAAATATTTTTCATTTAGAATATATATATTTGCATATGTTGGAATAAAAAGAATATTGAATTTGAATTTAATAAGATGTTTTCAAACTCATATATATATATATATATAAAGATTATAAAAGCTTATATATTTATTTCCTAAATAGATAAATACATTTATTAGTTATAAATGCTTTTCTATATTATAAATAAATGAAACCTTTAAAAGAAAAACAATAAAACTCATTTATATCCTAATTAAAAATATTGTATATAATTTTATTAGGATATAAATGAGTTTTATTGTTTTTCTTTTAAAGGTTTCATTTATTTATAATATAGAAAAGCATTTATAACTAATAAATGTATTTATCTATTTAGGAAATAAATATATAAGCTTTTATATATATATATATATATATACAATTCATATTTAAAACAACACAAACAATTTTTGTTTATATCTCAATTTATAATAATGATTAGATCAGGTGATAGGGGATTTAAGTTTAAAAAAATGGACTTGAATCAGGGAACAGAGTCATTGCAGACTATAGCATACATACACATATCATTCATCCACAAATATACTTGTAAATGTTCACACAGGCAAATCTTATTTCCAGAGCAAACAAGGCAACAGAAATCATACTAAATTAGGCAACCATGATTTAACTTAAGTAATTATCAAAAAAAATATTACTCATCGATTTCAAAAGCAGTTTCAAAAGATATGCTCTGTTCTCTGCTTTTAAAATCGATGAGTAATATTTTTTTTGATAATTACTTAAGTTAAATCATGGTTGCCTAATTTAGTATGATTTCTGTTGCCTTGTTTGCTCTGGAAATAAGATTTGCCTGTGTGAACATTTACAAGTATATTTGTGGATGAATGATATGTGTATGTATGCTGTAGTCTGCAATGACTCTGTTCCCTGATTCAAGTCCATTTTTTTAAACTTAAATCCCCTATCACCTGATCTAATCATTATTATAAATTGAGATATAAACAAAAATTGTTTGTGTTGTTTTAAATATGAATTGTGTAAGGAGCTAGAGGACACCGAGCAACACCCCAAGCAACCATGTTGATCCATCTGATACTCCACCTAGCTACCCGAGTGATGACCCGAAGTCACATGCCTCAGGACTCGAAGTTGCCGAGCGACAACCAACGCCGATCCACCATTTAGCTAAGTTGAGACACCCTCCACGACGAGCCACCAACACGGCAGAGCCACCTATGCCGAACCACTTCCTACGCCGAACCACCAACACGGCCGAACCACTTCCTACGCCGAACCACCAACACGGCCGAGCCACTTATGCCGAACCACTTCCTACGTCGAACCACCAACACGGCCGAGCCACTTATGCCGAACACTTCCTATGCCGAGCCACCAACACGGCCGAGCCACCAACACGGCCGAGCCACTTATGCCGAACCACTTCCTACGCCGAACCACCAACACGGCCGAGCCACTTATGCTGAACCACCTTCCATGCCTATCGAATGACCTTGACTCAAAGTATTCCTCCAAAAGACATGTAGCTCAACTCCATATGACTTGAAGCGAGTCCAGGGCGAGTCGAGACTCGTTGAAACCTAAGCTGCAAGTATTCAATAGCCTTCGCCCATCGACTATGCTGAATCTGGGCTGCATAATCATGATTTCCATCCATGATTGATTGTCAATTCACCCAGTTGACTAAAACCCACCGTATTCCAGTCTCGACAACTGAGCAACCGGTTTAGTTAAATCCGCCTGTCTACGGCCTTGCCAAAAGGCGGGTTAACTATTTGATTCCTCGGTTCTTCTTTCTCTATCAGAGCCATTTTACGCATACGGTGGACAACAGGTCTTGCTCCAAAAATTAAATCAATCCCAAACTCGATTTCCCAATGTGGAGGTAGAATTTTCACTTCTTCAAACACATCTGAAAATTATTTTACTATGGATATCTCCTCTAGTCACTTTTGAAATGAATTCAGCGCATACAGGAAACTATCTCATCGGACTAGGTCCTTCACATGGTAATTCATATTCTTCTCCTCGCCTATTTTCGAATTTCATTATTCTTTTGATGCAATTCAAATTCGCTTTGTACTTGGTCAATCAATCCATACCAAGTATCATCTCAAACCAATAAAATTTAAATCTATAAGGTCACATGAAAAGATTTGGGAAAGGTAGGTAACTCGTACTCTCTCACATATCATGTAAAGATCAGCAAGGCCACCTATTGGGTTGGACTCACAAACAAGCGTATCTATTCGGGTTGGGGTTAATTTTAAACTTTCAACTAATGTTTTAGACATAAAGCTATGGGATGCTCCCGTATCTAATAAAACTCTTACTAAATTATCATCAATATAAATTTTACCTTCGGGTACGCCTTTACCCTTGTCATTCCTAGAGGTAGAGGGATTATCTTCAATTGCATATACCGCATCTGCTCCAACCTTTACATCAATGGGCATTTATCCTTAGAGTGCCATGGCTAATGACAATTAAAGCAAAGATGCTTTTGAACTGTTGGCGCAGTCTGACCATTGTAACGACCCGATTTTTCAACGCCCGAAAATCGACATCAATACGTCCACTGTATCAAATGTCGAACAATCGAATGCCGGAAAACCGAACCATTAGGGTTAAAGAAGAAGGAGGTAGAAGATGAAATAGAAAACAACATCAGAATCTCACAATCGCAGCGGGACAATATATAATAGATAAATAACTGATCTTTAAACAAAAAGAACTATATCTGTTTATACATTACATCATCAGAGTACAACTAAAATTCATAGCACACAACTGGACAGTTATCATAACTTGTCCTTACAAAAGCTGACTACAAAGCGAAAAAATAATCAAGTACGGAAGTACATCTCGCCATCCAGCTCGTCTCCTGAGCTCCATAGCATCATATCATGTATCCTATAATACTCGGTCTGACCCGAGCATTACATTGAAATAACACTCGAATCAGTTTGGAAAACCAGCGTAAGAAAACACACTCAGTTGGATTCTTAAAGTTTTCAAAATCCTTTGAAATCAAAGGTATCTCGTAAGACCACGCCACAAATAAACATGTCGAGTGTTTTATCTAACGATAACCAAAGCATTTCTTATCAAATCGTCTGATATTATAATAGTGTCTAAATACAAATACTTATTCAAATAGCCGAAATTGTTTCATTCATTAAATTCCACCATACTAGATTTTACAAACAAGTCAGAAGGCACTTATTGGAGATTGGGTTTCCATCAATGGCAGGGCTACTGGGGTACCGCCCGTCATAGTTCGTGGTCTAGATCACCGTACCGAGGATCCACCCTGATCCCCTACAACACAAGACCGGAGCCACCGCTTACTGGAGAGTCCGAATAAGATCACCCCGTGGTTGGGATCAGCAACCGCCCACTAAACCAAATAAAAAGGAACATCTAAACAGGGATGACCTTACCCTAATTGGTTGCTAGCCACTTAGCCTTGCGTGCACCTCCCCTGTTTTAGCCATTCCCGGTTGATGAGGGTCAAGGTTAAGTGTTACCTTTTAAGCACACATTCACTTAGAATGCTCATCGTCCTCTTGACGATGTTCTGAAAGCATTCATCCATACAAGTCTGTTCCGGGTCCGAACGGAACTGAAGGCACTACTCCTACTGCATCCATTTTGGAATCGCCCTCAGGATTAGTAGTGATTAGCCCTTGCACTTCCCTGCTCCATCTTCGACTCCAAGTTCTTGTCTTCCTCACAAAACGTTCAAACCTGATTGAAGTGGTTTTCGAGAAATAAATCCCGATCCCGGTCTCTTCGAAACGATCAGCGCATTGGCCAATATTGATAGTTGGTTATTTAACTATCATATAACATCTACAACAATCATCAGGCCTTAATAATTTTCCAAATTATTATTTATTTCAAAATATCTTCGCAAGATATTAATTTTTCTACACTTCAACCCTTTGAAAACAGTTTTCAAATCACTTTTCTTTTGCGGAATAAATTCCAAATAAAGTGTATTTCTCTGAAAAGCCAAGTACGTTTTCAAAACGGATTTTTAAGTATAAGTTAAAAGTTTTAAAGTTGTTTTAAAAGAATGTTTTTGAGAAATTATTATTTAAGTTGTAAAATTTTCATGATGCTGCTTAGATACCTTTGAGCCTCTTCATTTGTTTGCATAATGTCCTTTTTCCTACAGTTAAAACACTCAGTGTTACTTACTGGGTTTCCTACTTGATTTTCGCCTTTTACAGCCTATTGCCTTTTTTGCTTATACAGACCCTTGTAATTGTTACTCTTTTGATCTACTGGTGAAGCTTCCTTGTCTAGTGCCTCATATCGGTTAGCCATATCAATCAGTTCCACAAAGGTCTCTTTTATGTACCCTGTCATTCGGCCGTGATATTGCTTCTTCGTTCCTTTGATGTACTTCCCATTCTTTTTTAAAGGAGTTCCTACCAGCTTCAGTCCGAAGCGGGAAAGTTCATTAAACTTTATGGTATACTCTTCTACTGTCATCTCTCCTTTAGCAATATCGGCGAAACTTGGGTAAACACAGGCTTTCCCTGCTTCCGGCATATATTGTTCCTCAAAAACTTCCTTGAATCTTGCCGATGAAAATCATCTTTTGACTTGGTCAAAGTTCGGGATTCCCACGAGGTTAATGCACTATCTTGTAGTTGCCAAGTTGCCAAAAATCATTGATGATCTTCTTCCAGGCCAAGTCCTCTAAAGATCTTCTCACACATCCTCAGCCAAGCTTACACTTCTAAAATAAACTCAATTCCTCGGCATGGCTTTCCCTCTAATCTGGTATACTTCTTACATAGAGTTGCAAAGTCAGCCAATGGTTCTATAGCAGTCACTACTTCTTGGACTACAGCCTCATTTGGTACTTGAGCATCAACATTTTGTGCTTCGACATTTGTAGTAAGGGCTCTAGAATTGGCATTCTGAGTTCTGCCATTGGTCAGGTCACTGCTACCACCTTCCCTTACTCATTTGTTTGTTCTAGTATCCATTCCTGCCACCTAAATATAGCAAGATCTATTTAGAATACATAGAATCGAGGTTACCTTTGAGGAAAAGTAATAAGCATGTTATAACCCGAATATTATTATACGGATAAAAATTACAAATACGCACTCTTAAATACACTCATACTCGTTCTAGGTGTTGCTAACCCTATATCTAACGAGTTAATCATCCTATGATATTACTAAGCCTATCTTTGATTGGTTGGCCCTAGTTAGGCTTTAGGTATTCGGTAAACCTAAGCTCTGATACCAAGCTGTGATGACCCAAAATTCAAACTCTCAAAAATCAACATTAACACAAACATGTCACAAATTCAAGTGTAAGAAAGTTGAATAATCATGGGTTAAAGAAAAAAAAGATAGATAATAGAAATAACATATTCTCACATTCGCATAGATCAAATATAATTAATCATCAGAGTTAACATCGGTTGTGTTCAACATAGATAATATAAATACTAACCCAACTAGGGACAATTATAACTGCTAACCCAAACACATGCTGGTACAAAATACATAAGTCAATAATACATAAACACTACAGCAAAAATAGTTTAAATCTAGTGAACCATCTCCAAGCTCCATACTCCATAGCTTTGGCTTCATAACTCCAGCTTCCAAAACGTTCCAGAATCTAAACAGCTAGGCTGCTTGGGAAAATAGGGCACCTAGAGTTTAAGGAAAAGGAAAGTAAACTCCGGGTCAGTCATGGGACTGGTGTGAGAAACTCAAATATGATTTTTGAAAACAAAGATATCTCATAAGACTGCGCCGCTAATTGTCAAGGAATAGGTATTTACCTTATGATAACCAAAACATCTTACGTCAAAATAAGGGGATATTATTTTTAATGAAATTCTTTTGAAAACACATTTCAAGTAAACTTATTAATCTTAGCTGAAATTGTTACATTGATTAAATTCCAACAGATTTAAGGTATACAACCAAATTCGTACATGGTTCGTATTAGGAGTTGGATTCCGTACAATGGCCCTAGTAAGGGACTACCTTCGCGCATTCATACTCCACTAATGAGATGTACTTAGGCTACCCACCTAATGCGCATACAAAACTAGACTACCTAACCGTGGTAGCCCGAATACGACACCCAACCCCGGCCGTACCCCAAACTCAACGAGAGCTCTCTACCATATAACTGTCAAACCAGACATATAAGGGAAATAAGTTTTATAAGGGGATGTCCATATCTTTAATGGGTGCTACCCATTTTAATAATCTTGTCGCATACCCTGTTTCAGCCATTCCCGATTGATGAGGCTAGAGGTAACGACATTACCTATTCATTGCAGCACATCCACTCTGAATGTCACATTGCCATATCCACCAATTACTAATTGACTTCCACAAAAATACAACCTTCGAGCTCATACATATCAAAGAAGGGTGTTAAACTAAAAGAAGTTTCCTTCTCCGCCACCAAGAAAATATACTTTTGTAAAAATCAATGTGCGTAATCATTGGAAATGCTTTGTCAAACATCCACCTATACAAGTCATTCAGGCACAAGATGAACCAAAGGCACCATTCTAAGCGACAGAACTTTCCAAATCGCTTTTGTTGTTCAGATTCCTCTTTTGGGGAGGCTTTTTGTACTCTTAGTTCATTGCGTTGCGAGATAGATGTTTTTCGGAGTGTCGTTGAGCAGGGTTTACTCTTCGGGGCTCAAGCATTTGAATCATTTACCCCCTTCATCGCGTTCGTTGGTATTTTGGTTTTGTCTCTTCTGGTTCCCATCTTTCCTTGTGTTTCATATGGCAGCCTTAGAATTGCTTCCATTTTGGGTGACCATCACATTATTCTGAGCTATGTTCTTTTGATGAGAATTGACTGGCTTGCCTTCTTGTTCATCTGCCTCTTCCAATCTTAAATACTGACCAGCTTTTTGGTTGAAATTCTTCCTTCTGGTTGGCTGCTTCATCTTGATCCATTTTTAAAAATCCATGTTCGGATGGATAGCGCAGACCAAAGCCATAAACACAATATCATCATCTGGATTACTTACCTCAGTTACTATGGGATTGAAACGGTTCATGAAAAATTTCAGATATTCGTTGCGTCCTTAGAATAGGCCAGATAGAGATATCACGTCTTTTGGCTGTGCCATGTGAAATCTGAACTGGTTCACGAATTTTCTTGCTAATTCATCAAATATGGAAATAGATCTTGGTAGAAGCTAGATGAACCACATTGAAGAAACTCCCTTATTTGCGCAAAAATGGTAAAAACACCCAAGATTAATTTAGTAGAGGAATAAATGAAGAAGAATAAAATTAAACAGAGAGGATAAAGCAGTAATGCAATAAGAATTGAATAGTAAACGAAAACACAAGGATTTATAGTGGTTTGGAGTTGTGTGCCTACATCCGCTTTGGAGAAATTTCTTTATTGATCACTTGTAAATCAAATTAAAATGAAGGAATGATGATAGCACTT
Organism: Allium fistulosum; assembly: GCA_030737815.1. Classification (NCBI taxonomy): domain Eukaryota; kingdom Viridiplantae; phylum Streptophyta; class Magnoliopsida; order Asparagales; family Amaryllidaceae; genus Allium; species Allium fistulosum. Next base: position 1,581,121,770 of record CM060902.1, on the reverse strand, counting down.
GATTACAATGGAGTCTAGAGCAACAAGTAGGGTAATGATCCTTTATATGAACAAAGAAGTTTGTATTTATAAGTGAAGACGGTGAAATATCTAGTTGAAAATTCGGCAAAAGACTCTTTAGATCCATAGGGACCCACAAGAACGATCACTGGTTCTAATTCGTGGTTTGGAATGATCGGAGCTGATCATTCATAATTGCTCTGATGAAGGTGCGGTCGTTCCTAGTGGCTCCATCGTATCTCTAATCCAAGCTCCTAAAGGTTATTGTCATTCTGACTTGTCGTTAGTGAGATATTGACCAATCTTCATTGAGTTGGATTGTTTAGGCTGAAAGGATACGATCATTCATGAATGATTTATACCGATCGTTCATATTTCCTCATTTATGCATGCGATCTATTTTAGGGACTCCTCTCTTCAATATATTGATGCTTTGTGAGTTTCAAGTGTGTTGGACTTGTAGATTTTTAGATATCGATCGATCATCATTGAATTGAGCTATGGAATCGATATGAAACAATCCATTGTATTGAATATGGATCTTACCTGATCCATCTTCAGGTAATAGTGAGCTCTCATGCTTTGAGTGTCCTATTGAGTTCACCTTCAGCTTTTTTTTACTATTTCTTCAGGTCATTATACTTGTTTGATCTTTGGACTTCATGATTGTTTATCTATACATCGATCCAGATGACAATTGAGTTTGTCTCGTCTGATAGGTCCAGATACAACCAGGTCAAAAGACAGGATAACATTTGACCTCCAAAGTACGTCTTGTTTGAACATGACATGCTTTGAGTCGTTGGAAGCTCGATTTGTTGGAAAGGATTCCATCTAATCTACTGAATAGTCACCATCCTTTCATTAAGTTGCTTTTTCATGAAGAGTCACATCTCTCTCTATTTGTCATGACTATTGGTCGATTTCCAATAGTATAGATACTAGTTTACGGTTTTTTGATGATTATTTTGCCTTGTCTCTAGGGATTATTAGGCTCCAGCAATTTGGTTCGAAGTCTTCTCCAATTGATTTTAGAAGAAAATTCAATCTCTGCCGATTTCAAATTTTGAATATTTGGAGCGTATACTAGCACATATACATATTCATACCTAACCCCTGATCACGATTTCATGTTCATGGGTTGTTGTTAGCCCTTTGTTTTTATTTTTTATTTTTTTGGGAATGATCGTTGTTTGCACCATAATCGGTCACAAACCCTCAAGAGTATGATTATAGAGAAGTAAATGAATAAATTAAAATTAAAACGAAGATTAACAGCAATCATACTAAGCAATGTAATGAATAATAAGAAGACAAGAGATTTATAGTGGTTCGGCGTTGTTCGGCCTACGTCCACTTTGAAGTTTGATCTTTATTATTCGCTTTGGATCTGAGTTACAATGGAGAAAAATGCTAACACTTGATTACAAAAGAGTATAATGCAAGCAGTAGCTTAAAAGATCCCGAAAATAATCACATAGGTTGGTATTTATAGGTGAAGATCATAAAATATTTAGCTTGGATTTCGACAGAGAGCTCTCTTAGTCCAGTAGGGCCCACCAGAATGATCGGCAAGAGATTGGAGCTCCTCTATGAACGATCGTTAACCATTACTGATCGTTCTGAATTTTGCTCAGATGGATACGAAGCTTGCAGCGTAGGGTTCCACAAAGCCAAGGATGATGCTATGAAAATTTGGTGGCAACTGGACATGATTTGTGAACGATCGGTAGTCGTTACCGATCGTTCCATTTCTTGGTCAAAATCATGCGCGTTCGATTTCGTAGGGTCATGCCATCATTGTAATCACTTCTTGAAAGTTTGGTTGCATTTGGACTTGTGGTTGATGAGATATGCTTGATTCTATGCCAAACTCGCCATGTTTTCGTATCGTTCCCATCGTGACGAAAGATATCGATCGGAAGAAATTTCCAATATTGTCCAATTAAAGTTTGATCTTTTCTAGGAGCTTCTTATGGTCTTCCATGCATGCTTCCAAATTTTTGAGTTGTTTGGATCCGAAGCCAATGAGATACACATGATTTTCTTGAATTTGGGATGACTTTCGTATCGTTCACAACGGTACGAAAGCGTTGGATATGAAAAATTGTTGAACTTCATCATTTTGATTTGAGATTGGTTTTGCGAGCTCCATACTCTACTTTATTGATGCTCTGAAAGTTTCAAGTCAATTGGCTTTGTAGATTTTGAGATATCGATCGATCTTGCTGATTTGAGCAGTTTTTCGTATCGATTCTGATTGGTGTGTATAAACCTTTGTTTGTTCATAACTTGAGCATACGAACTCCGATTGACCTGAAGTTATAAAAAGTACCCTCATAGGACTTTGTTTATCATTTCCTATTGATTGTGCCTTGATTCGAACCCGGAAAAAATCTGCTTGTATCGTTTGTGATCTTGTATATAGTTGTTTTTCAAAGCAGATAATCATCAGTTTTTAGCCAAGTCCTTGGTATCACGGCCTTGCCAAAAGGCGGGATAACAATCCCGTCTGATCATTCATAGCTTGGTTAGATTATCGGATCATTCCAGATTAAATATGGGTCGTTCGTGATCATGGAACGGTCGTTTTAGAATGTTTGGTATGTTGTCTATGTAGAACGATCGCGTATGATCGTTTTTACCTTGGTTACCCGATTCTTCATTCATACTCGTAGAATGATCGGTATGAATTCGTTGTATAAAAGATTGTAACGATCGGTGTAAGATGATTTCATGGGCTTCAATGGTTTGGCATATACCCCATATAAATATATAATTACATAACTGCATCCCCACTTTATAATCATTCATCATTTTTCATAGCATCAAATTCAAGAGAAAATGATCGGCAACACCTCCTTTTTCATTACTTTCAAACAAAGTTCTTGAATCCAAATTCACCCACCAAATCTTCCCTATCAAACTGTAGAGCAAATCCTTCCTCTCCTCCACTATCATCATCCCCATCCTTGTAGATCTCGACTTCAAATCGATTACTTTCTTCAAATTTTGTCATAGGTAGGTCGAATTTGATTAGTGTAGTGATTCAATGGCGAGACTTTGGTTTTTATGCGTTAACATTTGGCTAGGATGGTGAAGTCGATTGATGTGAAGAATGTTAGAGAAAAATGGATTTTAATCGACCGGTCATTTTGGCGATGGTGAAGAGGATGAGTCGTTAAGGTGGAGCAGCCAGTTGATCATTTCTTAAGAGAAGGGGTTTTATGAGATGGTTGAAATGAAGAAGCAAGGAATGATCATTTCAGATCATTCATGAGAATTTCACATTGAAGGATGGAGAGGAAATTGACCGATCGTTTAAAACGATCGTATGAAAATTCATTGGAGAACAATCCTACAGGAAGGATGTTGAAAATGGGAACGATGTGGCTCATTGTTTGGTTGGAGATGAAATTAGAACATTCATATAGAATGATCGTTCATGAACGATCGATTGTGAATGGAGGCTTTGAACGATCATATTAGACATCGATCTATCATGTATGAATGCTCGGACGTGCTCCACGACAATGATCAGTTGTCTGCAAACAAACTTCAAAAATGAACTTGACCAGATGAACTTGAACTTAGAGATGAGCTTCAGCCTTAAACTTGTGAGTGAACATATATGACTTGCACATGACTCGAACTGCATACTTCGACATACAGGATATTTGAACGATGACATGGACAAATGCCTTTGACAATCTCTTGAAGCTCATCAAACTCTAAGTATAAAATTCAAACTTAAACCTGCTGATAATCGATCCTGAGGTTCAAGCTGAATCATTCCCTATCGATGTAATGAATCGGTTGAGACGGTCAGCAATGACGGTCACTCCGGTCGAACCCGAAGTCTTGTCACAATTTCCGTCTTTAATTCTCTATCATTTATCACTGCATTGCATGACACTTCACCACACAACACTAGCACTCACTCTTAATGGGGGGTACAGGTTATCCCATCATATAACGGTTTTTTTACTAAGTTCAATAGAAATAGGTTCCAAACGCTCGGAACGTCTTGCAGCTATGTCCGCTATACCACCTTCTCAACCCAGCAATCCCGATGCTGAGTTGAGTTCTGCCACTTTATCAAACAGTCCATATTCTAGTCACCAACCAGAAATTCTTGGTCCTCTATTCGACATCTTTTCAGATGTTCCTATTCTTTTAACAAAAGTTATAGATCCTGCCCCCGACACCCTGGAAGATGCAGTCATTTTGGAAGATCCTTTATATTCTGTGGCCTCAAAGATTAACGAAGCCTCTCTTAGTCGAATTTGTAAGAGACATGGAATTTCATTCGACGATGTACTAGTCTCATCATGAGAATATAGGGCTCACAGGCCCCTGGAGGGGTTTTAGCATGCAACAAATTTATGTGCTAGGCCGGATGCGTTTCGCCTTTTAACTCGTATATCTGAGAGATTCTACATTGTTTGAGGCTAGCACCGGCGCAACTGCATACGAATCGCTATGCTCTGCTTAACTATATTTACACAGTGTTAATGGAGTTCTTATATTGCCCTCCAAGATCGAAGACATTCGATTCATATTCACCTTCAAGCGACAAACAGCGAGTCTCTCATTTACATTTCTAGAATCTGTTAAGATGTGCCAAATCTTAACTGGTACATGGAATAAGTTAAGAACTTTTTAAAGCGAATGGTTCTTTGTGCGTTATCCGCTTGGCTTTGCCCAATGGTGGTTGGAAAGACATAATTTTCATTTTGTGCTTTAATACAAATGCTTATATCCGAGTTTTATCCTAGACTCAGTAGTTTTCTAGTTATTTGCAGGCACTATCCCGCGGCCCGAGGGCAATCATTATAAGGAGGCGGTCTTAGCTCTCAAGAATGCACTACCAGAAGATAGGGATATTGAGTATCTCCTTACCGATGAATGTATCATCACCTTTTATCTGATGGAAGAAAGCCGAAGCATAGGGCTAGTGACTACTGCTCGAGTTTTCATACCAAAATGATGGGTCGCAGTTGGTCGAAGAGGAAACCGAGTTGATCTTGTCATGCACCTAGTAGAGGGGGCTCAGGAGGTCACTGATAAAAATGCAGAGGGAGATGAAGGTTCCAAGCTCGGTCATGATAACGAAGGGTCTAGTCTTAGGGTTGCAGTCGGATCCTCGCAGACCCCGCAACCCTAAACTCTCAAGAAAGGAAAAGGTAAGAAACTCATCTATAGATTTCTTAAGAGTCATCTCTCTAGTCGGCTCAAATTGTTCACTGCTCCTCAATTTGTTCTAGATGAATCCGCTTCTCAACCTTAAGAGAAATTAGACGAACTGCTTGACTTGTTATCTAATCTGCCAATATTGCATGATGTCGATACCTTTTACTTCACTAATGTGAATGTTGGTGGGTCAGACTCTCCTACCAGAACCGGTGCAGAAATCCCATATACTACTAAAGGAGATGTTACTCCTGCTAGAAAAGCTCCAATATCTGGTCTGTCGGGGGGGGGGGGGGGGCAAAAAGACATTTGCACTCACTTGCACTTCATAACTCTACACAGCTCTTATCTTGTGCCCTACAATATTTAGAGCTAATTCATTCTTTGTTTTTCTTCATAGGGACCATGGTGAGGAAGAGGAATATGTTTCAATCTCTTTAAGACTTATCTCACCAGACCTCGGGTTCTCGCTTGGGCCTGAACCGCAAAGGTACCGGTTGAGAATTTGATCCCAGCTACTGATCCAATCGGGATCGAGATTACCAAGATAGAGGTGATGTGGATAGATCGTTCTATGGTAAACACCAGTCAAGGTCTAGAAAACCTCCTCCAAAAAGTTCGGAGAACCTACCCAATTGTCATGATTTTACTTGCTGATTTTTCCTGAGGTCCTTCTTATGTTCCAATTTTTTCACATCCTATAGTTCCGTCTCACTCTCAACGATAAAGCGATCTCCGTCGTCATAGTGAGCATGATGCTTCTCACAGGCGGGATAAAGAGAGTTCTGATAAACAAGTTGCTTCTAAAAAGCCTTAGATTGATGGCGCCACTCACATGGCTCAGCTCCGGGAAGAATTCCTAAATTTGTGTTTTGATGGGTTCTTCTTTCATCCTAATCTAAAGAGGGTCCCCGTTAAGGTTCAAAAGATGATTGTGGACTATGTTACTGATATCCATAGGCAGTATAACGAGTGGATGAAGGTAGCAGAGAAAATCTCTAAAGTATCTTGGGAACTAGTGGTAGAGATAGAGAAATTAAAACACCAAGAAGCCCAGGATAAGAGAATTATTAAAACTTTGATCAACGAGCTGGAAGCTTCAAGAAACTCTCAAGCGGAGGCTGAGAGAAAAGCTGAAACTGCCACTAAGGCTCTGGAGGATAAAAAAAACTAGACATCTGGATGAGGTTCAAGTGTTGCATCACCAAAACCACCTGCTTGCACTTAAAAGAGACACAACTTAGAAGAATGGATTTGAATTCAAGGCTAAGATCGAGTATGCAATCAATGAAAAAGTTGATGAGCAAAATATTGGCCAGGATGCTTGCAACAAGCTAGTTAATGTCAGACTTAAGAGGGATGCGGCTGTTGAGAAAGCTAGGGATGTTGATGCTCTTGTTATGCGTAAAGTGGAGGCTGCTAAGGAGAAAACTAAAAAGGAAGTGATGAACGAGCTTGACCCGCTGCTTGTTTTCTATAATGTCAATGTTCTTAAGCATAGAAACTTGGAATGGCTTCGTGGTGACTATCCCTATTTGCTTTAGCATGCCTGGGAATTTCTTGTTATTGGAGAGAAGAGTGCTCTCAATGTCGAAGAGATTGATTTGATGAGGTTTGAAGGAGAAATCTTATTGGGTGATGAACCCAAAATTCTACATGAGGCCCAGCTTTTATTTCAGCAAGACTTAGCCATGGCCTCTTAACATGAAGTAGGTGAGGGCTTCAGGTCAGCGCAACCCGATGTTACAGCTGGTCTTCCTCAGTGTCTCAAGGGATTCCCAGCACGACTACAGATTCTTCTACTATTCTCGGATACGAGCCGAACAAGCCTCAACTTGAAATTCATAGTGGGCTTTCTTCGATTCAAGAACGTAGTTCTAAGGATACTCCAGCTCATCTTGGGAGCCAAACCGAGGAAGTTACCTCATTGACATCTCTCGTTTTAAAGAAAGTTAGGGTATCATTGATAGATATTTCTAATCTTTTCAATTATGTTTCTTCGGCTTTAGGTCTACCAGTTTTCCTTACACCTCTTCCATAAGAGCCTTAGCCGGGATCCCGAGCGCCCGCTACAGAGTCTATCACAGCTACAACTTCGACCGCTGCCCAAGACGCTCATGAAGAGAAGACTGTTGTTATTGATGAGCAATTCATGAATGCATTGTTGAGGGAAGGTAGTGACCCATGCCATGAGATCCCGGTTAATGACGATATCAAGATCATGGGCACCTCCGACCCCACTAATGAGAATAGCCTAAAGGATCATATTTAAAAAGAATTTGTTAAAGAAAAAAGCTAAGGATGAGCCCATTGACATGGGCCTCGACGATCCAGATCTTATCCCGCTTACCGTAATCCCTAGCGGGTCGATTCCCAGGGGTGAGGTCCCTTCTGCTTCTAAGGATGGCACTACTTCGATCCTCATATCTAAATATGTCTCTTTGAGAGGAATTAGGGGTGGTAAAGGATCGAGGAGAGAATCGGGTGAGAGTTCAAGCGGATCCACCCCAAAGAAACCAAGGAGGGACAAGAAATCCAAGAAATAGCCATTGCATCGGCTTGATGTGTACATAGCTTATGCAGTTATCTTTCTTCTTTTGTTGGTCGTGTTTATGCTAGTATGGCCCCTGCTTTTGATTCTCATTTTCTGCATAAACTTGTACGGCAACTTACAAGTTTAATGTAAATATTATTTTTTGTTTTTTTGTAGAACTCTTGTGTGAATTTGTTTAAGTACTCGAGCTATTACATTTTCCATTCAACGTACTTGTAATTCGTTGCTTTTTATTTGAATTATAATGCAACACGGCCACCTGTTGAGTTGGGCATAAATTCAATTAATTAACCTCAAGACCTCCTTGAGGTTGTGGCCTTGAGTTGTGTTTAAATGTTAGGCTCAAGCCTTAATTTTATGTCGTCGAATTCAATGGCTAAGTAATTATGCTTATGCCCTAGTGGGGTGGCAGAATTTATTAGTTGATGGTCGAGTTCCATCTCCACTAACTCCGTTCTCATCCTATTGAATTTAGGTATGAGTTGGTTAAGTAGCAAGTGGTCGAATCGCACTTATTCACATGTTTATACTCACGTCCACACTTTACGGACAAGAGTAATTCAATGGGCGGTCAACTGCACCCACTTACTATTTATACTCAAATTCGCACTCTGTTAACTTTGGAGTTGCTTTGGAAAATTGTCGAATTCACTTTTCCTTAGTCGGTTATCTTACCTCAAGTGTGGGGTTTCAATTCAATAAGTGATCGGTTGAACCGCGGTCAATCTCGAGTCGTGCTGATCCCATCGAATGGAGGGATATTAAGTTGGACGTATATCGTAACTTATATATGAGGTAATGGATGATCACAGATTTGAAGCAAAATTCAAATCTCTATTGCTGAATGAAGAAAGAAATGGCAGGGTTTTCCTTATTACATATCTATGAACTCAAATGCGAAAGCAAATTTCAGAAACTAAATAGAAAAACGGATTAAGTAAAATACGTTGAGATGTTCGCTATTCCATGCTCTCTGAAGTGTAACGTCATCGATAGTCGCTAGCTTGAAGGTTCCTTCTCCAAGCCTCTATTCAATGACATACGGTCCTTCCCATGTTGGTGTCATGTGAGAAGGGACTGGAAAAAATCATTTCAGTACGAGATCGCCAATTTCAAAGGTCCTAGGTTAAACTTTAGCGTTGTATAATCGGGCGACTCGGCCTCTTCATGCTTCTCATCTACTAAGTCTAGAGATTCCAAAAGGAGATTCTAGTTTTTCCTTGGGTCATAATAAGTCACTCTATTAGAAGGGACTTCAAGTTCTATGGGAATAACAGCTTCTGAGTCGTAAGTAAGAGCGAACAGAGTATGGCCAGTCGCGGACTAGTGGGTGGCTCTATAAGCCCATAATGTTGTTGGGAGTTCATCAACCCACTTGCCTTTGGTCTTCCCCAAATGCTTTTTTAGAATGGACTTAATGAGTTTATTGACGGCTTCAACTTGTCCATTTGTCTGAGTATGAGCGACCGACGAAAATCTTTTCTCAATGCGATGATGGTGGCAAAAGTCTTTGAATTTAGCACTATCGAATTTGGTCCCATTATCAGTTACAATTGTTCGAGGGAGACCAAAATGATAGATGATGTTTCAAACCACGAAGTTGATCACCTTTTTTGCTGTGATTGTGGCCAAAGGTTCAACTTCAACCCACTCGGTGAAGTAATGAACTGCTATGGTGGCGTACTTCGTGCCACCTTTTGAGATCGGCAATAAACCGATAATATCAATACAGTAAGTGGAAAACGACCATGGACTAACCATTTGCGTAATTTCTGTCGGTGGGGCTCTAGGAATTTTCTCAAACATTTAGCACTTGTCATGTTTCTTAGCATAATCAACTGTATCTCGGTTGACAATTGGTCAGTAGTACCCAAATCGATGTATTTTCTTTGCTAGGGATTGCCCCCGGTGTGATCGCCACATTCTCCTTCATAGGAATCTTTTAATCTTTTAATACTTGCTTAATTTCGTTGTGAGCGATACACCGAAGTAATGGAATGGAGTATCCCCTTCTATACATGATTCCTTCTTGAATGATATAACCTTATGCTTTGCGAAGGATTTTTCATCTTTCATTCCTTCATTCGGGTAACACTTCTTATTGCAAATAATTCTTGATGGGAGTCATCCATGACTCCTTTTCTGGTTCAACTCCGAAGATCCAATCAACCTCTATTTGGTTAGTCCTCAGAGTGTCAAGTACTTCGATTGGAACCAGGCCCATTTGCTGTGCATCTCTAGTATTGGCCAGTTTAGCTAGCCAGTCGGCTTTCTCATTTTGCTCTCTGGGGATGTGTGTAATCGAATAGTAATCAAAGCCATTCAATAGTTCTTGGACTCATTTTAGATAGGGAGCTAGTCGTTGTCTGGCTTGATGGTCTCCTCAGACTTGATATACTACTAATTGGGAATCAAAAAAGGTTTGTATAGCTTCCACTCCCAATTCTTAAGCAAGCTTTAGCCCAGCAATCAAAGCTTCGTATTCAACTTTATTGTTTGTTGCTTGGAAATTAAGCTTGAAAGCATAAAAGATTGATCACCCTTCAGGAGTCATTAATACAACTCCAGCTTCGGAACATTGATTATTGGATGCTCCATCCATATACATTTTCCATCGAATGTCTGGTGATTCACTAGTTTTTGGTAGGTCATCCTATGCAGTTAATTCTGCTATGAAATCACACTAATGCTTTCCCTGGATATCCCTTCAAGGAAGATAAGTGATATCGAATTGCTTAGTTCAATATTCCACTTAAGTAGCCTTCCAGACATCTTAGGTCGTTGTAGGACCTGTCATAACGGTTGGTCGGTGTAAACGTTAATCAGGTGAGCCTGAAAATATGGACGGAGCTTTCATGAAGCTATTAGCAGGAAATATGCTAATTTTTCCAACTTTGGATAATTTCTTTCAGCTCATGTCAATCGTTTTCTCACATAATAAACTGGCCTCTGAATCTGATCCTCTTCACGAATCAATGAGGCACTTATAACATGGGCCGACATGACCAAGTAAATGTACAGATTCTCATGATCTACCAGCTTTGACAAGATGGAAAGTTCCACCAAGTGGTTCACTAGAGCTTGGAATGCGTCTTCACAGTCCAGCGTTCATTCGAATTTTCTTCTCTCCCTTTTGATCAAATCGAAGAATGGAATACATTTTTTAGTAACTTTGGAAATAAATCGACTTTGTGCAGTGGCCTTCCATTTAGACTTTGTACTTGTTTAATGGTCTTCGGTGCTTGGATATTGCGAATTACTTGAATTTCTCTGGATTGGCTTCAATTCCATGAGAATTAACGATGAAACCTAGGAACTTTCCTATTGCAATGCCAAAACTGCACTTTAACAGATTAAGTTTCATTTTATATTATCGGAGAATGACGAACATTGCAGCTAAATCGCTAATGTGGTCACTTGATTGCCATAACTTCACGAGCATATCATCCAAATACACCTCCATCGACACTCCGATCGGATCTTTGAATATTCAATTGACCAACCTCTGATACGTAGCTCCAGCATTGTTTAATCCAAACGGCATCACCATGTAACAATATAGTCCTAGATCAGTAACAAAACTGGTGTGCTTCTGGTCAGGAATGTGCATCGAGATTTGGTTATATCCAGAGTACGCATCTATAAAAGATAGTAGCTCATGTCCAGCAATCAAATCCATCAGCTGATCAATCCTTAGAAGTGGAAAGCTGTCCTTTAGGAACGCCTTGTTTAAGTCCGAATAGTCAACACATGTTCACCACTTCCCATTAGCTTTTCTCACAAGTACAGGGTTAGATACCCACTTAAGGTAGAGGGCGTCGCGAATAAACCCATTGCATTTGAGTTTATCCACCTCCTCTTTCTGAGCGGCAGATCTCTCCGGATCCATGCTACGTCTTTTTTGTTTAACCAGGGCATGCCTTGGGTTGGTATTTAATGCATGGCTCGCGATGGCAGGTGAGATCCTACACATGTCAAAATGAGTCCAAGCGAACCCATCAAGATTTGGCAAGAGAAAACCAGCAAGTTCTTTCATCATTGGGGAGCTGAGTTGAGATCCGTTCTTTAACAACTATGATGGGTCATTGTGTTTGACCGTGATGTCGATCATCAACTCAGCTGGTGCAGCCTTGGTGTCTTCAGGCTCCTCATTATCATCTCTCGGATCTATGTCTTTATAGAACCGACTGTGGTGCCCGAGCCAAGTCCCAGGCACTGGTTGTCAATCTTCAACAGTTGGATGCAGAGAGGATTCTCCATACCCTTTCCTTTTTCTTTTCGTTGGGCTTCTCTTAACTCAGCTACATAGCAAGCGTGTCTGGCTTTCTAATCTCCATGCACAACTCCTATCCCATTGACGGTTAGGAATTTCAATGTGAGACATCATGGGGCGACGGCTGCCCGAAATTCAGCAAGGGTCGGTCGGCCTAGAAAAACGTTGTATGAAGAGGGTACATCTAACACAACAAACATCAACATCAGCACCTTTCGACGTCACCTTCTCCCAATTCCGCTGGTAATTTAATAGAACCAACAGCTTCAGTTGCCTTGCTATTAAAGCCATGGATATGGGCATGGCACGGCTTCAAATCTTTGGCTTTCGTTCTCATCTGGTCATAAGCCTTCTTAAATATTATATTCACTAAGCTTCCACAATCGATCAAAATCTTCCTTACAAAGGTGGGGCTGATCGTGGCCGAAATGACTAATGGGCCAATCGTCAGTGCCTCCACCTTATCTGCATCTCAATTTCGAAACACAATGTCATTTTCCATTGTGTGCTGCTGTTTGGCCGGAGCCCCATCTTCCGTATTCGAGCAACATTCAAAATTTACATGCTTGAGCGCATTATCGTACCGCTCCATTTCGTGCTAGCTCTTGTCAGCTAAATGTGGTCCTCCAAGTATTGTATTGATCACAATCTTCCTCCAGTTTGCGTAGGCTCCTCAGCCCTGGGTGGTACTTGTCCTCAATTAGGGTCGGACGTCCCTTACCAGCCATCCTATGAGCTTTAACAAATTGTCGCAGCTTTCTTTCCCGAATCAGCTTTTCGATAATGTCTCATAGATGTCGAAATTATTTGTATTGTGGTTGTAACTCTCGTGGAATCTACATTACTTCCGGTGTGCTTTTGTTTCTCTGTTGACTCCTTCGGAGCCAGCTTTTTATACTGCATTGTATTGGAAGTTAGCAAATAGACATTTTCCAACGATGTGTTCAGTGGCGTATAAGTCTCAAACATTGGAATCCTAGGCTTTCCTCTCCCATAACCCCTCTTTTAGTCACGGTTTCCATTGCCACCTTTCTTTTGCTGATCTGGTTTGTTTTGAACATTCACTTGAACTATTTCGGAGCTCTCTCCAGTTTGCTTTACTGCGATATTACTTTGCACTCCTTCTCCATCGGGCCCTACAACATCCTTTTTCCTAGACCTTCAAGCTTCCTCTTTCCTCAAGTATTGAGCTTCTTTTGCGTAGAAATGGTCTAAAGACGCAAGGGGTTCTCCAGCCAACCAATCGCCAAAATCAGATTTGGGGTCAATCCCATTATTTAACACCATCAGTATCGAGTGATCATTTCGGTTACTAACCTCAGTGATGGTAGTATGAAATCTTTCCAGATAATCCTTTTTGACTCCCTTGGAAATTTCTATGCTTGAGAGTGTATTCACTTCTTTAGGGCGCATAACGTGCATGCCGAACTGCTCCACAAATTTTGTTGCTAATTCATCGAATGTTGATATTGATCGTGGAGGTAGTCTTGTAAACCACGTGGTTGTGATCCCTCCTTGAGAGATGGGAAAACATCTGCACTTCAACACATCATCAGCTCGCATGGCATTCATCATCCATTCATATTGCATTATATGCTACACAGGATCAGACTATCCTTCGTAGACCGGCATCATGGGCATGGTGAACCTTCGTGGATGCTCCATGATAAAAATGTTGTTAGTGAATGGGGTGTGACTTCTTCAGAGTCCCTAGTCATCGTTGGTTAATCCCTAATTCTCCCTTATTAATTACCTGATCATAGCCGTCAAGTCCAGTGTTTGAAGAGTAGGTGCCAAGTTGTAATCGGGTTCTACATCATGTGAACGGTCTGGTCATTGTCTCCATGCCGCTTCATGTCTCCTTGGCTTAATGTTTTTACGATACATGTCATGTGTATTCACTTCATCATCGTTCCGAGGAGGTATCTGGTCAGCATTTATTCAAACTCCAACATTCAGATTGATTGCAGCATCACCGGTTCGTTGCCCTCCAGCTGTATGATGGAATCGTTCTTCAATAGACGATCAGCACCGATCATTCTAGATGGATCGATACCGACCATTATCGTTCTGTCTAGAACGATCGATTGAGGGCGTGTTGATGGTTCAGCGTGGTATCCGTCCGTTTTGTGGTGTCTACATCCATGATACTCATCAAATGAGGCTAAGCTTTCTAATGCGGAGTAAGGGGTTGGCTCCCTTCTAGCTTTTCCACGTTGTTGTTGATCCCGTAACTGATTCATCAGGTTTATGTTAGTCTGGATCTACTAGTTGAGTTGGCGATGGCTGTCCATCAACTTTCTCATCAAGTTTTGGAATTTGGTTCTAGTAATAGTTTCAGCCGGATTCTGGACATCAGCGGGGTTCTGGGTGTTAGCATTCACTGGAGGATTACTCTAGCCTACTTGTTGGATGTTAGCATCTTTATTTCTCTCCATGGACTAAGAAGTGGATCTAGTGTGCATAACCATTATTGAGAGTTTTCCTTTAGACTTTTCCAAATCTGAGTAGAATAGGGAAACTCTTGAGGATGATTCTAGATCTCTTCGTTGGATTTAAGCAGTCCAACAAAATAAAAGGATCCAATTTGAAGCTGAGAATCTTGGTTCTCAATGAAAGCACCAAAATGTTTGCACCAAAAATGGTTATAAACACCCATGAATAATTTAGTAGAGTAATAAATGAAGAAGAATAAAATTAAACAGAGAGGATAAATTAGTAATGCAATAAGAATTAAGCATTAAACAGAAATACAAGGATTTATAGTAGTTTGGCGTTGTGTGCCTACGTCCACTTTGTAGAAATTACTTTATTGATTACTTGTAAATTTGATTACAATAAAGAAATAATGATAGCACTAGATTACAATAGAGTCCAGAAAAACAAGTAGCGTGAAGATCCTTTAAATGAACAAAGAAGTTTGTGTTTATAGGTGAAGATGGCGAAATATCTCACTGGAAATTTAGTATAAGACTCTCCTAATCCATTAAGGCCCATAAGAACGATCGTCATTTCTAATTCGTGGTTTGGAACGATCGATGTCGATCGTTCATAATTGCTCTGACGAAGGTGCGATCGTTCCTTATAGTTTGACCATATCACTAATCCATGCTCCCAAAGTTTAGTGTCATTCTGACTTGTCGTTAGTGAGATATTGACCAATCTTCATTGAGTTGGATCGTTTAGGCTGATAGGATACGATCGTTCATGAACAATTTATACCGATCGTTCATATTTGCTCATTTATTGATGCAATCATTTTTTAAGACTACTCACTCCAATATATTGATGCTCTGAAAGTTTCAAGTGTGTTGGACTTGTAGATTTTGAGATATCGATTGATCATCGTTGAATTAGTTACGATCCATCTTCAGGGAATAGTGAGCACTCGTGCTTTGAGTGTCCTACTGAGTTCACCTTTAGCTTCTTCTTTGTTATTGCTTCAGGTCATTGTACTTGTCTGATCTCTGGACTTCATGATCATTGATCTGATACATCAATCCAGATGACAATTAAGTTTGTCTCATCTGATAGGTCCAGATTTAGCCGGGCCAAAAGGCCGAATAACATCCTTCTAGGAAGATAAGGAAGTATCTACCACGAACAACATTTTAAGCTCCTGCTCCATCCATGTACCAGCTACACTTGTACAGGTGTGGCTCAGGATCTCTAGCTCCATCGTAGGATGGAATAGTAGGCATGCTGAATTTCTTGGGATATTATTCGTTCAAAATGTCATCAGTGAAAGGGTTCTAGCTTGGAATGGATCCCCCATCGTCATCTACCCTATCTTTGCTTTCTTCCACTAAGCATTTGACCATATCCACAATATATGCCTCACTGGTCTGGTAATCCGTGGATCGGCTGTCAGTGGTCGTGCCAAGAGTTTGACTTTGCAAAAGGTCTTGTTAGCCGTCTGAAGCCTAGGCTCTCCTGTCTTTGGGAGAGCCATTCCCTCAAAGTTCCATTAGCTGGCGGTTGGTCGTGCAGGGGTGGTTTGAACTCCTTTGCTAGTGTTTTGTGCATTAACATTTTCATCCAATTTGTCTTCACCAAATTGCTCTTTATCTTCAAAATCGGAAAGAGCCATTGCTATGTCTTCCCATAAGGTTTTCACCCCTAAGTTCCGGTTGGTAGTAGGCTGCTTGGCGGTTGGCGAAGTGCTTGAATTTCCTTCTATAACAATTCCCTTAGCTCCGCTCATTACTTCTTTTCATTTTTGCTTTCTGTTCCTTCTATTTAGGGCAGAGATGAAAAAGTATTCCTGCTCTATAGCAGCCGTGGGTTCTGACATGGTTCTTGGAGCAGCTAGTGAATGCAAGGTAACGAGGACATTTAATTTGTCCATAAGAGCTTTCTGGCTACTTCCCATCATTTTGTTGATTTCATTAACCATTTTGATCAATTCACCTTTAGTGATGACATCACGTTATGTAGATGATCCCAACACTTGATCTCCAGTGTTAGCCTCAGAATTTGCTCCTACTAGCAGATGGTTAGTGTTGTTTACTTCAACTTGTTGGGGATTGGCTTCTTCTCCAGCTATAGCGGTTCTTAAGGACTTTCCAGGGGTAGTTTTCATTCTTCCCATCATTAGTCTTTAACGGCAGGATTTCAAACTTCCCAAAGCAGATTTGTAGATCTAACTTCTGGACCTGGCGGATCAAAAGAGGAAAACTAGATCTAAGCCTGAATTCATTGATTTCTCAGTGAAAACACCAAAATGTTTACCCAAAAAATGGATCAACACCCTAATTTGAGAATGAAAGCACCAGATCTGTTTCTCAGAGCAAAAAATATAGGAAATAAATGTAAAAAGAGCAGAAATAGTAAAGAGACAAGAAGATTTTTATAGTGGTTCAGTTGTTAATGAATCCTACGTCCACTTTATAGTTTTTATTAACCGACTGTTGTTACAAGATTGATTTGGGTTACAATATGATTGAATCTCCTAAGCTAGATCAAGTCACAAGTACTTGGAGGCACCAGAGGATCTCAGTTGCTCCTTGATGACTATTGTGTAGGAGAAGAAGATTGAAGAATAGCGATGGTAGAGTTGCAGCAGCCAGTCCAGAGGACCCCTTTCATGTTGTAGATAAGATTGTATTTATAGGAGTTGGAGAGCACTTGGGCCAGAGCCACTTTGTCAAAAGCCTATACTCATCATGTAGAAGGAGCCTAGAAATATAGAGCCAAAAATAGCTATCTATTTGGATCAGTGCCAATTTGACCTAATTGGGTTGGTACCGATCCAAATACTTAGCCAATTTTTGGCTTTGGCTTGTTTGATCAGGCTTCTTATTTCATATTGATGCTCTTTATGTAATTTCGTAGCTTGTTGATTTGTTTTGATGATGGTATCCTTATGGATTGGATTGAACCATATCTTGAATCAGATGAACCTTTACTTCTCGAAATAGGCTGCTTGGAATGTTCCCAAACTTGATAGGCGAACATAGTAGATGTATAAGGTCATGGTGCAAGAGGTTTGGAGGATCCAAGCATCATTGATTTGGATCGGTACCGACCCAATTGGATTGGACCGATGTTGATCCAAATCCTTAGCCTATTTGTGGCTAAGTTTTCTTGTAGTCCATTATTTGGTTCTTTTAGACCTTGTAGAGAAGTTTCAAGTAATTCTGACTTAGTCTGGATGTTTTAACTCCTATTGAATTCTGCTAGGTTAAAAACTCGATTAACAATATCTAATACATACTTCTCAAGAACATCAAGATATAAGAGGATACACAAATAGAAAATGGTAAATTAGGCAACTTATCATCTACCCTCCGATTATGCCCAATAATCATAAGCTAGTTTCTACGTCCCTAAACCTGAAATGTCTCAAAATGACTTAAGTATCATATAAATAATATACGGGTTAGACTATGTCTAAATGTAGGCATCAGTATATCATAACTAAGAGCATGGTATATCAATGATATCATAAAATAGCATAAGGATGTCTCAAATGTAACGTCCTACAATTTAAGGCCAAAAATAAGCGCTATAGATGCTGCAGTCATCCATAAGGTTATTTTTGGTGACAAACTGAGACCAGTGAATTGTAACTATAACATCAAGAGCATATGAATATGAAAATTTTCAAAATACATTTCATTAATAAACTTTCATATTCTTTACATAATCCTATTAATTCCACGTTGAGAAAATATAATAAGTACAATTATATTCCAAGAGCGACAAATGAAGATGACCCTTGATTGATTAGAGTCTAACTATTATAGTTACATATTTTGTCATTGCATCCATTCAAACAAAGTGTAAACTTCAAATAACACAACGAAAATTAAACCTAATATTAGCTTGCCTCCTGCACTTCTCTAAAGGCTTATTTGTCCAACTTGAACACCCTATATCCGAACTACTCAAATGGGCACCCGAGAGTTTAAGGGGAAAACAAAAACATCGGGTTTGAAAAAAAGTCTAATGTGAATAATAATATACCATCTCAAACCAAAATAGATATCCAGTGAGACCACGCCATAGAACGGAATAGGTTTTCCTCTTACTAGTATCTTATCAAAATATGTCAATTTTAACATAAATCATGTACCTGCAACTAAAATGGTTAAAAAAAGACATGATATGATCATATGCATGCAATATGGGTAAATATGACTAGCCTATTGTTAAAGGGTATGCATTCCCAAAGTTTACCTGCACCATGAAATTGAATATATGTCTCAAATTATAGTTTTCCTAAAGTCACTATGAACCTATTAGTTTTCACAGACCAACTAATAACCTATTAGGCTGACTCGGGCCAAAACATAACCAGATGTCAAAAAAATTCAAAATACGGTTAGGAGGAAAAAAAATTAAACAATACAGTAGGCATATAGAGCTATGATTTTCTTTCTGTGCGTAAACATCTATTAGTCTCACTACTGACAAAGCCTCATGCGCTAAAATCGCATACATTTACCAACTGGGGCTAATGGCTGAAGCATATGGCACGATCCTACACTAGTCCCACTGAAAATCTTATCTGGTTTTAAATCCATGATTCATATCTTATCTGGCTTTGATCAGTTCAAGGCAACCTAACACAATTGATCTATTTGATCCCCTAGATGCAACTACTCACTCAGGAGTTATGTATGACCATACTCACTACTAGAACAACCAAACTGGTGATTCTGTTCCTAATTCCCAAGATGCAATGGTTGGTAATGCATATGTGAGTATGACAATGATAAAATATGTAAATTTAGCTGATCAAATGATAACAAGAACATATAACATCACTTATCAAAATATGTTCAATCAATAGTCATATCCATAAAAAAATTGCATAAGTTTAAGTAATAATTTCCTTTGGAAAAATTCATATAAAATTATGCTAAAATACTATTTCCTTTCTTTGAAAACATTTATCTTTTGTAATGATAACAACTTAAAATAATTCTTAAAACAAGGAAAACATAGCCCAATTAGCTAAAAATTTATGTCAAAGCACTATCTTCTTTACATAGCCTTTAAAACACTCGTTATCAAAACAGGGATGTCGAGTCTTTATAAAACATAGGCTTTCGAGCCTCTAAACATTGTTATTAAACATCCAAACCATAAGGCTATCAAGCCTTTAGAAAACATGTCCATCGAGCCTATAAACATAGCGATTTAATTTGTAAAACATACGTTGTCGAGCCTATAAACAAAGTTATTAGATTTATAAAACATAAGGTTATTGTGCCTTTAGAAAACATGGCTATCGAACCTTTAAACATAGCCATTAGATATATAAAACATAAGGCTATAGGGCCGCTAAAACATAGCTATCAAGTTTGTAAAACATACAGTTATCAAGCCGCTAAAATCATAGTTATCGAATAGCTACTCGGAAGCTATCAAGTCACTATAAGACAAGGGGTGTTGAGTCCTCAAAAACATGAGGTGACGAACCTCTAAAAACTTAAGGGTGTCGAGTCTTAAAAAGAAGTTGCCGAGTCACTAAACCATACGGTTGTCGAGCCTCTATAAAAAATTGGCTATCGAGTCTTTACAAGACATGGGATATTGAACCTTTACAAAACATTGGGTATCTAACCCCTAAACACAAGGTGTCGAATCTTTATAAAAATAGATACATCATATAGCTATCGAGTAGCTATCACATGCATCTGCCTTTATAGTTGTCGAGCCTCAATGAACTATAGGTATCGAACTACTAAGTGATTGTACCAATGACATTTCTGTAAATAGAATAAAAGTTGTTTTGTTTTTTTTCAAGCTAAAACTTTCTACTAACTCTTGCCCTATGTCTAATTATAGTTAATAAGATTTCTTGTTAACACCCTAAAGTTATGTGAATAATTTTTGAATCAGACTCAATAAAATATTCATAAGAGAAAAAGTATGAAAGAATGAGTACAATAACATTAATAAGGAAAATATTACTCCAAAAGTCCACCTTTCGACTAAATCAAAAGGTTCTTCAACAAAGACTAAGGAAAAGCGGTTAGGACCAAACCTTTCGAAGGAGTCGAAAGGTTCCATCCCACAGTTCAGACCAAACCTTTCGAAGGAGTCGAAAGGTTCCATCTCATATCATCCATGAAATTCCTACCTTTCAAAGAAGATGACGAAGTCAAAGCAAGTGTTGATAACCCCATGGTGACCTTTTCGAAAGCATGGCAAGCCTTTCAAACCGGTTAAGACTCATCAAGACACCTTTTGACAAAGTCAAAAGGTTCTATGAAGAAGGCAACACTCAAAAGCACAGCTCTTGGCAACGTTCAAGTGAAGAGCAACCTTCCGACAAGGTCGAAGGGTTCACACCAGTATGAAAAAGGCAAACCTTTCGACAATGCCGAAAGATTCATGAAAGCATCAGAAAGGCAACCATTTGACAAAGTCGAAAGGTTCATGAAGGCATAAGAAAGGCAAACCTTTCGACATTTTCGAAAGGTTCACAACAGCATATGAAAAGCAAACCTTTCGACAAGGTTGAAAGGTTCATAATAGCACATAAAGAAGGCACCTTTCGACAAGGTCAAAGGCAAGAAGGTGGATGGATAAACCAAGAAGAACAAGGGAATACCTTTCGACAATGTCGAAAGGTTCATAACCTTTCTATCAAGACGAAAGGTTAAAGGCGGCATATAAAAGGGGGACCTTTTAACCTAGTCGAAAGCAAAGACGTGGCAAGGGGCCAACCTGCATCTATAAATAAGACCCAAGGGGTCACGTTTATGGTGACCTGGTCTCTCTGATTCTAATCTTGTATCTTCTTCATCAAAACATTGTAACCCTAATCGGGTGTTAATTTGGGAAATTTAATAAAATTGGGGTTTTCTTGGATAAGGAGGGAAGTTTTGAGCTTTGTTAATTTCTTTGTTGTTTACTTAAATCTTAGTTGGATTAACCTCATTGTTCTAGGTTCAACTCCATTGAAAGGTTCTTGTCGACAAAGTCGATAACACTTCTGACTTTATATCTTCTGCAACCTTCCAAAGCTATAACTCTATGGTCTAAACCTTTTGACAAGATCAACAGTTCTTCATGCTTTAATGATATTTGTAACCTTTAGAAGCTATATATCAAGTGATCTAACCTTTTGACAAGGTTAAAACCTGCTTCAAGTCGAAAGGTTATTCAATCCGAAGACTAAACCTTTCGACAACGTCGAAAGGTCGGATTCAAGAATTATTTGCATAACTTTGGGGTGTTAACAAAAAATCTTGTTAACAATTATCATTGGCTAACAAAATATTTTTCATTTTGTTTTCAAAAATTCTAGTAGGTCACGTTCTACATTCTCAATTAAATTTGTAAACAATATAATTATTATTCTTAACTCATATTAATTATAAACATTATAATAATAAATTCATAGAAAATCATAAAAAGTAGGGAAAATTCCCAAAAATATGGATTTCCTCTTTGTTCCATATATACAAATTTAGGGACTAAATTATTAATTTAATTATTGTTAATAATAAAAAACCAAAAATATCACATTTCTCCTTAGAAAATTCATAAAATATTCATATGAACTTGGAAAATTATGAAATTGAAACCCATCTCCAAAACTAATGTTATCTACAACATATTAACAATAAGAGATCACACAATTAGGTTTTACCTTTAAAACACCTTAAAACAATTTCATAAAATTTCAACAAACCATCATTCTATCAAATAATGATATTTTCAATCTAAGCATGAAATATTATCAATCCAATTCATAAATCAATCCTAAATCTGAAACAAAGCATAAACAAATGATATGGTTACTATTATTCACCTTGGATTGGATAAGAGAGATTGAAATTCGATGTAGATTAATTCCCTTAAGCTTTCCCTTTCAGATTTCTTAGGTTTCCTTTTCATTTTCTTCTCTAGGTAATGGTCGGCCTCCTTTAAGTTTTTGTTTTGATTTTTAGAAAATGAAATGAGAGTGAATAAGATAAGAAGGGTTTAGGGAATGAATTAAGGAACTATTCCCATTATGCCTCTCTCATTACCCTTTCTATTTTGTGATTTAAAACAATCTTATTAATTGATTAATTAAGGCCTGACCCAATTAGTTAACAAATCTCATTCTCCTTATCACCTCATATTATTCTATATAATTTATCTAATTAAATTTCCTGAATAATGTTATACAAAAATCTAGGGTGTTACATCAACATAGCAAAATATCACAAAACCATGCACAAGTATCACCACCTATATAAAACTTATGTCAAACTACTTATCATGTGTATAATGTCAAGTGGGGGAAACATTCATGCATCTAACTATCATCAAGCATAAAGGATACCAAACATCATATGGCATGCACACAACAATTCCTAAGATTATCTCTTTGATAATCGTAACATACCCAGGGTCCTTCATAATCAACATATATGAAAATATATAACAATTATCCAAACCAAACATACACGAAATACAATACAAATATGACATACCCTTGGTAGCCATGGTCATCTCTTAGATAACCATATAAAGGATAAATACATGGTACGTCCTTGCTCTCAACATCCTAACTACCCTTAAGAGTGGTATAATCGATGTGTAAAGGGTTACACAATTACATGGACACTCGGTTTCATGAATAAACCATGTTATCGATAGTCACATAATGGTCATCTAGACTTTTAGCCTCATAGTAATCGACTTGGCTCTTGGCCTTCGAAAAAATCATATGGTCTCTCAGACATCTAATAATCCACTCAACTCTTAATATCATAGACAATCATCTGGACTCTCAGTTCTATGTGCTCTCAGCATCATATACAATTATTTCGGCATCGGTCCCAACAAATGATCTAATCAGCTCTCAATCGTATGCACCATGATCTCATTTAAGTGAATATGTTTGTGCATGTAGCATCTCTTCGCTAATAACTAGATGGGAGACTTATAACTCTCAGCCTGCTCTAAGATCCTTCTTCATACGCTCTCGACGCTATTCCTATAGTCATTAGTTACCTTGACGGCTATTGTGACCCAATATACATCGAGTTTAAGACTACGCTATACAATGGTCACGACCATACAAGTGCCCTAACGGTAACAGAAGGTTGGCTTATATGACATGGGGGTTGTGGCCTTTTCTATATGCATCAAAAAGGTATGTCATGGATTCGAGGAGCGACCCCATAATCAAGCCACTAGGATACATACTAGCCCAATCTGGTTTACTCCATGCCAAAAAATATGAGTATATACACAATAGATAGACACACTTATGGCTCTTAACCTGCTCACTCTTAGTTTGTAACACCATAAATATAAATACCCCTTATACTTAACCTTGTATGAGTGACATCTACTTATAGAAAGTAATCAAACAAAAATCAGCATGGGCATCCCTTACCACTTGGATTTACTCGCTCGTTTACTCAATGCTTGCAAACTATACTCACATCACATAATAATATTTTATAATATGAATCCTAGGAGTTACCGGAAAATATTACCAAGCATTCCATGCCAACATTATTATTAATATATTTACTCAGGTCCCTTACATTCTAAAATTTCACACAAATATATTCTATATAAAAAGTCCAAAGAATAACTGGAGAAATATTACCAATTGTCCTATATTTTTGGCAAAGCCAACCGGTTTTTAAAGTGGACCACCGACTTTATTACAAAAAGTAATAAATACATTTGAGAACCAGGAGCTAGGCCCATTGCCTAACTACTAATTTGAACCAAAAAATAGAAAAGAAACAAGAGAAAGGAAAAAAATACAAGGCCAGAAGGTAAACACAGAAGAACCAAAATAAAACTAAAGAGAATCAAGACCAAGAAGAAGCAAGAATAGTCGGGTACTTAGTAGACGGTCTCTTTAATTACATTTGAATTCTAGCTTTTATCTCAAACCAAAGGCAATCCAAAGTTTTCCTTTTGTCTTCAAATATGATGGAATTTCTTTCCTTCCAAACAGTGTCAAGATAAATTTTAGTAACCATAACTATCAGCCGCGATCCAAAAGAGTTACCTTTAACAACATGAAAAACATAATCCCATTGCAGATCAGAAGGAAAGCTTGCAATACAACATCCTGTTTTAAGCATTAACTTCGACCACAAGCTAAACAAAGAAGGACATTCAAAAAACATGCGAGCAGTGGATTCAAAATGCATAAAGTAGAAAACATAATCTCTGGAACATGTCAACCCATAACCATATAAAATGTCAGTGGTTAATAGAGCATTATTAAGGACCTACCATAGCATTAAGTTCTCAGTAGGAGAAGTGTCAGGTCTCCATATAACAGAAGCCAATTTTTAGCATGCAAGGAAATATTTTGAGTGAGTAATTGATACACAATGGCAATACTATGAGGCTTGAGGTTCCAGGAAGTTGACAGAGAGGGTTGTAAATGGAAGTGATTACTATGTATAGACTGCCAAATCTGTCTTACAGCATGACTACTGTTGTAAGGAAGATGAGCTTTCCCATCAGTGACACAATCATTAGCCTTAGCATGGTAATGGATACCAGTTTTGCTGAAGTTGCTGGAAGGTTAAAAGATGAGATAATATGATGCCTCTACCAACCCTGGGATCATGCCAGAAACTGATAGTATTTTTGCCAGTGAAGTAAGACTGAATATGGGGTAGGAACAAGTCTCTAAACTCAAGCAGCTTCCTCCAAGTCCAAATACAAGATTGCGGAATTTCCATGTTCCATGTGTACTTCCTGCCTATGCTATGATGTCGTATCTATTTAACCCAAATACTGTCTTTTTTACTCAGAATGTTAGTGAAGTGTTTACTTAGTGCTGCAATGTTCCATGTTATGATATTGTTGGTACCCAAACCTCCCTTGCTATGTGGTATTTCAAACCTTGAGAAAGAGCATGGTATGAGTTTCCTAGAATGTATAGAGCCAGTCCAGAAAAATCTTAGCATGGCAGATCTAATTAATTTCATTAATTTCATGGGAAGGATGACTTTACGAGCCCAATATACCATCATGGAGAAGTTGATAAATTTTATAAGAACAAGTCAAACAGCTTGAGAGAGTTTTCTATTGGACCAACAATTCAAGGTTGCTGTGATTTTGTTACACAAAGGAAGGCAGTATGCAAGTGTTATTCTTTTGGTTATTAAAGGAAGGCCCAGGTAGTTCATATCTCCTTGCATTCTATTAAACCAATTGCTTGATGAAGATCAGAAGAAGTGTTTGCGGTAACTCCAGAAATCAACATACTTGATTTGCTATGGTTTAATTTAAGGCCAGTCGTCTTAAAGAAGGTCTCTAAAGTTGGTACAATGCATGTAAGAGAGGAAATATCAAGTTTGGTAAATAAAAGCACATGATCAGCAAACATAATGGTGGAGATTTACATTTGTCTACACTTGGGATGGAATTTAACTTGATTGTTAGAGAATTTCTTGGACATCAGAGAAGAGAAAACTTCCATAATCATAATGAATGGATAAGAAGAAATAGGATCTTCTTGGCATATTCCTTTCTTACTCTTGAAACAACCCACGGGCCTACCATTGACAATAACTGAGAATTAAGGAGAAGAAATGCAGGTATAAACCCATGCCACAAAGACCTTAGGGATTCCCATTTTGGTCATGGTTCTAACAATGGCAGACCAATGGACACTATCATATGCCTTGGAGATGTCAATCTTAAGAGCAGCTGCAGAGGAGGAAGAGGTTCTATCATAGCCTTTCAACAATTCTTGTGCCAGCAGTATATTATCTAAGATGCTCCTCCTTGGTAAAAAAGCAGCTTGGTTTGAGGAGATAGGTAAAGGTAAGACAGCAACCGGTCTTGTAGCAAGGATCTTAGTGATGCATTTGTAGAAGATATTGCAATATGAGATAGGTCTAAAAGAGGAAACAGAAGATGGATTGGAGATCTTAGGGATCAGAGCAATATTGGTAGAGTTGACTTCACCAAGGAGCTTGCATTTATCAAAGAAGTTGTGAATAGCCTTACAAAAGTCAGACCCAATCAAATTCCAGGATGAGATGAAGAAAGTGACATTGAGTCCATCAGGTCCTCCAACTAATTTCCAATTCATGGAAAAAAGTGTATTTTTAATCTCAGCATCTGTGACTTTGGAAATTAAGGTAGAAGCTTGCTCATGGTTAATAGAAGGGAGGTTAAGGTTGGAGATACCATCCAAGTCAGGAGAAAACTTAGAGTTGTTACCAAATAGATTAGAAAAATGTTCAACAAAAGCTTTATCAACAGTAGTAGGGGATGAGTGCAGATTGCCTTCTTCATCATATATTGTGTGTATCTGCTGCTTAGCTTGTTTGATTTTGATAGAGGATGAAAGTAAGCAGAGTTCCTGTCACCTTCCTGTAACCATTTGTCATGAAGCTACTGCCTTTTCATGCAATCTTCAATTTCAAGAGCTATGTTGAGTTCATGGAATAGCCTATTCTCTTCTTGAGCAGCTTCTACATCATTTGGGTGATCCATCATATTATCTTGAGCAATCTTCAAAAGATCTTTCAGATTAGTTGACAAGAGATTACTGAAGCCAAAAGTGCTTCGAGACCATTGCCTTAATGCTACCTTGATGGTCTTGAGCTTCCTGTAAAACTTAAACATGGGGTTACTATAAAATAAAGTATTACAAGCCTGTATAATAATATTATTAAATTAAGGATGCTTAACCCAAGCATTGAAAAATCGAAAACTTCTCTTTTCATTGTTACAAGGGGGACTAGAATGAAATACTAAAGGAGAGTGATCAGAAAGAACTGGTTGAGGTAGGAAAACAGAAAGGGATGGCCAGAGAGACAAGGAAGAGAGATTACAAAAGGCATAATCAATGGTTGTGAAGGTTCGAACTCCACTCCTACTACGATTGTTCCAAGAATATTTAACACCATATTTTGGGATAGAGATGAGGTCAGAGTCAGTGAGGGAAATATTAAGTGGGGCAATGTCTTTAGGGAGGAGAGGGAGACCGCCAATTTTATCATTGAGATCAAAACAGCAGTTGAAATCCCCCATCACAATCCAAGGGTGGGAAGATTGTCTAAGAGGAGGTAAAGATTCAAGGAAGTTGATCCTTGAAGGTAAAGAGTTGTCAGCATAGACAATAGTTAGATAGAAGGAGGAGGGAGGGTGAATAGAAGAGATGTGGAGGTGGATGTGTTGCCTGGAGGAAATGATTAGAGGACCATTATGAATCATAGACCAAGTAGGGAAGATGTAGTTTGCTGCTTTGGTGGTCAAGGAAGAGTTAAGCTTTGTTTCAAGGAGAGCAAGGAGATAGAGGTCATGTGTATGAATTAATTTTTTTGCTTGATCAAGTTTAATATTGCAGTGAGCACCATGTAAATTCCAAGCTGCAAGGTTTATATTCATCGAGTAAACTATAAGCATAGAGGAAAGTTATCTTTGATACTCTTTAAGAGAGCGTGTTATTCTTCTAGAATTATAGCTTGTTCGATTGGTGTTAAGAGGAGTTATGGCAGTGGATTCTTGCCTATCAGAGTTTGTTGCAGAAGTGTTTGAAATAGGTTGGGGATCATCAACTTGATGAACATGTTGTTCAGGGGAGACCCAACATGGAATGTTGATAGAGAAGGAATAGGCAAAGGGAATGGCTTTTATTTTGGGTGACAGTTGTGATTTGGAATTGTTTTCATGTTCATGTATGGATGCAATCAGGCTGGTAAGTTGCTTTTGAAGTGTGTTGCACCAGTCTGTCTCAAATTCAAGGGAGGGTAAATTGTAAGGAATGACTTGAGAAAATGATTGGTTTACTTCAGGCTGGGTTATCATGTTTTGATAAGATGATTCATTGGGGAATGAAGGCAAGCTATCAGGGATGACTCAGGCAAAAGAGTGGTTTACTTCGGGCTCTGCCTTATTGATCAATGCTTCCACTGTTGCAGCAGATTAAGTGTGCTTGTGCACATGCACAGCTGACACAGAAGGATAACAGCTGCTTTTTTATTAAGGCTACTTAAACCATTGCCTACTTGTTCATTTGTACTTCCTATTTCTTTATTTACTACTTCAACCTCCAAATCTTCATCTAACATGATCTCACTTCCATTAGCTTCACAAACTTGAAGTACCGTGAACTTGTTATTGTGCAGTTCAATGACTTCTGCTTACTTCGGGCCTTCAGAGTCATATATTTCCTTTCCTCCATTGCATTTGTTTACTTCCTTAACCAAAAAACTTTTATTCGCATTCTCTATTCCAGCATCAGATGTATCCTTAACGTGTTGAACAGTTTTTACATTCTTTCTCTTTCCTTTATAGTTCTCAACTCTCTGCCATGTCTGTTTCTTTCTAACAAGTGTAACAGCTACTTCAACATCTTTATGAACTTTATTGCATTCCTCCTCTTTATTTGCTTGCATACTCTTGTTTGCATCTGACGTCATAAGAGTCAAGCATGTTTCCAATGAGTGCCCAAATATTTTACAAGAGTCATGCATGTTTCGAAAGTCCTATATTATGCGGTATTATAACTCGGTTTATTCATATTCCTGGTTACACAGAAATATAATCAACCATGGCACACACATCAATTTTGAAAAGTGAGCTTTTTATTTATAAAAAAAATATTATAACTAATACAAGCCTTTATATATTCTTTAAAATTAAGTACTCCATTCCACTTTGATTATTTAGTACTAAAATAAGGTATTATAAATCTTGCAATAAATTACCGAATATTTCTTTTATAATAATAACTTTTAAAATCACTTTTCAAGTCAAATATAATTTGTAAAAGTCATTTCCCAATTTTATGAAATTAAATACTATTTTTAAATGAATTTTAAAGTCTCCAAATCAATTTCTTTTTATTTCAAATCCATAAAATATTTTCTAAAACAATTGCTTTTATTGAAAATTCATGAAATACACTTTAAAGGTCGTACAACATTAATTAAAAGCCATTCCATATATTTCAAAAACTATATAAAAAATTTAAATAATTATTAAAGCCATAAATCTATTTCATTTAATAAATCCATAACTTTAAAACAATTAATATTAAATAACAATAAAATAATTTTATATCATGATGCATGTAATTTTATACTTAAAATTTATATATAAATATATATTATTTTTTTCACAATCAACACTAAAAACACTTATGCAAACTGCATTTAGGCCAAGCACTTGTGCACCTTGCACTAATCCAACGATCACGACCTAAAACATGAAATGTTTCAGCTCGTCTGACAATTTTCCAACAACTCCAACCGCTTTATACCTCTCTATTCGAACCATACTTCAACCCCACACACTACACTACATTCCAGCTAAGAAAAGCTCCATACTTCCTGTAGCACTTCATAGCACTATCAAAACCCAACTTTTCCTCTTCTCTAAAAATGAAAAATGACACCATGCTCAAAATCCAACTTTTAAGATTCCTAGAGGTGTAGATCCTTATTGAGAAGCTTAGCTTCAAGTTTCATAATTTATAGAATTTTGTTTGATTTTATATGAATTTTTGAAGAAGTAGATTATGATTTTCATAATTGGGATTAGAGAGTTGGAGCTTGAAATGTGTATATGGGAGTGAATTTTGAAGGCAAAGTGGATGGTTTCTAGACTATTTAGGACAATGGAAAAAGTGGACAATATTCTAAGTGTCTTATTGTGCTAATGGGCTCACTTATTTATGTGTTCTTATTCATTTTCTTTCTTTTTCTCTTGCTAATCTATTTTTTATCGTGACAAATTAGCTCAGGCCCCAAAATAAAATTCATATTTATTATCCATAAACTTTTTTGTAACAACCATGTTTTTAATTATCTGATAATTAAAAATTAATTAGAAATAATTATTTCAAATTTTGATTTGTGAAATTTAATTGTGAAATTAAATCTAGTTTTGAGAAAAGTTGAATTGTTTTATCTTAATTAAACTCAAGATAATTTTGTGAAATGTGATAAATTTGAAATAATTGTTAATATTGAGATTCATCATTTTAAAAAGAGAAATTCAATTAATAGTTTATTTTATTTTATTTCAAATAAAGATAATAAATTTTATTTTCAAAAGTTACATTTAATTGAATAAACAATATTAATATAAATTGAATTTTAACTTGTTAATTGATTTTTTCGTAAATTTAAGAAATCAGTTTGTGATTTTGTTAAAATATTGTTTAGTGTAAAATGGTGATTTAATAAGTGATTAATCAAAACTAAAAATTTGATTTAATAGTAGAATATAGTATTTTGTAAATTTAAGAGATGTAATTAGAAACACTTCCCCAATTAGTAACACCTAGCTATTGGGTTTAATAACACCAAGCCCAATAACCCAACATAAGTATTGAGAAAGCTTCTTCTCATTTACAGTACGTACTTCACTTTTTGAAAAATGATAAACGAATAGAGAACGAGATTAGAAATCCCTCTTTCAATCTAGGGTTCAATCTTCTTTAATTCAAAGTGCAAAATAAACTCTTTTGGGAAGCTAATCAATTAAGGTGAGGAACTGAATTCTAATTCTATATATATATTAAGTAATTTCCATTGTTTTAGAAATTGATTTGGGTTTTTTATTGTTTGTTTGAATCTACTGTCTAGGGCTTGCAATCTCAGTCTAAAGCTACTATAATTGCTTATAGTGCTGAATTAAGAAGAAGAAAGGTGAGTTATTTCAACTCACTCAACCTATCTCTAAACAATTGTTACATGCTAGGAATTTTTGATTCAGTGATTGTGAATTTGTTGATTTTTAGTTTTCCTATAGTTGGATGTCTATAATTCTTCCTCTCTGTCAGTTTATTGCATACTGTAGAAACCCAATTTTTAACCATCTTCATTATTTGATTGTTTTGGGAAATATTGAATGTTTGTATGCTGAATTTTGGGTGCATAAGAACAATATGAATCGTTGAAATGAAGTACAATCGTGTCGAAGTTCAAAAGAGTCGTCAATGGACCTCAGAATCACTTAGAACTCGCATTCCAGGTGGTCGACCGGTCATACACGACCAGTCGACCGGTTGAAGGACTGGAACGTGAGTTCCGGGTCTCAGTTAGTCCACCATTTGTCTATGTTTTTCTTCTTGGCTGTTTAGCATTGTCTAGTTGATTTCTAGACATTGTGTGGCTTGAGTTTCTGAGTTTAAATAATCTAAATTGATACATTAAATCTTTAATTGTTTTACTTAATAAAATGTATATTAAAAATAAGAGTTTTATTTAAGAAAGGTTATTATAGACTATAAATTTTAAATTGGTTTTTGAATGAATCATGTTCTCTTTATAAATGATCATTATCAAGTAAATAATTTATATTAAGCCTTGTTAGTAAAAAAAGGGATAAGGAATTTAGTATTGTGATTTTGGAAATATAACTATGATTTTGGAATAACATTTTTGTGAGTGACATAACTATATGGAAATTAGAAATAATTTTGTTTATATAAGCGAAATCTTAAAACAAATTTGAGTTATGGAATTTGAAAATGTTTGGAATTTTAAATAATTAATATGATTTTAGGATACATGGAAAAATCTTGGTTTTATAATAAATGCTTTTGGATTTAAACGAACTTATTCAAAAATTATAATAAGAGTTTTGAATAATAAACTCAAAAGATAAATTGTTTTGAGAGCTTTAATTCTATAATTTGGGAAGTACTATTATTCGACTTTATATTATCGATTTTTTTAAATGCTTTTGAATAATGTTTCGTCTAATATGGTATAACTCATTGAATCGAATGTTTGAGTGGAATTTACTAACACATTAGCGAATATTTGAACTTAATTAGGTAGTATGGGCTACCTAAGTTAAATTCTTGTGATCATATTTGGGAAAGTAATTAACACTTTAGAGTTGTATTCTCTTCTGGTGTGCAACAAGAGGTTACAAGATCCTTAAGAGAATGTAATTTAGGTTTTTCGATGGTATTCGTAATAAGTGATATTTACTAGCTTTTAGTAAATATTTGAATTTCGATGGACGGGGTGGGACGTCTATGTTAAATTCTGGTGAATACTGAAAGTGATAGTGTTTGGCACTTTTTAGTTTACTCTCTTTTGGTATGCGGCGTGAGGCTGCTAGATCCTTAAGAAGTTTTCTCATAGATTTCTTGTCATAAATATAATAATAAATAAATTATCTGGATTTCTTTCCAAGTGAAATAATAAAATACATCTTGGAATTTTCGAGTCATGATTATTACGATCAATTTGATCGTCTTGGATTATCCTTGAGATTGTTTTGTGATCTTGAGTTATCCCGTCCTGAGTTATGATCCCCGGTATCGGATCGTCTTGAGTGATACCAAATTGTTTGCATGTTTGCTACGAGGCTTGAGTACGATCA
Organism: Allium fistulosum; assembly: GCA_030737815.1. Lineage (NCBI taxonomy): Eukaryota > Viridiplantae > Streptophyta > Magnoliopsida > Asparagales > Amaryllidaceae > Allium > Allium fistulosum. Next base: position 1,581,088,951 of record CM060902.1, on the reverse strand, counting down.
TTGCGATCGTCTTGAGTATTGATCTCTTGGATACTGAAAAATTAGATTCTGTAACTAGTCTGTGTTTGTTAATTAAGTATATATTCTTGGATCTTGTTATGGATGATAGGTTTAGTCAATCTTGTGAATCATGTGTTTAGGAACTAATCCATGCTCTATGACTTAAAATTATAATCTTATTTTGCGTTAAACTAATATTCGGACTTGTGATATCTTGGATATCTGTATATAATCATGTGATTAATGATTAGCTGTGTATATTTTAGACATTTGTATTGGACATCTGTATTAGACATCTTGGAAACCTGTATTGGGAACCTGGATTCATTTCTGTACTATTCATTCTTGTGTTATATCTTGTTCTCACCCTATTGGATATTTAGAGATAGTCTGACCCAGGTGTTATTGCGACGCCCGCCCCGCACCACCCGCATTCCAGTGACCTAATGATGCGTTGTAGTGGTGCCAGACTGATACAGAATGGTCGCTAGGGGTTTTAAACTAAAGCAGAAACCAGTTGCATATCTCATAGCGCATGGATAAAATATAATATAAAACATATACAACAGAAAATATAGTGAGACATAACCGATGAAAGAAGGAATCTCTACTAAAATATCATCAGTTACTGTACAATTGTCATAACTCTCAAGTACATCATGTCCTTACTACATTTCTCAGAGTATCAAAACAAAACAAGAGAGCGAAAACTAGTAATATAGAGTAATACGCCATAGCTCCTCCAAGCTCGTCTTCGTATAGTAGCAAGCGTCCACACCTAACATGTCATCTAGTCTGCTCATTTAAGAGCACCCAAGATGATAAGAAGCAGAGTTAAAACCTCAGGTCAGACAATGGTCTGGTGTGAGCGATAACGACTACCAAAAGCTATATTGTAAAATATGGTACAAGACAGGTATACAAAACCATACCTGACCTGTCCCTGCAACCAAATAGTATGCACATAATAATAAGACAATATATGCCACCCAAAATAAACCAAATAGGATACTGTAATAGAATAGCATAGAAGAATATAGGAAGCCTCATCCACTGGCCCCATTCCCAATCCCTCCTCCAGCATTCCAATAGATGATAGCCTACCAAATAGCAAACATATCAACCATAGCAACCATAGCATCCAAAACCTAGCTATCATCTTCCATAGCCTTGAACATATGCTAACTCATATGGACCCGTCCTCGCTTGCTAGAGACTAATGGAAATACCGGTTCTCGATTGTTTCACACCGTACTTTCAAGTTCAAAACCCCGCACGGCTGTCTCTTGTGATGCCACTATACCATCTAACCTAGACCTCCTACAGGACGGCCTAGAGTACACGACTTGTGCTACCAGCCCTCGGGTACCACCGCATATAGTATCCTTGCTTTGACACAACCAGAACACTTTGAGTCACCAACGGTTCCTTGGCACTCCAAACAATGCAGAGCTTTCCACAACTCCAATCCAATTCAGGGCACGAGTCCTAACACTCAACACAGTCCATTATACCACGGCCACGTCCCATTCCAAACTGTCTATCAACTCCTTCGACCCTACTCCTTATCCGAGCCTCCAATCAAAGAGTTTAAATTGATCACGCCATAACTACCAAACCGTAGAAGCAATCGACAAACCACGACCACTAGCATGATCCAATACCTACCCAGAAGCACTCCTCCAAAAATCATGACCATCCCATCAATAAAGTCGGGTCGGTACCGATCCGACTGGGTCGGTACCAATCCGACTGGGTCGGATCGGTATCGATCCGATTACTTAGCCATTTTTGGCTAAGTCTCCACTCCAGCCCCAAGTACTTCCCTCGTAGGTGCCATTGACCCCTTGCTACTCTTCCTAGCCACTTGGTCCTCCCTGCTACCCTTCCTAGCTGATCCAACTGAAGTTGATCCATCCAACCTTCAATACTTAGCCTATCCTCCAATTCAACACCATAGAGCCTCACTAAGAACCATGTACCTTCAGCCCTATGGATCTTAAGTCAATTGGGGTACAAAATCTAGATCGGTATCGATCCAGATACTTAGCACCAATTGGCGTGCAACTTTCTGAGCCTCTTCCCAGCATGCTCCAGAGCCTATCCTCCAAGTTTCGTGCGAATCTGACGAACTTTGCTCCCGATATGCTCCGGTCATCAATCTAAGTCCTATAACATGCATAAAACTAGCAAACCAATCAAGCATAGCAAGTAATTCAATCAATCAAACATAGCAAATCATTCACATGAACATTCAAATCATACAGTTCAATCATATAACCACAAATCATATACAAATCAATCCTAATCATAGAATTACCTAAGCATATATGAACAAATTACACCAGCCAATGATCTAATCCATTTTACATGTTAGTTAGGTTGTCCTAGGGTTACTAGATCTGATTTTAGCCTAATTCTAATCAAATATATGTTTAATCTATTAATTCTAGCATATGAACACCTAACTACACATATAATCCATCATAGCCTAGTGAGAGATCATAATCACTCACCAAACCAATCAAACCTATTAATTCAGATGTAGATCCGACCCAAACAGTAGCCAATCTGATGTAGAAGCTTTCCAATCAATGAGATCTAGCTCACCGATGTAGATCAAGCCTTTAATGTGCAATCTAATGTGAATTGAGATGAAACCTAGGCAAGAGATGAAGGAATTGGGGAGATGTAGGGTTTGGGGCTGATAGAAAATGAGAAACAAAGGTTCAAATGGTCTCTCTCACATCCTATTTATAGACAACCTGTATTAAACTAATGGGCTTGACTAATCAACCTACTAATCCCTCCCTAATCCTTGCTAGTAGTCTCCAAAACTTAAAACTGGTATAACTTCCTAACAACTGATCCAATATTCCTATATAACCACTCTACAGAATGGAAAATCACCATCCCGAAGCAATGAAACCGGTTAGAGCATGTAATTCAGCCTCTATCAAAAGTTATAGCTGAAATTAGGGGTAAAATTATCACATAGAAATTCGGAAAAAATCATAAATGTGCAAAACATCCCCAAGAACCATATCCCAAAATATTAGAATGATACGACATTATATGAATTAAATAAAATTATTTTACGATCCTCTGATATGTAAAATACGGGTCGTTACATCCCCCTTCCTTAGGAATTTTGCCTCCGAAATCCCTAAACAATCATGGACAACCAAGATTATTTTGCATTCCTATCATCCACTAGCAACCATCTAACAATCAAACTAAGCAGCCAATACAAACAAATCCTACCCTAGCATGTAGAATTCTAATAGTATAAAGTACAATGGTGCAAATAGATACGACATATGGGTCTTACCACTCGAAAAGTTCTGGATAGGCCACTCTCATACTCTCCTCAGTTTCCTATGTACAGTCACTATCATTCTCACCCCACTGCACTTTAACTAGCCTAACTACCTTCCTCCTAAGTTGTTTCGTATCGTTCCCAATGATACAAAGTGGCTTAAGAGGCCTTGAAACTTCTGGCTCAACCTCTAAGTCTTCAAACTAGTCCGGTGCTACTACAATACCTAAATCATGCACAAACTTCCGTAGGTAGGAGACATGAAAAACATTGTACACACCCACTATCTTCAATGGTAAATCCACCTTATAAGCCAACTTTCTGATCCTCTCAACTATCGGAAAAGGTCCAGCAAATCTTGATGCTAACTTACCCTTCCTTCCAAATCGAACAACATTCTTTAGAGGAGAAATCTTAACAAATATCCTATCCCTAACTGAGAATTCCAATTCTCTTCTTCTCTTGTCTGCGTAACTCTTATGGGGATCCTGAGCAGCTTTCATTCGTTGTCGAATGATCTCCATCTTTTCTAACGTCTTTCTAATCATATCTGGACCAATTATTGGTTTCTCACCTGCTTCCCACCAACACGAAGGCAATTACAAGATCGTCCATACAGTGCCTCATATGGTGCCATGCCAATACTCGACCGATAGCTGTTGTTATAAGCAAACTCTACCAAATGCAAATGGTCATCCAAAATCCTCCAAAATTTAAAATGCAGGCTCGAAGAAGATCTTCCAAAATTTGATTCACTCTCTCGGTCTAGCCATCTGTCTGAGGGTGATAAGTGGTACTCAAATGCAACTCAGTACCCAAGGTTTCTTGTAAGCTTTTCCAGAATCTACTAGTAAACAATGGGTCTCTATCGCTTATAATACTCTTAGGTATACCATGGAATCGAACAATCCACTTAACATACAATTCTGCCAATTTGGACGCCGTTCTGGTAGACTTGCCCGGTATGAACCTTGCACTCTTGGTCAGCCGATCTACTACTACCCATATACCATCATAACCTGCCCTTGTCCTTGGCAATCCATCTATAAAATCCATAGATACTTGTTCCCATTTCCATTCGGGAATATCTAGTGGTTGTAGCAGCCCACTGGGCTTCTTCTGCTCAGCTTTAACTAATTGACAATTCAAACACTTCGAGATGAACTCTCCAACATCCTTCTTCATCCTTTCCCAATAGTAAGTCCTCTTCATGTCTCTATACATCTTGTTACCACCGGAATGAATGGTCAGTCTAGAATAGGTACATTCCCTCAACACTTCATCTCGCAACCCATCCACATCTGGAACAAACAACCTCCCATCCTTACGAAGCCAACCTTCTCGATCAATTTCGTACTGCTTTAAGTCTTTAGATTCTACTCCCATTTCGATCCTTTTCATGATATCTACTAGCTTAGCATCTTGCCTCTGGCTAGCTCCAATCCTTTCAATGAGAGTAGGTCTGATGGATAAGCTTGCCAACATTTCAGGCTCAAGCTCACAATGAGGTCTGAAATCAAATCCAGCTATATACTCCATATGCTTCCATTCCAAAAACATAGCTCCTAATCCAACGTATCTTCTATTCAATGCATCTACCGCTGCATTGCCCTTCCCTGGAGTATAGGAAATATTAAAGTCATAAGAAGCTAGAAACTCTAACCATCATTGCTACCGAAGGTTAAGATTCTTCCAAGAGAAAAGATACTTCAAGGATTTATGGTCCATGAATAGCTCAAATCTTTCTCCCAACAGATAATGCCTCCACATCTTTAAAGCAAAAACAATCATCGCTAACTCCAAGTCATGAGTTAGGTAATTCCTTTCATGCGGCTTTAGCCATCGACTAGCATAAGAGACAACTCTTCCTTTCTGCATCAACACTGCTCCAAGACCAGTACCACAAGCATCAGTGCATACTGTCATCTCCTTAATCTCACCTGGAATAACCAAAACTGGCGCACTCATCAACCTCTGAACCACAAATGCATGCTGGCATCTAGCATCCCAAGTAAAGGTCCGATTCTTCTTAGTCAAGTTGGTCGACGGTGCTGCAATCTTTGAGAAGTCCTTTTGAAGCATCTATAATATCCTTCCAATCCTAGGAAACTTCTCACATCTGTTGCATTCTTGGGCTGATTCCAATCCTAGATCACTGCCACCTTAGCTGGATCCATTGTTATCCCTTGTTCAGATACTACATGACCTAAAAAATCTCACTTCTTCCTTTCAGAAGTGACACTTAGAAAACTTAGCTCTCAACTAATGCTTGCTCAAAATCTCGAGCACAATCCTCAAGTGCATCTTCTGTACTTCCTCTGATCTGGAGTAAACCAGGATATCATCCACAAACACAAGCACGAACTTATTCAGCTGGTCTATGAAGACTCTATTCATAAGATCCACAAAGTATGCTGGAGCGTTGGCCAATCCAAAAGGCATCACCAACCACTCATAGAAACCCGACGGTGTCCTAAATGCAGTAATGGGCACACTTTCCTTTGCTACTCTCAACTGGTGAAATCCCATAGCTAAATCCATCTGAGAAAACGCCTTTTCCCATGTAGCTGATCAAACAAGTCATCAATCCAGGGAAGCGGATACTTATTCTTCCTTGTCACTTTATTCAGCTCATGATAATCCACATGTTGCCTTAAAAAGCCATCCGCCTTGGTTGCAAATACAATAGTTGCTTCCCATTCAGATATACTTCTCCGAATGAATCCTTTCCTCAACAGGTCATCAACTTGCACCTCTAACTCTTCTGCTCTTTGGGTACTATACGCCTCAAAGGCATAACTATTGGTCTAGCTCCATCCACTAAGTCAATTCGAAACTCGATCACCCTATGCGGCAGTAATCCTATTACTTCTTCGAAAACATCAGGATACTCTCTAGCAATAGGCATAGATGACAATCCTTCCTATGGAATCACAAGCGAATATAGAAAGCTGACTAGGACCCCGTTCTCCGGTAAACAACGTATCACTACCACTTTCCCTTCCACATTCCCTATCGCCACCTCTAGCATCTTGCAATCCACTATAGCCGCATACTCTTAAGCCAGTCCATACCCAATATAATTCCAAACCCAGCAAAATTTAGAATAAAACAATCACACACAAAAGAACATCCATGACTCGATAACGCTAAGCCATGACAAATCATGCAAAGACTAGTAGATCCTCCAACAAGGTTCGTCATAGTTAAAGGTTGATCTACTATCTCTGGTTCCAAACCTAATATGCTCAGTAGTTTACCACATATAAAAGAATGCGATGCTCCAGTATCAAAAAAGAACTCTGATAGAAATATCTATGATGAAAATCATACCTTGCACCACGACTCCCTTCCCCTTATTCTTAGCAGTAGGAGCATAAGATGAAGTCGGGACAACATCCAAAGCATATGCATTCACCACCTATTTATCCTTGGGCGGTTCAGGACAATTCTTCTTGAAATGCCCAAACTTGCCACAGTTGAAACACTTCTCTTTAGCCTTACACTCTTTAACATAATGGCCTTTCTCCTTACAACCATGACAAACAATCTCACTCTTGCTTTTCTTTTGGGCCCCCTTTCCTTTCTATTGTTGTTGTTGCTTCCTCTTTCCATTACACTTCTTCTTACCTCCACCGCCCTGCTACGGTTTCAGTTCCTCCTTCTCAGCCATAGCCACAATAGCAGTCTTACTCTTCAGAAACAAGCTCTCATGTCTATGGGCCTTCTCGAAAGATACATCGATATGGTCCATCAACTTCTCACCCAAGTGGTCATCCAATCCAGTGATGAACTTCTCATTCTTCTTCAAAGGCGTGTCAATGAAAGAAATCCCATACTTAGACAAAGCATCAAACTCTGCTACATACTCCGAAATAAACATCTCTCCTTGCTTCAATTCTGCAAACTTCTTAAACAACACTAACTTCTGAGCATCCAGAATAAACTTCTCCTCAAACCTAGCCTTAAACCGATCCCAAGAAATCTGATCCTCTGGAGTAGCAATGGTTGTAGCATTCCACCAATTCATTGCCCAACCTTGCAGTTATCTTGAAGCAAGCTTCCTTTTCATGAATCTTCTACTTCCATATCCTTGAAGATGCACTCACAAGTATCAATCCAATCTTGCACCTCAATAGCTGACTCCGTTCCCACGAATGGCTTTCCTCCCAAAGTAGCATAGTCCTTGCAAAGTTTAGCGAAGTTAACCCTAGGCGCTTACATAGGAGCACCACTATCTAAAGCCCCGCTGGGAGTAACTTGGGCTCTCCTCATGAGCGAAGCCATCATTGCATTAAACATGGCTTGAAGATCGATGTAGCAGCTCTTGACCTTGCTCCCTCTTCTACTCCTAAAGCAGAGTTGTTCCTAGCAGCGTTTCTCGTGTTTCGATTCATTCTTATCTGTACAAGAATGATTAGCCATGATCCAAGAAAAGCCGCAATGGTACTCAAGTTCATACTATACTAACTAATAATACTATATAGCTAGTATCTCCATTAACAAATACGTTCTCCCTTTAGCGTATACTCTCGAACTGCTTTGGTAAATCAGTAACCAAAGCTCTGATACCAAATGTGATGCCCGCCCGGCACCACCAGCACTCCAGTGACCTAATGATGCGCTGTAACGGTGCCAAGCTGATACGGGATGGTCGCCATCGGTTTTAAATTAAAGTGGAAACATGTTGCATATCTCACAGCGCATGGATAAAATATAATATAGAACATATACAACAGAAAATATAGTGAGACATAACAGATGAAAGAAGGAATCTCTATTAAAACATCATCAGTTAAAGTACAAATGTCATAACATCTCAAGTACATCATATCCTCACTAGATCTCTCAGAGCATCAAAAAAACAAGACAGCGGAAACTAGTAATATAGAGTAATATGCCATAGCTCCTCCAAGCTCTTCTCCATACAGCAGCAAGCATCCACACCTAACCTATCATGTAGTCTACTCATTTAAGAGCACCCAAGATGATAAGAAGAAAAGCATAAAACCTCGGATCAGATAACAGTCTGGTGTGAGCGATAATGACTATCAAAAGCTATACTGGAAAATATAGTACAAGACAGGTATACAAAACCATACCTGACCTGTCCCTGCAACCAAAGAGTCAGCACATAATAATAAGACAATATATGCTACTCAAAATAAACCAAATAGGTTACTATAACAGAACATGATAGAAGAATCTAAGCAGCCTCATCCACTGGGCCTATTCCCAATCCCTCCTCAAGCATTCCTATAAATGATAGCCTACCTAATAGCAAACATAGTAACCATAGCATCCAAAACCTAGCTATCATCCTCTACAGCCTTGAAAATATGATAACTCGTATGACCCCGTCCTCGCTTGCCAGAGACTAATGGAAATCACGGTTCTCGATTGTGTCACACCATACTTTCAGGTCCGAAATCTCGCACGACTGTCTCTTGTGATACCACTGTACCACCTAACCTAGACCTCCTATAAGATGGTCCAGAGTACACGACTGGCGCTACCAGCCCTCGAGTTCCCTCGCATATAGTACCCTTGCTTTGACACAACTGGAACACTCCAAGTCATCAATAGTTCCTTAGCACTCCAAACTATGCAGAGCTTTCCACAACTTCAATCCAAATATGGGCATGAGTCCTAAAACTCAACCCAGTTCATTATACCACGGCCTCATCCCATTTCGAGCTGTCTATCAACTCCTTCGACCCTACTCCTTATCCGAGCCTCCAATCGAAGAGTTTAACTTGATCATGCCATAACTACCAAACCATAGAAGCAATCGACAAACCACAACCACTAGCATGATCCAATATTTACCCAGAAGCACTCCTCCAAAAATCATGACCATCCCATTAATAAAGTCGGGTCGGTAATGATCCAACTGGGTCAGATCGATATCGATCCGATTACTTAGCCATTTTTTGCTAAGTCTCCACTCCAGCCCCAAGTGCTTCCCTCCTAGGTGCCTTTGACCCCTTGCTACTCTTCCTAGCCACTTGGTCCACCCTACTACCCTTCCTAGTCGATCCAACTAAAGTTGATCCATCCAACCTTCAATAATTGGCCTATCCTCCAATCCAACACCATAGAGCCTCACTAAGAACCATGTACCTTCAACGCTATGGATCTCAAGTCAATTGGGGCACAAAAATCAAATCGGTACCGATTGATCGATATCAATCCGGATACTTAGCTCCAATTGGCGTGCAACTTTTTGAGCCTCTTCCCAGCATGTCCAAAGCCTATCCTCCAAGTTTCGTGCGAATCCGATGAACTTTTCTTCCGATATGCTCCGATCACCAATCTAAGTCCTAAAACATGCATAGCACTAGAAAACCAATCAATCATAGCAGGTAATTCAATCAATCAAAGCAATCAAACATAGCAAATCATTCACATGAACATTTAAATCATACAATTCAATCATATAACCACAAATCATATAGAAATCAATCCGAAATCATAGAATTACCTAAGCATATATGAACAAATTACACTAGCTAATGATCTAATCCATTTTACATGTTAGTTAGATTGTCCTAGGGTTACTAGACCTAAGTTTTGCCTAATTCTAATTAATTATATGTTTAATCTATTAATCCTAGCATATGAACACTTAACTACACATATAATCCATCATAGGCTAGTGAGATATCATAATCACTCACCAAACCAATCAAACCTATCGATTTTGGATGTAGATACAATCCAAACAGTAGCCAATCTGATGTAGAAGCCTTCTAATCGATGAAATCTAGCTCTTCGATGTAGATCAAGCCTCTAATGTGCAATCTAATGTCAATTGAGATGAAACCTAGGCAAGAGATGAAGGAATTGGGGAGATGTAGGGTTTGGGGCTTATAGCAAATGAGAAACAAAGGTTCAAACGGTCTCTCTCACATCCTATTTATAGCCAACCTGTATTAGACAAATGGGCTTGACTAATCATCCCACTAATCCCTCCCTAATCCTGGCCAGCAGTCTTCAAAACTTAAAACTGTCTTAACATCCTAACCACTGATCCGATTTTCCTACATAACCACTCTACGGAATGGGCAACCACCATCCCGAAGCAACAAAATAGGTTAGAGCATCTAGTTCGGCATCTATCAAAAGTTATAGCTGAAATAAGATTCTCAGAAGCAAAATGGTCACATAGAAATTCGGGAAAAATCATAGATGTGTAAAACATCCCTAAGAACCATATTCCAAAATATTAGAATGATACGTCCTCATATGCATTAAATAAAATTATTTTATGATCCTCCGATATATTAAATACGGGTCGTTATAGTTATTTTGCTCGGGTCAGGCTGAGACTTTTCAGGTTATAGGATAGGTTGACTTTTGGATGTTGGGCTAGCAAGGAGATAAACACTTTTGACTTTTAGTTTATCTCATTTAGGAATTTTGTAATTATGTTTATAAGATATATAACCAAGATTAGAGAATTGTAAACTTGTATATTATTTGAGTTTAGTACCTCATTTTGTAGACTCAAAATTTGTATATATATAATTTGAGATTTTATTCCGCGGTGATCTAATTTATATGATATACTATTCTAATTCCTAGAAATCGGTGTGTCTATTACTTTGTATTAATACTGTACACATCAAATTCAGTTCAGATATTAAGCGAAAAGGGTATAAATGATGTGTCAGTGTTAGTATAAAGATATATTTACATTCAACCGCCCTTAACAAGCCGTATTCTCCGGATTAGAAGACGACATTACTTGTAATGTTCTTTGTTAAACTGTGTATCGTGGTGGGGTCGTTACAGCTCAGTATCAGAGCTGTGTCAGAACATTATAGCACATAATATTACGGATCCAAGCCCTAGATGACTTAGACTCCTGACCCTTGGGGTATGTGGTAGATACTTATAGTAATTATCTAATTAGGGATAGGAATATAAATTGATTATTGGGATAATCAATTGGGATGTGTTTTGATTTAAATTTAAAATTTTAAATTGATAAACTGGAATTTGTGATATTAAAATTTTGGAAAATGGTGAGTTAAAATCCTTTAAAGTTGGAAAATTATTTTAATATTTTGAAATTTTGAGTATCCATGCTTAAAAAATGCCTAAGGGCTAATCAGAATTACGCTACGGAAGCTGGTAGACCGTTTCCGCCGAGCACGGTGTTTTTTGACCTTTATATTAGGTTAATTGGATGATGTGTGTATGATTGATTGGCTATTAGGAATTGATTTCTTAGTTGTATTTATTTAAATTGGATGTATGGATGCTAGTGATAATAAAATAAATAAAACTAAGGAAAACTAGTGATTATTTATTGTATTGACATGTCTGAACATTGTTTAAGGATTCTAAATGATATGTGGGACGCCATGTTATCGATAGGAGTTCCTAAACATTGAATGAGAGATTTTGACATGAGGAATAATTAATTTGGAAATTTAAGAATTATTTGAGTTAGAATAATTTAAAACAATATTTTAGCCATTGAATAAATTATGAGAAGAGCAGAGCCTAGTGAGGCAATGTTGATATTTTGGGTAATCAACTTTGCAGCCAAGTGACGAAATAAATCACTAAGATTTCGTGGCTTAATACTATTTTATATAAAAAGGCATTATAAGGAAAACGTGAAATTTTGGAATTTGTTTACAATAAAGTTAAATGGAAGTTAATTGGAAAACTTTGGAAAAAACTTTTAAAAAAATTAATTAATAGATTTCTTCCGTTAAGGAAATTGCAGGGACGCAATTTCTTTAAGAGAGGAAGTCTATAACAATCATGTTTTTAATTACTTGATTATTTAACGTTAATTAGAAATAATTAATTCAAATTGTGATTTTTGAAATTTAATTTTGAAATTAAATTTGGTTTTGAGATTAATTGAATTGTTTTAACTTAATTAAACTCAAGATAGTTTTGTGTAATGTGATAAATTTGAAATAATTGTTAATATTGAGATTCATCGTTTTAAAATGAGAAATTCAATTGATAGTTTATTTTGTTTAAAATAAAGAGAATAAATATTATTTTCAAAAGTTAGATTTAATTGAATAAAACATCTCAATATTAATAGAAATGAAATTTTAACTTCTTAATTGATTTTTTGGTAAATTTAAGAAATCAATTTGTGATTTTATCAAAAAATTGTTTAGTGTAAAATGGTGATTTAATAAGTGATTAATCAAAATTAAAAAATTAATTTAATAGTAGAATAGAGTATTTTGTAAATGTAAGAGAAGTAATTAGCAACACTGCCATAATTAGTAACACCTAGCTATTGGGTTTAATAACAAACCCAAGCCCAATAACCCAACATAAGTATTGAGAAAGCTTCTTTCTCATATATAGTACGTACTTCACTTTTTGAAAAATGAGAAATGAATAGAGAATGAGATTAAAAACCCTTCTTTCCATCTATGGTTCAATCTTCTTTAGTTAAAAGTGCAAAATAAACTCTTTTTGGAAGCTAATCAATCAAGGTGAGGAACTGAATTCTAATTATATATATATATATATATATATATATATATTGAGTAATTTTCATTGCTTTAGGTTTTTTATTATTTGTTTGAATCTACTATCTAGGGTTTGCAATCTCATTCTAAAGCTGCTGTAATTGCTTCTAGTGCTGAATCAAGAAGAAGAAAGGTGAGTTATTTCAACACACTCAACCTATCTCTAAACAATTCTTGCATGCTAGGAATTTCTAATTTAGTGATTGTGAATTTGTTGATTTTTTGTTTTCCTATAGTTGGATGTCTGTAATTCTTCCTCTCTATCAGTTTATTACTTACTGTTAAAACCCAAATTTGGACCATCTTCATTGTTTGATGTTTTGGGAAATACTAAATGTTTGTATGCTGAATTTTAGGTGCATAGAAACAGTAGGAATTGCCGAAATGAAGTACAATTGCACCGGAGTTTAAAAGAGTCATCGATGGACCTCAGAAGCACCAGGAACTCATGTTCTAGGTGGTCCACCGGTTGACCGGTCATGCACGACCGGTCAACCGGTCGAAGGCCTGGAACGTGAGTTCCAGGTCTTGGTTAGTCCATAATTTGTCTGTGTTTTGCTTCTTAGTTGTTTAGCATTGTCTGGTTGATTTTCGGGCATTATGCAGCTTGAGTTTCTAAGTTTAAATCCTCTAAATTGATACATTCAATTTGGTTTAAATCTTTAATTATTTTACTTAATAAAATGTACATTAAAAATAAGAGTTTTATTTAAGAAAGGTTGTTCTAAACTATAAATTTTAAATTGGTTTTTGAATGAATCATATTCTCTTTATAAATGATCTTTATCAAATAAATAATTTATATTAAGCCTTGTCTGTAAAACATGGATAAGGAATTAGTAATGTGATTTTGGAAATGTAACTATGATTTTGGAATAACGTTTTTGTAAATTATATAACCATATGGAAATTGGAAATAATTTTGTTTATATAAGCGAAATCTTTGAAAAAATTTGAGTTATGGAATTTGGAAATGTAGGTCTAAGTTATTTAAATATTTTGAGAATTTGGGAAATATAATTTATAAACCATGTTACTTCTTGGAATTTTAAATCATTAATATGGTTTTGGGATACATGGAAAAATCTTGGTTTTATAATAAATGCTTTTGGAATTAAAAAGACTTATTGGAAAATTATAATAAGAGTTTTAAACAATAAACTCAAAAGAGAAACTGTTCTGAGAGCCTTAATTCTATAATTTGGAAAGAAATATTATTCGACTTAATGTTATCGACTGTTTTAAATGCTTTTCAATAATGTTTCGTCGAATACGGTATAACTCATTGAATGGAATGTTTGAGTGGAATTTACTAACTCATTAGAGAATACTTGAACTTAACTTGGTAGTATGCACTGCCTAAGTTAAATTCTTGTGATCGTATTTAGGAAAGTAATTAATACTTTAGAGTTGTATTCTCTTCTGGTGTGCGACAAGAGGTTGCTAGATCCTTAAGAGAATATAATTCAGTTTTTTGTTGGTATCCGTAATAAGTGATATTTATTAGCTTTTAGTAAATACTTGAATTTCAACGGATGGTATGGGATGTCTATGTTAAATTCTAGTGAATACTGAAAGTGATAGTATTTGGCACTTTAGAGTTTACTCTCTTTTAGTGTGTGGCATGAGGTTGCTAGATCCTTAAGAAGTTTTCTCCTAGATTTCTTGTCATAAATATAATAATAAATAAATAATCTGTATTTCTTTTCAAGTGAAATAATAAAATACATCCTAGAATTTTTGAGTCATGATTGTTATGATCATTTTGATCGTCCTGGATTATCCTTGAGATCGTCTTGTGATCCTGTAACATCCCCTATCTAGAGGCACAAAGCTAAGCACTACACATGCTGCACTCATCCATAGTATTAACTTCCGGCGACTAAATACAGCTATGTTAATGGTATCTATAATATTAAAAGCAGTTGAATATGAAAACAAATCACAGATTTCAAAAATAGAATTTTTCGTTACATTTCAAAACATATGTTCCATATTCAAATTACAAATCCTAATAAGTTCCAAGGCAATGATAAAATATACTTATTACAAAATACGCCAAGAGTGGTATATGAAGATACCCCTTTGGATGATCAGAGTCATATAGTTATAATAGACTTAATACAAACACAATGGAAATACAACAAAACATAAAACCGTAGCTCCTAAATAGCTATCTATTTGCCTCCTACATGCCTCCGATAGCCTTATTCGTCAACCTACTAAACCTGAAAAGGACCTTAACCCCTCAACCTACTCAAATCAATTTTGAGCACCCGAGAGTTTAAGGGAAAACATAAACTTCGAGTCAGACGTAAAGCCTGGTGTGAATAATACTATATATCTCGGTTATCTGATATTAAGTGAGATCACGCCGCTTAGCGGAACGGGTTTCCTCTCACTAATATCCTTTTAAAATATATCATTTTGCAAACCTTTATCCTGCAACCAAAACTGCTTAAAACTGTAAACCATTATTATATAAACATATATATATATATATATATATATATCAGGTAACAAATGGACTATCTTTCCGAATAGTATAGTTTTGTTTGGCTGACTATTAACCATTGGCTGACTCAGGCCTACCAGACAAAATCTCAAAATAATCTAACAACCGTTAGACAATTCTCTTCTAGACGGTCCGTCCTTTAACTATCTGTTAAATACTTCTCTTCTGGACGGTCTATCCCTAACTTAACATCTCCCAAGATCACCTAATCTTATAGTTTTGCGGGCACACCAATAACCTATCTGTATACAAATATTCCTTTCTGTGTATAACCATAATTTTAGTCTTGCCTATGATAAAGCCCTACACACTGGAATTTTGGACTAAATTAGTTGGGGATAAAATCTAATGTATAGGGCGCGACCCTATATCTATCCCGTCTGGTATTCTAATATCCAAGTCATTTTACTTAAGGATAACCTCCTATAATTTTCCTTTAAAACCTTTTCATTTGAAAATTGATTAAAAACCCTTTTCAGATCAAACTTAAACAAGGAAAATACTCATACTTTATGCTTTACTCAAAATCACCTTGCCATGCTACACACACACACACTTTACTCAAATCCTTGTTGATGAAAACCTTTAAACGTTTGAAAGTACCCCTTCTGATCCTATTGAAAGTACCCCTTTCGAAAGCATAGAAAATATCTCTTTCGAAAACAAGTAAAACCCTTTAATTATCTAGGCCGAAAGGCCCAAAACATTTCCTTTCAAAACCCTGCTTCTAACCTTTCGAAACCATTGAAATTCTTCCTTTCGAAAGCAATAAAACTTTAGACATCCTACTTTAAAATATTTTAAAACATTGCCTTAGAAAACCTTGGAAAACCTTCCATTTCAATCCTTTCGAAACCATTCAGAAAATAGGACCTTTCGACCACTTTGAAAGCTAACTTTCGACCCCTTCGAAAGCTTGGCTTTCGACCCCTCCCAAACCATTCAGTAAATAGTACCTTTCGAAAGCATTAATCCTTTAAAACATAAACCTTTCGAAAACTCTTTGACTTTTAAAACCTTTCAACTCCTTTGGAAGCTTATCTTTCGACCTCATCGAAAGCTCCCCTTCGAAAGCTTTAAAACATATCTTTTTTAAAATAATACGCTCCAGCCTTTTAAAACATCTCCTTCGAAAGCTTAGGTTATACTTAACTTAGAATAAAAAGGGTAAAACATCTAAGTCGAAAGTTTCCTTTCGAAAGCATGGGAGAAGCGGGCTGATCTCTTTGAAACACAAGTATACCTTTCGACCTTGTCAGCAACCAATGACTTTGAAAGGTAGAAAGGCGGAAACTAGGGGTATCGACCCCTACAAGAGCTTGTTAAACTTTCAACCTTGTCGAAAGCCAATGACTTCGGAAGGTAGGAAGGCGTTCGCTAGGGGATTTCGACCCCTTCGAAAGCTTGTTAACCTTTCAACCTTGTCGAAAGGTTTAAACCCTTATTTTAAATATTTGACCCGGTCGAAAGCAACCAAGTCCAAAGCTTCTTTTAGAAAGCAAAGCAGGCATTACTTTTGGGTTTATAAAACAACATACTCCAACCTCTTTGACAACTGAGGTTTCGACCATGTACCCTTCGACCTTGTCTAATTCGTCAAGTACAAAGTTGCTTGATACCATACGCATTGGCTTCGAAAGCTTGATGTCAGAAGGTCTGGGTTGAAAGCTTTGATGCCGAAAGTGGTTGAATCATGCTAAAAGTATGATTTACTTGTTTTTAACTTAAAAGAGAATTTTTTTTAACTAACCTACCTTTATTTTTCAAATTCTTATTGGTTACTAAATACTTTTCAGAAAAGTGCTGGTAATAATTTTAGAAATAAACAATGATTTTATTTTATAAAATTCCCCTTCTCCTTAATAGAATATATAAAACATTTAAGTCTCATACTTAAATAATTTTATATATTTATCAAAACACTTAGGAAAAATCTATTTTAATATGTTTTCCAACATATAAAAATTTGAAGCCCAAATAATTATTTATCTAATCGTAAATAATTTATAACCCAATAAATCATTTTCTTTACTAGAAAATTTACATAAAATCCACATTAAATCGGAAAATTATGAAAATCGAGACACTTCTCCAAAATAATATTTTTGGTCTATGTATAAATTCGCAAGGCATTTGGATGTCATTAAATAGGGTTTTCGCATCAAAACACATCATATAATCTATATGAACAAACATAAATCATCAACATGTATATATAAACATTTTTCTCTTCAAAATCATGGCCAAACTTGCAAGATAAATTCAGAATTCATCTTAAAACCGAAACCATAAGAAAAAATGAGATGTAGTAATTATTCACCTTAGCTTTGTAATTAAAAGATGTGAGATTTGATGTTGAATATGTTGATTGACTAATTTCTCTTGAAATACTAGCTTTATTTTCCCTTGAGAACGTAAATGGTGGCCGGCTTCGATATATTTTAGTTTGGTAGAGTGAAAATGAACATGTGTTCCATTATCTAAGGGTTTAGGGTATAAGTCTCTCATATTTCCCATTTTACCCTTGCCTATTTCCTAACACATTAATTCATGTTGTTTCATTTTGATTTCCATTTAACATGGCACGGCTACCCTTAGTTAAATCATATCTCAACCTATTAATCTTCTCACATTATTTTATTTAATTTAACTAATTAAATATCCTAAATAATGTCACTGAAAATATGGGGTGTTGCAGATCCTGGGTTATCCCGTCTTGAGTTACGATCCCCTTTATCGGATCATCTTGAGTGATACCAAATTGTTTTCATATTTACTACGATGCTTGAGTATGATTATTGCGATCGTCTTGAGTATTGATCTCTTGGATACTGAAATAATGGATTCTGTAACTACTCTATGTTTGTGAATTAAGTATATATTCTTAGATCTTGTTATGGATGATAAGTTTAGTCCGTTTTTCGAATCATGTGTTTAGGAACTAATCCGTGTTCAATAACTTAAACTTATAACCTTATTTTGCATTAAACTAATCTTGCGATTTATGATATCTTGGATATACATATATAATCATGTGATTAGTGATTAGTTGTGCATCCGTATTGGACATCTTGGACACCTGTATTGGAAATCTGGATTCATTTCTGTATTATTCGTTCTCTTGTTATATCTTGTTCTCACCCTATTGATATTTAGAGATAGTCTGACCCGAGTGTTATTTTGCTTAGGTTAGGCCAAGAATTTTCAGGTTACAGGACAGTTGACTTTTGGATGTTGGACTAGCAAGGAGAAAAACACTTTTGACTTTTAGTTTATCTCATTTAGGAATTTTATAATTATGTTTATAAAATGTATAACCGAGATTAGAGAATTGTAAACTTGTATATTATTTGAGTTTAGTACTTCATTTTGAAGACTCAAAATTTGTATATGTATAATTTGAGATTTTATTCCCCTGTTATTTGTGACTGTTATTTATATGATATATTGTTCTGATTTTGAGAAATCGGTGTGTCTATTACTTTGTGTTAATACTATACACGTCAAATTCAGTTTAGATATTAAGTGAAAAAGGTATAAATGGCGTGTCAGTGTTCGTATAAAGATATATTCACATTCGACCGCCCTTAACAAGCCGTATTCTTCAGATTAGCAGACGACAATACTTGTAATGTTCTTTGTTAAAATGGGTATCGCTGTGGGGTCGTTACAGTTTTACTACAATTCCATAAATTTTCAATTATTATTATTTGTAATCTCTATCAATTAAATAATTATTTCCATATTTTCCTTATAAAGTCTAATGTCAATGATAAATTTTATAAACTCCTTTTACAAATGAAAGAAAAATTCTCTTCTTTTGAAATTAATTTATTTATCTTATTTATTATCAATATTAAACTTTCTAAAAATTATTTAACCACTTTTAATATATCTAAAACCACCTCGGTCTTTAAAATATTCAAAAATAAATTTTATTGATAATTTATTAACGAAATAATTTATTCCACAATCTTTTTAACAAATAATTTTCCCCAATGTCAATAAATATTACCAATTAAATCATCATCTACTATAACTCACTGATAATAATTTATTACCAAAATTCTCGTTTTTCACAAAATACATCACCAATAAATCCCAATATTCACATTTTGTTTTTAAAACTCATTTAATTATCTATAACTTCATTGTTTGTTTTAATTAATTGCTTCTCATTATCAAGTTTTTAAATTGTAGGATAACTTTATATTAAAAATTCATAATGTTTAATATATATATAGTGATATAAGCATATGGAATAACGTATTTCTTATGAAATACCCTCTTGATTCAAGTGTCGGACACATCTGCAATCACGATATACATATGTATTTATCACTTAAGTCTGTTTAGCATTTATTATTGTTCCATCTTTAATTATATGTTCATACTATATAAGTTTAATTATTATATAACTTTTATAATTTAATTAACATATATAATAGTCTTATGTATAACATTATACTAATTAAATATTATTTAATTAATTTAGTAAATTAACATATTAATTAAATTTATATAATTCAATTAGACATTTTATATTGAATATGTGTAATATAACATTTACAGTTATGCATACATATCTTTGTAATATGTATTACATTATTTATTAGTTAACTTTTAATTAATTTATTTAATCGAACAATTATATTTAGATATTAATCTCAACTATTTCTTATATGTACATATATACTTACATCATCTTAAACAATTCAGGATAATGTAACATATATCATTCTATATATTAAACATGTATATACTTTAATTAATTAACTATTAATTAACTAATTTAATTTATTAATCTTATAATATTTTGAAATTTTTGAAATTAATTTATTAAGTTTTCAAAACTAATTTTGAAAATCACATTATAGCATTTATAATGTAATACCAGTTTTTTTTTAATTTAACTTTTAAATTTGAAATTTTATTAATTTCAAAACAATTTTGGAAATTTGTCCAAGGACTAATTCAAATTGGGCATTTTCTATTTGGGGCATCTTTTTGCCCACTTCACATTTCAAGGTAGGCCGGTAACTAGGTAGGGCGGGTTATTTGATTACCCAAACCCAATCCAAAATATTAATATTCTAGCACCCTACTAAATGGACAAAGCTTAATTAGCTAGCCTTAGCATGACTAATTCGGATTGCATAGGCTATTGGACTCTGATACCACTCTTGGAATTAGGCCATCGCAAAGTAGGATAAATGGATAAATTTCTTTTTTTGGCCATTTTGGACTTTTTGGGTTATGCATTCTAACTTTATTAGATCTTATCTAAATTAATTTTAAATAAATCATTATTTTATTTTATTTGTAACCAAGTTTTTGTTTTGATATTATATTTGTATTGTATAATATAACCATGCGTACTATATACACATGTGTGCGTACATGCACGTGAAACATATACAGTGTATATGTTTAACATGCATTTATCTAAGTGTTGTGTTTTACACTACAGCAAACATGTTAGCTCCTTCATATACATATGTGTTGTCCAATATATATATAGTTTAGTGTTATTTCAAATTATATTTATACTAGTATATTTAAATATATAACATCATGAAACAGTAATGTTTGAAATACAAATATATTTTGAGTTTCAAATTTCAATTCTAGATCTGATTATAGACCTATTGCATATGCAAATGTAATATACAAAATTGTTGCTAAAATTTTATGCAATAGATTAAAGGATTTTCTACCATACTTAATTGCGAAAAATCAATCTGCCTTCATTTTGGGGAGAAATATAGGTGAAAATATTCTTTTAGCTCATAATTTGATTAAAGATTTTAAGAAGAATGGAAAGCAAAAAATATTCATAAAGATAGAGTAACAAAAAGCATATGACATTGATAAATAAAGAATTCACATGCCATATGTTGCAGGTTATGGGGTTTCCTACTTCCTTTATTAACCTTATTTATGAATGCATTACCTCACCTACCTTTTCTATGATGGTGTTCAACATGGTTTTATCCACTCGAATAAGGGACTAGACAAGGGGATCCCTTTTCTCCTTATCTTTTTTGCATTGCTATAGAGTTTTTTTCACTTACAATGGAAGACGCAATTACTCAAAAGAAAATTAAACCCATTTCAAAAATTACACCACTTGTCTTGCATTTGTTACATGCTAACGATGTGATGATTTTTTTGGAAGCTGCTTTTGAAAATGCTATTGGGATCAAGCAAGTTTTTGACACACCATCTATTACTACTAGGGTGTAGCTAAGTCAGTTAAAATCAAAAGTTTACTTTTGTAAGAATGTGAGAACTGGACCAGAAATTCTATAAGTTTTGGGTATGACGGAAGAGCACCTTCCAATCAAGTATCTAGGGCTACCATATCTACTAACTATGTGAATGCAGGCAATGCTCTTTCTTATTACAGAAAGTTATGGCTAGATAAGAAAGTTGGTACAACAATTTACTCTCTACTATAGGAAGAGCTTAATTAATACAGAGTGTTATAATTTCAATTATGCTTTATTGGCTACTAATCTACTACCTAACTATGTAGATCTTGAAAAAAATAGAATCTTTATGTGCTAATTTTTTTGGGGTGGTAAATCACATAAAGTTGCCTAGGAAACTTTGTGCAGACCTAAAAGGGAAGGAGGATTATATATATGCATGTATGTATGTACTTACGAAATTAAATTAAATATTTTTATATATTTACATTTTTATATATTTACATATATATATTTGTGTGTGTGTATCGATCTAAAATATCTTTGACCAAATCTAATTTGGTTCCTTAAGGTTTCAAAATATGTTTCCCTCTTTAATCCTTATAGTTTTAAATTTTGTTTCCTTTTTTTGATTTCCTTACGAAATTGATAACTTTTTTTAGTACATACATACATACATATATATATAACTTTATGCATATTAAAATACAAATACATACATACATATATATATTTAACATATATATACTAAGATTAATTATATGATATATATGTATATAATTCGAATAAAATAGATATATATATATAATATTTTTTTGAATTGATATATATATATAACTTATTACATATAACGTTTGGTTGTTTATTTAATTTAAAAACAAATTTTGTTTAAAAATCATTGAAATCAATTTTTGATTTTGATTTGTATTTATAAAATATATCATGGCCGAGATCATACATATGTATTGGTAATTTTTAAATTAATAACAGAAGACATATATATATATATTCTAAATGGCCAGCATATATATGTATATATATATAAGGATTCGTGATAATATATTCGACGTAACAATACATGAATTGTATATGAACAAATATATACATATATAAACTGTACATAAGATTGTCACCTTACTATAGCCTAGAGAATACAGCTTCAATGTTGAATCAATGGACTCTGCTTGAATCTCTATTCAAATTTTCTAAAGAGAGCCACCAAATTGAAAGCATTACACATCGTTGCACTATTTTTATTTAAATTTGTGTTTTGATGCTTGAATTACAAGAGAACGAAATGAAGAATTTTCATCCTAAGGGGGAAGAATATAGCAGCTAAAAACCCTATAGCAAAAGGATAAGAGAAAAGAAGTGTTAAGGGTGTATAAATAGTAGAGAGAGAGAGGAGTTTATAGATGAATGTGAATCTTCTCTTTCATTTGCCATTTCATACCCTTATTGAATCAGATCCAAACTTTATATTTCCTTACCATAGTCGGCCATATAAGAGCCCTTTTAGACCTTCATTTCATTCCAAGCCTGATTAAATTAATATGCATTTAAATCTAATTTAAATGCACATCGATATTGTATATCGACACACATGTATACAACTTTTATATATTCACTATTTTCAATACTGGTCAACATAAATAAAATAAAATTTTATAATTAATATTTCATTAATATTAATTAATTTATAGCATTTATAATTAATTAAATTAGGTGGTAGCCGAAATATTCAACATTTTGATTGTGTGACTCTTTAGGTGTAAATTCGCCTATGGCTATTAATATTGAATGGTTTGAATATCAATGTTCATATGTCATCTTAGCTAGTTGTGTGACATTTTGGCTAAATTTATCACTTACGTAGCTTCGGTAAAATCTAAATTTACTTATTTTAAGTGTTACCCGTAGTGATAACTGTTTACACCAATTCTCTTCGTTAAAATAATATCACATTAGGACTTATGGGACTTGGTAATGGTTAAAATTTGAATATTGTCTACATTCGACTTTATAGTCCAAACACAAAGTCTTTGGCTCAATAATAACATTTATTATTAACCGAGCTGCTCTAACTTGAGGCTTTGACATTGAGTTGACTTCAATTCATAATGATACTAATCTCGTATAAGTGAGGAGATGAATTCTCTATTGAATTGTGTTTCACTTCTAGTACTTCAACTCGATGCAACTGTAGTCGTTCGATGGATTCCAACCACGATTCAACTATAATCAAAGTGGAGTTTCCATATTAAAGCTTGCCATTATACTCAATTCTAGAAAATTGTGTAATATTGTCACATTGATATTTTCTGTTTGATCCTAGTTATATTAACAAACAAAGAACTATCAAATGAGTCATTCCATAGTTATTCCATAACTATCAGTACGTAACCCCTTGGTGCCCTAGTAGCAATAAGTGATACACTGCTCAACATTTGGAGAGTGTTACGTACTGTAGTCTCAATGGATGCATCGATAATTAGATTGGATACATCTTGACTTGGAATATTTTAAATAATGTGTATATTATACTGTGATAAATCGCTCATGATTATAATACCTTATAATACTATCACAAAACACACCATATATGGATTTCTATTAGATATACTTGAAATAAATAATTAATTAATTATAACACATTATAATAAGTATATAATAGAAAGAAAAACATCTTTTATTTCGAATGATATTTTATTAAATAGTTAATAATTTATAATAAATTATAGAATTACCCCTAGAGCATACCCTTAACTCTATCATTTAAAGAGACGTGGTGATAATAGAATCATTTAATTTAACTTTTTAATTATTTCTTTCTACATAAAGAATGAGAAGCGCTTCTGTCGAAAAGAATTTTGATAAGAAAATCACGCAAGAATATAATACCTTCTAAGACTAAAGCTTGTTCTCATTTGGATGGCATAGAACTCAGTCCTTTAATGGTAAACAATTTTCCCCTAGGTCTATTGCTTGGGCATCCTGCATTTGTTCGCAAAACTTCCAACTTCATCATAATTAAAACACTTCCTTGCTCTAGCATCCTTTTTCTCCACTTGATCATGTAATGACCTTTCTTCTTGCAGTAATGGCACTCCATCAGAGATCAATTGGGTTACTTCCTCTTTCTTGTCTATCTTTATCCAATTCTTCTTTGGATAGAATGGCATTTTCTTTTGTCTAAATTATTGAGTAAATGAACTAGTAAAAACTAAAGCAAGACAGCGTACAATTTCATATCTTAAACCTATATCACTATTTCTTCAATTGGATATTGAAGCTAAGTTAACAATCTGTCTTTTAGATCAGCATTGAGTTCAAAAACGATTTTTTTCATTCTTCTCTTTTTAAATGTTAATCAATGATGGTCCGTACTTTGAGAGCGCATTAAACTCATTGACATACTCGATCACAGATAAAAAATTTCGAGTTAAATCAATAAATAATTTTGAAGCTATGTTGCCTTCTTTGCTTTGGATAGAAAATGAACTTTGAATAGATCTTGTAACTCTTTCCAAATAATGTCTTCTTTTGGATTCATCACAATTACGGCTTCGTACAAATATACCGTACTTGCTTGTAACTATCGGGATGCTAATCTCCTTTTATCCGTATCGGAGAGATCTAAATCTCTAAAGATTCTTTCACATGTTCTTAGCCAAGCATGAACTCACATTCTGCCTTCATTTCCCATAAATGGTTTACCTCTTAAACTTGAGTAGTCATTGTAGAACTTGGTAAACTCTGATTTGGAATTTTAATTATTTTTTTGTTCGTGCCCATATCTTGAATATGTCTACTAACTTCGATCCGTTGATCCATAATCAAAATTAAATTTTGATTGCTTGATTGATTATTTGGTGACTCAACTTTCGAACCTATTCTGATTCTACCTGGTCCTTCCTCCTTTCGATAAACAACATTTATCACTTAATTAGATAAACGTGATATAATAAAATTATGTATGTAATACAAATATGTATTTAAATATTATTCCAGTGTTCTCCTTGTAAAACACTTATCAAAAATACTCTATCACATACACGAGTTATTCCCAATTCGCTTAGGTCATATTGAGTGAGTAAAAACCTACATCTAACCCTTCTATAGTCAATTATATTATAATTGTTGATTTATACAAAAGAAATTCTAAGCTTTACTCTAATACCAATCTGTGATGCCCCGTTCCAATGTCCAGATTACCAAAGAGTATAAATACTGTCTGATAGCCTTGATCAAAGGACTTTAGAGGAGAGATCCCTTGTATAAACTACTTTAGGTTAACATAGATACGTGTAAATACCTAGACACGTCTAAAATGATATGTATCTTGTCTCAATGCAAGGTTGTATACATGAGTTCAAAGAATTTGTATATATCACATATCAGTACACATTAAATAATGGTTTTAACAATTCAACGGATCATGCACACACAAATACGTACATATCAAAATTTATATACAACTGAATGCCTAACCAAAACACTATATATCTACAACAAGAACACGGTGTAGATTATACACAAACTGCACCCAAACAAGATGCCTTATTACATTCAAAGTCAAATATATACAATATACATGACATTAACGGACTAACGCAATTCTACAGACTCCAAGTGAGTCTCCTAATGGCCTTCAATCTAAATGACTCCAATTATACCTCTACTGCCTGTGGAGAGTATTCACACAATTAACTCCAGGTCAACTACTACTCTAAATTTATACACCGTGTGCCAACCAACATCAGTCTTTATATCATACGAAATGACTTCAAAGCGAGAGAAGGATACAATCTTGAAACAATCCACAAACTGACCTGAGGACATGTCATAAAATAAATTCTTAATTCAAACTAGATATCTAGTTGTGAGTAATCATGTTATAGATACAGATGAATGTATCTTGTCGGGTTCTATGGGTCATATAAGTTACACAGGGTCAAACACACCAAAAAATTCCTAAATCCTCATTTTTACAAATTAGTTATAACACCCATGTCACGACACTATTCAATATAACATACACAATTGCAATATCAATTGGGATATCGTATCTATTGTTTTACTTATGAGTTGCCTTTTGTTGTATAACTTCAAATCATTTCGAAATAACCATTTTATGAAGTATATGACATTCCTACAAATACTTATGAGAAGGCTAAATCATCTTCTCATCTTGTGAAACCCAAAAGGACTACACGATGATAAATCTCATATGTGGATCTACCTTTTAGACTAGTCTTCACTGGAAAGTCATCTCGGGTTTATTCAACCATATACTTCCAATCAGTTATGATGTTCACTTTACATGACCCTTTTGTTGCCATACCTTTAAGTGTTTAAAGCATGATAAATCTTACTGTTGTTGTTTTCCACTTCATCAATATCTCCATCTATGGTGCTACTTTTTTCGTTTGCACTACATCTCCAACACTCTTCATTATTTTTGATAGCTTTATATATCATAGCAACGAATCATTTGGATATAATGATGAGGACAAGGTTGTCATGATTCAGGTTGCGACCTTTGAATCATTCTGTTATGATGAATATTGGTAGTCTAGTAGTCAATATCCTATGCTGTTCTCGATAAATGTTAAATTTATTATTTTAGAATCATTTAACTCTTTTGAAGACAATATTTATTCTATAAATGTCGCTTAGCCCATCACATAGCCCATCTTATTAGTCGCATTTGTGCATTATGATTTAACTTGCAGTTAATAGCAACATTTATAACAAAAGCAATTTTAAACACGAGATTGGATATTAGCAATCGTGTAACGACCCTAGATTTGATAACATTATTAGAACATTTAATTAAGGAAATTAAATGAAATAATGTAGAAGATTAAGGATATTGAGATTTGTTAATTTAAATATGTGTCGTGCCTAAATGAATGTTTAATGAAATAAATTTAGCATTAAATAACATAAAGGGTTAGGCTAGGGGTAACATGGTAATTTGGCTACAATTCCTACTACATAACCCTTCTTTCCTACCTCCAAATCATTTCACATTCTCAAAAATAAAACAAAGGGGTTAGGCCGGCTATAGAGGAAGAAATAATTAAAAGGGAAAAGCTAGAAACCTAGAGCAAAAGCTTAGGAATTTATCTCAAATACAAATCTCAACATTCCTAATCTAGCCAAGGTGAATAATTGTTACATCTCATGATTTTGATAAGTGTTTCAGCTTTAACGGTTAAACCTAAAATTTATTTTTGCAATTAATTATGCCATGTTTGATAATGGATGTATATGTGCTTATTGATGATAATATGGTTTAAAATGAGATTACATTGAATATGTTTGAGTTAGAAAACCATTCATATGAAATATTTGTCATGAAATTTTGGAATAGAAAAGAGAGTGGATTTAGAGAATTAATGTGATTTTTGGGGAAATTTACTAATTGTTTTAAGGGGTTAAATAAATTATTTGGTTTGAGGGGTTAAAGTGTTAATCCCATTTTTAACAAAAGAATGGTTAAGTGAAAATGTTTTAATTTTCTTCCAAGTACAGTGCGTAGAATTTTTCTAGGGAAAAAGTATAAGGGGAAGGTTTTTGATCAATCACGTGTAGTCACGTATGCATGGTTTGGTATGAAAAGTCTTCTTTGAACAATTCAACACTTTCAAAACCTTCCAGATAGCTTTTGACTCCATCCCTCCGCCTTCAAACCCCTTCCACATCCAAGTGGCACCTACACACATGACGCCGACCTTGGTACATAGTGTGTTGGACCCAAGCGAAGGGTAGGCACAAACGCATTTGAAAGGAAGCTTTCAATAGGGTTGAAGTGTTCATATTGGCTTTTGAACCCATACATCAAAAATCTGTTTTAATCTATGCTTTCGAAAGGGTAGACAACCCCTTCGACACCATTCATTCATGTTTTAAAAGCTTTCGAATTTATAAGCAAACCCATGTAAGTGTCAATGTATTCAAAAGATAGGCTATCGCCTTAGACTCGTTCGAATCCTTTGATTCCACTTTTCAACTCAGTTGAAAGCAGGGCTTCCGACAGAGTACGTGGCCGCTTCCAGACTCATTTGAAGGCAGCGCTTTTGAAGGGGTTTGGACCGCTTTTGTTTTAAACCTAGATTGAATGCCTTTGAAGGCAGGGCTTTCGAAGGGGTACTCAGCCGTTTCCGACTCAGTCGAAAGCATGGCTTTCGAAGGACTAACGGGCCACTTTTGTTATAAATCAATACCTTCGAAGGGTAGGGTTTCGAAGGTCTTGCTTTCGAACCTGATCCTTCTTGTTCTCTTTTGAAGTGTAAATCCAATATTTTCGAAAGGAATGATTTTGAAAGGTGTGAGTTGAAGGGCATGGATTCGAAAGGGGATGCTTTCGACACCATTGCCTTCGTATTGTTTTAAATTAAATCCAAATGAATTTGAGGGATTATCTGGCCAGATGGATTGATGTTTCTAATTTAAATTGTTTAACCAAGTTTTGAAGGGGCAGGTAGCCCAGTGCTTTCGAAATGATAGTTTTGGCCTATGGCCTATGGAATTATAAGTTAAAAGCTTAACTTATTTAAGAGGATAGATAATCCTAAAGATTTGGATCATCATCAAAACTGTTTTGAAAAGCATATATATATATATATCATGGTATAAAGTATTTTGAGTAAAGTAAAGAGCATAATTTTCCTTGTATGAAAGTATGATTTCAAGGGTTGAATCATTTACAAATAATTGTTTTCAAGAAAATACAAACATGGTAGTTAGCCCAAAATTTACTAAACATGACTCAAATAGTAGAAAACCAGATGAGACTAATGTGGAGTCGCACCTCATATTTCAGCTATTAGCCCTTAGCTGAATAGAAGTCCAAATTCCAAGCAGTGTCTATAATGATAGAAAATAGGTGTACGCATGGAAGGAAATATACATGTACAGAGTTCGATAGGTTATTGGTTAGCCGCCAAATCAGTAGGATCAGTTGACCCTAGAATTTGTAAGTTTCAAACAGACCGTCCAGTTTTTATCTAACAGATAGTTAGATCATTTGAGGTATCTAGTAGGCCCGAGTCAGCCGAGTAATTGGACATGTGATCTAGTTATTGAACAATTGGATAAGTGATCCAGTTGTTAACACTTGAACATGTGTTCTAGTGTCTTCACAAGTAGTCAAGTATTTTTGCAGGATGCATGTTTACTCAATATTTATTGTTATATAGAGTTTATAACAAGTTTGATAAATATTAGTGAGGGGATAACCCGTTCCGCTAAGCAACGTGGTCTTACTTCATATCGATATAAACTGAGATGTAATGTTATTATTCACATCAAGCTTTATGTCTAACTCGTATTTTGTGTTTTCCCACATAAACTCTCAGGCACTCAAAATTTGATTTGAGTAGTTTGAGAGTTGTGGACTTACAGGTTTAGTAGGTTGGACGAATAAAGCTTCTAAAGACATGTAGGAGGCAAAGATAGCTATTTAGGAGTCCATTTTGGTTATTACGTTGTGATGTACTAAGAACTTTTATGTTCACCTATTTAGTTCTCTGATCATCATAAGGGGACATCGTCATATGTCGCTTTTATCATAAATTGTAATAATTTTATTTATCAAAACTTAGGGATCGCTTTGGGGATTTATGTAATTGAATATGTAATATCTTTTGGAAATGTAATGAAAAGTTGTTTTAAATTCTACAATGATTTATTTCATATTCATGTGTTTCTGTGTTACCAATAGTTCCAACATTACCGTTTTCGGTTGCTAAGAAATAATAACTATGGATGACTGCAGCATCTATAGCGGTAAGTTTTGGACCTTTGGATACGGGATGTTACAAATTGGGCTAAAGTAAAGTAGTTAACTTTAAATGATGGAATTTAAATTTAAATAAACATGTATAATATCATCCAAACAAGTACATAATCACACAAGTTCATATAATTTCAATCAAAGTGAATTTTGACTTGTTTAACTAGGATTTATCCCTTAATCCTAGTTTAAATTCAAAGTAATATTTAATAATTCAAATTTAAAAATTTCAAACTATTGATTTCATCAATAATTATTTCAAAATTTTATTTAGGAATTTTCAAATGAATAGACTTCAATTTTATTTATTTTCTCATCGTTTAGAAATATTTTAAACCAAGATAAGAGTCACAGGTCCTTGTTTTTGATGTTGTTATACAAAAAGTCCCTGCAGAAATGAATTTGTAAATTTGGTCCCTATTTTTCAAAAATAAAAAAAACGCAAAGCGTCTTGCACTTTTCTAACAGAAAATGCAAGATAACTTGCACTTTTCTAATTTTGAAATATTTTTCGAAATTTTCGAAATTTTGAAAAACGCAAGTTAACTTGCACTTTCTATCAGGAAAGTGTAAGCTAGTTTGCGCTTTCTAATTTTGAAATTTTTGAAAAGCGCAAGATAACTTGCGCTTTTTAATTTTGAAATTTTTTTGAAAATTTTAAAAATTTCAAAATTTTTGAAAAGCGCAAGGTAACTTGCGCTTTTTATCAGGAAAACGCAAGGTGGTTTGCGCTTTCTGATTTTGAAAATTTTGAACTTTTAAAAAGTGCAAGCTAACTTGCGTTTTCTGATTAGAAAAAACAAGGACTAAATTTACATACTTATTTCTACAGGGACTTTTCTTGTAACACCATCAGAAATATGGACCTTTCGTGCAAAACCTTTTGATTCAATTCTAAATTCAAAATAAGATAAAATATTTCAGATTTAATCCTTAAAAATAAAAAAATTATCCCAATATAATTAAAATATGTTTTCGGGATTTTTCAAATCAATAAACTTGGATTTTCCCTAAATTTTCATTTAAACAAACATTTAAACTTTGAAAAATGCCTCTTTTTGAATTCAAAATCAATATAAGCTAAAAGCTTTTAAGAATTTTAAAATACCATTTTGATCATAGTAATTTTTAAAATTTGCAGGAGTTTCAAAATTCAAAGTTTGGATTTTAAAATGAGTTTTTAAATCACGATATATTCTCTGGAAATTCAAAATAAATTTACAATAAATAAAAAATGCAATTCAATGTGCTTCCCAAGCAATAATCCTTGATCCCAGAGTATGATCAATAATGCATATGCATTGTATTTCAAGTTTCAAACCATCACAATAACACAAAATAGTCACATGAAGGCAAGATTTGCAAAATTGAAATTACTAGTAATTTTTCAAGAAGTGCATAATTGCATAAACAGTGAATTAAACTTTCTAAGTTCCTTTGCAATGTCTATAATCTGAATTCTAGTGTGATGTCACGTGTTTGTTAAATTGAATTCAATCCAAATATCATCTTTAACTACGTCAGAAAACAGATCAAGGAAAGACTGAATTCAAAAAACTGATCAAGGAATGACATAAAACAGACTAACACAGTTAGGCTGCGTTTATGTGCAAAGAGTTCAGGTGCGTTTGAAGGAGCCCACGTTAGTGCATCCAACGCGTTGGACGCAAGAACGTGGACTTCTCCAACCGTAACTCGTTCAGGGAAAGCAACAAAAAGAACGGTCTGCGTCCAATGCGTTCGCATCGGACATAGACCATTCTTCCCCCTCCTCCCTCTATAAATCCCCCCCCCCCAACCTCCTTTACTCCATCACCACTTCCAATCCGAACTTCTACCTCTTTGTTTGAGCAAATCCGATCAACGATTCAGGTTATTTTTATTTTTATCGTATTTATTTCAATTTCATATATTGTATATATTTATTTTGATTTTTTTCTAAAATTTTCTTTTATTTCTACCTTTGTAGTATGTCGGGTTCCGATTCTGAAAATGAGGATTTGGTGGCCTGGATAGCCGCATAGGAATACCTGAATGGACTAAGAGGCACTAATATGCCCATGCACACTTTTACGACAATGGGTATGCAGTGGGTAAATGATATCCTGACTGGCCACCACGAACGTTGTCAACGTAACTTTCGAATGAAAAGATTATGCTTTTTTCCTTGTTCGAGCGCTTAGAAGGTTGTGGTTTAACTGCTACAGACAATATATGCATCCAAGAAATGATAGCAATATTCATGTACGTCATTGGACACGCTCTTCCTACGCGTTAGGTTGCCGAAAGGTTCCAAATATCAGATAGCACTATTTCTGTTTATTTTCATAGTACTTGAAGCTGTGATGTTACTGTCGAAAGATATAATTAAACCGAATGACGACTAGCTCAGTACTGCACCGGACCACATTAGAAATGACCATCGATATTATCCATTTTTTAAAAATTGTATTGCTGCTATAGATGGAATACACATACATGCGCATTTGCCTAGTTCACAAGCTCAACCTTTTATTGGAAGAAAAGGCTTTGGACACAAAATGTTATGGCTATCTACTCCTTTGACATAACATTTATTTATGTTGTGGCTGGTTGGGAGGGAAGCGCACACGACAATAGAGTTTTTAATACAGTTTTAAATGATAGGAATGCCAACTTCTCACATGACATGTACTAGTTAGTTATAGCATGAACTAGTTCAAAGGACCGTAGGGAATAACATGACTTTGCTACAGGATGACATAAGTGATGAACCGATGTTATATAAAAATACGTACCAGTCCGCAGACGCAGCGCAGTGGAAAAGAGACTTGAGTTCTGATTAAAAAAAACATAGAAGAAAAAAGTACCATCAAAACAAAAAAATACAATCAAAATCATGATTCAATTCGGAGTTGGACAAATGGATAAAGACACAACCCTCACGTAGCACCCTTTTAATTTATAAATGGTTCACTGACAGTTTATTGCCTAACGTACATTATATTTATTTTATGTTGAGAATATTTCGTGGCAATATTCAGGACCCATCCAACTATTCAACGTTGCCGAAACAATACAATGTGAAATCGAAGAACGAATTATATTGAGGCGGCCTCCTTTTCAAATTTGCATGTGATTGAAGAATGAATATGACAAGGTGAGGGACCAGTTACGTTCCTGCTTTCAACAATATCTCTCTCGGTCCTTCTCTCTGCTTTTAATTTCAATCTCTTCGCCGTATAATTCAAAAATGGAGGAAGCAGCAAAATTAGGAACATAGTGTAATATACACACACCCATACATATACATATATACACACACATATATCAACTATATTTTACTTTTGCAACACCTCAAATTAAATAATATACATTCTTTCCCCTAAAGTGGAAGTACAGAGAAGATTTATTATTTATTTCAAAACGTGTGATTGATATTAAGAAAGATCTGAGGTGCAGCAAGAATGAGATGTAGCATATACATGTAAGTAAAAAGATAAGGGGAATTAATTTAAAGGACAAAAATTTATATATTTTTAGACTCAAGCACACGAGCTCAATATTTTAACCACATGAACAAGTATTCTTCTAAAAATTATTCCAAAATTAATATCGAATTAAAAACCATATCCATAACTACAAACTGATACCTAAAAATCACTATCAATAACTAAAAACTGATACCTAAAGGATAATTATTAGTCGTTGGCAAACACTCATAGCTAATAAGTCGTTTAGCCTACTTATAAGTCGTTCCAAAACAAGGCTCTTAATAAACCCACTATATCAAGGGCTTTTATTATACTCAATCTACCTACTCCCTACTCCCTACTTTTAATTTCAATATTTCTTTGCATAATTCAAAAATGGAGGTCGCAGCATCAGTAGCAACAGAGTTGGCCCTCTCAGGCCTATCTCGTGTTATAAACAAGCTTGCTTCAAACTTTGGAGGTGATGTAACTCCTGATGAAATGGAGCATCTGAATGTTTTTGTTGGTTACGAAATTGAAGCGTTGATCAGAGAAGCAAAGTTCGATGATTTAGTAAAGACGGCGCCATTACTGGAGAAGCTGCAAGCTGCTGCTTTAGAGCTGGAAGATCTGATAGATCTCTATGAATATAAACAAATCGAAAAACAGGTCAGCTCTTCTTCTTCTTCTAATCCCATAGAGAGACTCAAACCCATATTAAAAGAAAGGATGAGACCCATTCTTCCCAAATCGCCTTTGAGAATTGGTTTAGAAAAATTGTTGAAGTTCGTTGAAAAAGTGGAAAAAAAACATCCATTTATCATGTCTAGGAAAAGCACAACACAACCACAACCTAATCCTATTACTCCAACTACCTCAATTCTTTTATCCCCGTATTTTGGAAGAGAGAACCAATGCGATAACATCATTAACTTCTTGTTGGATGAGTCTCATGTCTACTCAAGTAAAAGGACAAATAAAGTTCCAGTAATTGCTATAATAGGAATGGGAGGTTCTGGTAAAAGTCATACTGCTCAACGCATCTTTAATGATGATAGTATAAAAAATTATTTTGATGCAAATATGTGGGTTCATGTTACACGGGATTTTGACGTGGAAAGACTTACCAGAAAAATGGTAGAGTCAGCAAACAATGATAAATGTCCCAACTACGATAACTTTGATGTACTTCAGAAAAAATTAATAGAATCGTTGTCAAAACACAAGAGGTTTCTTTTAGTTTTGGATGATGTTTGGTGTGAAAACAAGATGAATGAATGGGATGTGCTTGTAGGTCCTTTGAACGAAGTCGCACAAAATGGAAGCAAGGTTATCATCACAACGCGGATGGAAAATATAGCAAATAATTTACATGCAAAAAAAATTCATTTAGAAGAATTGAAAGTCGAAGAGTGTTGGTCTGTATTGAAACACTACGCATTTCGTAACGATGAAGAAATCATTGACGATCCAGAGTTAATTAATATTGGGAATCAAATTATAAGCAAGGTAAAACATTCTCCTCTTGCTTTAAAGGTTGTGGGAAGTTCATTAAGCAATAAAAGAAGTGTTAATGAATGGGACAAAATTCTTAAACAAGATCACATATTGAAGGAAACCATGGATCTTCTTTTATTTAGTTATCAATGTCTGCCTTTGCATCTGCAACGATGTTTTGCGTATTGTAGCTTATTTCCTAAAAGTTACGAATTTTACTTTGATGTTCGTAGTTCAAAACCACATTTGATTTCTTTGTGGATTGCACATGGATTTATTGAAAACACAAGTGAGTTAACGTTTGAGGAAGCAGGAGAGAAATATATTGAGGAGTTGCTATCATATTCTTTTTTCGAAAAGAAATTTGATGACCATATGTCAGGCTATTTTGTCATACATGATTTACTTCATGATTTAGCAGAAAATGTTTCAAAGAAACAATGTCATAGAATCGAGAATCATGACTCACTGAATATTCCTATAACATGCATTCATCTATCCTTGCACATAACGGAAGAGATGGTAAATGTAGTTATATCTAACATAGTAGCAATATCCAACGTATTCAAATTGAGAAATTTGCGCAGCTTGATCATTCTGCAGCATGATGGTTCCCCAAATATTTTCAAAAGCAAAAAAGAAATATTTCAAAATCTAACTAAACTACGTGCATTGTATGTTGAAGACCAGGAAATAGAAGTATTGAGTGATCCTCGTATTGACAAACTTAAGCACCTTCGGTATTTGCATGTACGATATGATAGCAAGCTACCTGTATCCTTGGCCAAGCTATATCAGTTACAGTTTTTTATTTTGATCAAAGATCAAAGAGATAGTGGTACATATTTACTAGCTAATACTTTGCGTGAAGGTTTCAGTAATTTAATTAAATTGCGTACTTTACAATTTTATACTCCATATGATAAAGAATTGGATTATCTATATTATAATTCAAAGATGATCAACATAGAAAAACTAACGTCATTGCAAAATTTGAAGAAATTTTGTCTCGATGGTTTTAATATAATGATATCATCATTAAGAAACTTACCTCTTTGTGGATCGCTCTCAATTCTAAATTTGGAGAATGTTAAATGCAAAGAAGAAGCTGAGAAGGCGATGCTAAACCAAAAAAATAAATTAAATAAGCTAATATTAGAATGGAGCAAAACTCAAAGTAGCGTTGATACATGTGAAGAAGTTTTAGAAGGACTTGAGCCCCATCGAAATTTGGAAAACCTAGAGATTAACAACTATCAAGGTGTTAAGTTTCCAAAGTGGATGGTGAAAGAGAATTGGTTTCCACGTCTTCAAACTCTAAATCTTCAATCTTGCAAAAGTCTTAAAATAGTTCCGTTTCTTCCTCCTCGACTATTGGAATTAGATGTTTGGTACTGCGATGAGTTGATGCAGCTTCCTCCTCTTAGTGACACTCTTCATACCCTCTGTTTGGTTTATTGTCCAAAGTTAACGCCACCATCAATGCTTAACGAGTCTCCCGGTCTAAGTGATCTGTTTTCCCTTACCAATCTTAAAAATTTGGATTTAAGAGGATTTCCCAACTTACAGGCCCTTACTAACTTGAGTCATACTGTGACTCGTTTGTGGATTGTAGATTGTCCAAAACTTATTAGTCTGGGAAATTTGCAGCGCTGCACATCGTTGAAATCATTAAATATATATAAATGTCCAATGCTAAGGAGAGAAGAAGCATTATTGGCGGAAGGAGACGTGGAAGGAGATATCCCCAACCGTCTTCCATATGTAGAATGGATTTTGATAGATGAACCATTATTGGTCGATGAACTTGTTCAGCCACAAGCCTTCAGTTCCATTCGAACGCTTAGTTTACAAGGTTTACAAAGACCCTTCCTCCAAATTTAAATTATTAATTTAATTTTCGAGGCTCACTTATCTCTATTTAACAGATTGTGCAGTCATACCAAATCTGGAGAAGCTCTCATCATTGAAGTGTTTGTATATACAAACAAGCCATGATGTTGAATCGCTGCCAAATTTGCCAATCTCTCTGCAAATACTTCGGATATATGACTGTCCAAAATTGAAGGAGAAGTACGAAGAGGGTGGCCCACTTCGCCACACCATTTCTCACATCCCTGACATTGATATCGGTTGGTGAATTGTATATAAACATGTATTTCAAGAGTTGAAGTATACGGCAGTAGTTGAGACTTGCTTCTCTGGCGACTTTTGGGTTTAGGTATCTGCAATACCTTTCTCCACAAGTATGTTATTGTGTGTGTGTCTATACACATACACATATACATATATATACACATATACATATATACATACATATACATGTATATGTACACATGTGTACATGTACATGTATATATATGTGTGTGTATGTATATATATTGCAGTATTGTTTGTTAAGTGGATGTATTATAATAAACCTGTCAGTTCCAGTTATGTTTGTTAAGTGGGGATGTATTTATATTTGAATTTTTAGGCCGAAACGAAGATTATGTTGATAAGCTACCGACTTGGTATCTCTACTTGTTCTCTGGTTTCTACCCATTTCTATTTTTATTTTTAATCAGATTTGGTTGGGGTATATATACAACACATGGTAAAATATTACATGTTTTGTGTACAGTAGCAGTCGTTGGGTACAAAATTAATACTAGTACGTACTTTCTTGTAACAACTGTGATTTTTACTAATTTCTGAAATATTTGGATTTATGTAGATGTTTTTTGTGTTTTATATGTTATTTGGTTATTTAGTCAATATTCTGGAATTGGTGAGTTATGGTTGCATGTTTTGTGTTGCTATATTAAAATTTGTTTGTGGTATTATTGGTCCTACCCGCAGACACTACAATGTAGGCGTTTGATTTTTTGCTTTGGTTTGAAGGTTCCATCTGTCATGAACGCCTTCACTGCTAACCACATTGTTTATATCAGCAACCTACATTCGTCTTACACACCTTAAATGTTCATGGAAGTTTACTCACAGAATTAGAAAACAGGTGCGTAAAGATTTCTATACAAAGACAGAATCGACAAACAATATTAGCAAGGGCAGAACAAAGGTTACTACTGCATAAAACATTAGCTGCTGTTGAAACATTAAAACGATGAATGTGAACATAAAGATATACATTCATGCTCGCATATATATATATATATATATATTTGAAGATAGGATGACCATCTTGGCCAATCCACTCACGTTAATTAGCTCATTTTACCTTGACTTATGACCCTTAAATTGCATGGTCAATAAATAGTCTGCATAAACTGCAATTTCTAACATAGCAATATATGGGGTGCTGCACCATTTGAGGTGCAACGGTGCACCTCAAATGGTGCAACATTCTTATAGCGCTCTAATTTCCACCACACAATCTCGTTTCTCTCTTTTTCCACTAACTTTCTCTTTCCACTGACTTATTTAAATATAAATGTGCGGTCTATATTCGGATGCATAGGAGGTGCCACAAAATAGAGTGTCATATAACCCTCCTATATATATATATATATATATATATATATATATATATATATATATATATATATGGCTAAGTTCAATAGCACCATCTATTTAGCACCGCACTTTATCCCCATGATATCAGCCACAAGTTTATATTAAAATATTATGTGCAAGCGAGTGGAGAGAGAAACACGAAATATTATAATATAAACTTATGGTTGATATCATGGAGCTACGGTGCGGTACTAAATAGATGGTGTATTGAACGTAGCTTGTGTGTGTCGTTAGTATCTTTACTACTAATAATGAGAATTCCTTGAATATGAATTCAACCGTGTCTTTTTGAAATACCAGAAATACCCCTCATTATAATAATGGAAATCATTCACTCTATCTTTATCTTTACTACTAATAAAGAGAATTCATTAAATAGATTTACTCAGTGTCTTTTTGAAATTCCAAATATATCATTTTACATCTTATAGAGAAATAGTATTCAAATATGGGAATATAGCCTGTTATTTTCTAAGTACAACTGTCAGTCCCCATGGAAAACTACAGTGTACGTTCACAAGATGAAGTATCCGAGTGTTTCATATT
This sequence comes from Allium fistulosum, assembly GCA_030737815.1. Lineage (NCBI taxonomy): Eukaryota > Viridiplantae > Streptophyta > Magnoliopsida > Asparagales > Amaryllidaceae > Allium > Allium fistulosum. The sequence goes on along the minus strand of CM060902.1, from coordinate 1,581,049,573 downwards.
GTCCGTAATTTAGGTGGGAGTTAATCGGTCGAAGTCTCGCCGGATTCCGAGTTAGTATGAAGAAAATATTGCAGTCTGAACAAAAAAAATAGCGGCTTCTGCACTAGGCGGAGTTCAAATATGGGGATGTGGTAGCCTGTTATTTTCTAAGTACAACTGTCAGTCCCCATGGAGAACTACAATGTACGTTCACTAGATGAAGTATCGGAGTGTTTCATATTGTCCGTAATTTAGGTGGGAGTTAATCGGTCGAAGTCTCGCCGGATTCCGAGTTAGTATGAAGAAAATATTACAGTCTAAACAAAAAAAATTGCGGCTTCTGCACTAGGCGGAGTTCAAATATGGGGATGTGGTATCCTGTTATTTTCTAAGTACAACTATCAATGCCCATGGAGAACTACAGTGTGCGTTCACAAGATGAAGTATACGAGTGTTCCATATTATCCGTAATTTAGGTGGGAGTTAATTGGTCGAAGTCTCACCGGATTCTGAATTAGTATGAAGAAGTTATTGCAGTTTGAACCAAAAAAATAGCGGCTTCTACACTAGGCGTAGTTCAAATATGGGGATGTGGTAGTCTGTTATTTTCTAAGTACAACTGTCAGTCCCCATGGAGAACTACAGTGTACTTTCACAAGATGAAGTATCCGAGTGTTTCATATTGTACGTAATTTAGGTGGGAGTTAATTGGTCGAAGTCTCGCCGGATTCCGAGTTAGTAAGAAGAAAATATTGCAGTCTGAACAAAAAAAATAGCGGCTTCTGCACTAGGCGGAGTTCAAATATGGGGATGTGGTAGCCTATTATTTTCTAAGTACAACTGTCAGTTCCCATGGAGAACTACAGTGTGCGTTCAGAAGATGAAGTATCTGAGTGTTCCATATTGTCCGTAATTTAGGTGGGAGTTAATCTGTCGAAGTCTCGCCGGATTCCAAGTTAGTATAAAGAAAATATAGCAGTCTGAATAAAAAAAATAGCGGCTTCTGCAATAGGCGGAGTTCAAATACGGGGATGTGGTAGCCTGTTATTTTCTAAGTACAACTGTCAGTCCCCATGGAGAACTACAATGTGCGTTCATAGGATGAAGTATCCGAGTGTTCCATATTGTCCGTAATTTAGGTGGGAGTTAATCGGTCGAAGTCTCGCCGGATTCCAAATTAGTATGAAGAAGTTATTGCAGTTTGAAAAAAAAAATAGCGGCTTCTGCACTAGGCGGAGTTCAAATATGGGGATGTGGAGCCTCTTATTTTTTAAGTACAACTGTCAGTCCCCATGGAGAACTACAGTGTGCGTTCACAAGATGAAGTGTACGAGTGTTCCATATTGTCCGTAATTTAGGTGGGAGTTAATCGGTCGAAGTCTTGCTGGGTTACGAATTAGTATGAAAAAGTTATTGCAGACTGAACAAAAAAAATAGCGGCTTCTGCACTAGGTGGAGTTCAAATATGAGGATGTATTCTGTTATTTTCTAAGTACAACTATTAGTCACCATGGAGAACTACAGTGAGCGTTGAAGTGGAGATATAACATGTTATTTTCTAAGTACAACTGTCAGTCACCATGGAGTACTACAGTGTGCGTTCACAAGATTAAGTATCCAACTATACCGTATTGTCTGTAATTTAGGTGGGAGTTCATCGGTCGAAGTATCGCCTAATTCTGAGTTAGTATGAAGAAGTTATTGCAGTCTGAACAAAAAAAATAGCGGCTTCTGCACTAGGCAGAGTTGAAATATGGGGATGTGTTAGCCTGTTATTTTCTAAGTACAATTGTCAGTCCCCATGGAGAATTACAGTGTGCGTTCATAAGATGAAGTATCCGAGTGTTCCATATTGTCCGTAATTTAGATGGTAGTTAATCTGTCGAAGTCTCGCCGGATTCCAAGTTAGTATGAAGAAAATATAGCAGTATGAATAAAAAAATAGTGGCTTCTACACTAGGCGGAGTTCAAATATGAGGATGTTGTGCCATGTTATTTTCAAAGTAAACTGTCTGTCCCCTTGGAGAACTACAGTGTGAGTTCACAAGATGAAGTATCCGAGTGTACCATATTGTCTGTAATTTAGGTAGAAATTCATCGGTCGAAGTTTTACCTGATTCCGAGTTAGTATGAATAAGTTATTGTAGTCAGAACAAAAAAAATAACGGTTTCTGCCTTGGCGGCGTTCAAATGTGGGGATGCTACTATCAAATCTACTTCCACAGATACAAATAAAAATGCATTCACATTGTGGTTAAATGCAGGCCCACCTGGGCGTGCATATGCACTCGTATACCATAGTAGGTCTTATATTTATTAATGAAACTTTCTTTTAAAGAAAATTATTGTAGAAATAGACCACAGTTGGAAGTTATTACAGATATAGACCTCATTTTGGAGTGGAAGATTCATGGAATGCGTATATGTAAATTTGAAATTTGTATATGTGCATTCATGGATTCACATGTACAAATTCTTAAAATATAGATGCCTATTCCACAAATGGTGCACATGTACATGTATTAATCTGAATTGGTGAGTAAATCACCTGGATTAAAAATTGTGATGTTATAGTGTGTCCACCCAAACACAACCGCTGAAACTTTGTAAATAAGTGTAATATAACTTTTACTTTAGGATCCAATCGCAAATAGATGTCCATGCATCATTTGTTAATTTGTTGGGCACACAGTAGCACCAAACTTTTAGTTTAGGTGATTTGTAACCCCTGTAACGTGCTATATTATTTTTGTAATAATTTTCAATCTTAGTTCTGCAGTACGTTTCTAAGATGGTTTATTTTTGTATTTAACTCGTGATACAATTCATAGATTGCATCCAACACTCAAATAGGAAGAATTTGCTTTGTGTGATTCCCCTTCAAATTTGTGTTTCACGAGCATGTATAAGACTTAAATAAATTAAATTCATTTTTGACGTACTATAGACCTTGAAATCATGAGAAGCGTGAAACCCGATTACATATTGTTTTAAGAAGGGACGGTCTTGACTCATTTCCTTAACTTAATTATAATATAAGTGTTACGGCACGCGCTTCGCGCGTGAATTGTTTTTCTTATAAATTGTATAAGTTTAAATTAGTTAAAAAATGATTTTTTATTTATTTTCAATTGACATTAAGATTTGTATATTTGTAAAGAAGTATTTTGAATTTGTAAAAGAAGTTTATTTTTAGAAGCATTTTGAATTTGTAAAACATGTTTGATTGTTAGATCCTATTTTTAAGGACGTTTGAATTTATAAAAAAATGTTTAATATTAGATCCTATTTTTAAGTGATTAAGATTTGATAATATATAGTGGGGCATTTTTGGTAGTTTACATTGATACCAAAAAAGCGTGACACAAAGCTATTACAACTATTAATAAAGATGTCTATAAACACTAAATCCAAACCTTCTGATTAGATTACCAAAAGTATTAACACTATTACCAGTGGTCATTAGCGTATTTAACTATATTTGGTAATCAAGAATTACAAACAACCTATGACTGGATACAAGCTATGATAAGTATAAAAATACATACATCAATTTATTTATTTGTTTAAAAAAAATGAGCACATGTTAATATATCGTCTTGTATAAATTTGAAGTATGCAACTTTAACCGTGCAAGGCGAGTACCATGACCTTTGGGAGCAAGTAGAAGCAAACCATGCCAAGCATCTCTAAACCTCACAATTTCTATGAGTCCATCATCCACAAATGGTGCTCTCGATATTCTGCAACACACCATTAAGAAAGGCATTATTCACATCTAATTGCTTGATGGTCCAATTTTTATGCAAAGCAATTGTTAAAATAAGTCTGATAGAAGAGGGTTTCGCAACAGGAGAAAATGTTTCATTAAAATCAAAAGCACTTTGTTGTGAATACCCTTTTGCCACTAGTCTTCCTTTGTACTTAAGAATCGAACCAACTGGATTTTTCTTCAATTTGTATGTCCATTTACATCCTATGACATTTTTATTCATTGGTTAATGAAGTATACACGGTAACACAAGCAGCTATATCAGATAAGAGAATGGGTCTCAACCATTCATCATTCAAGATCATATGTAAAGACCCGCAAATCCGTCTTCCGAAAACTCGACACCGATACGTCCACTGTACCAAATGTCGAAAAATCGAATGGCGAAAACGCGAAACTTTAGGGTTAAAAGAAGAGGTAGAAGAAAAGATAGAAGAAAAAGAAAGAAGAACAACACAGAAAACAAAGAACAGGAACAATATCAGAATCTCACATATCGCAGCGGAACAATATATAATAGATAAATCAATAATCTTTAAAACAAAAGACTATATCAGTTTATACATACATCAATCATCAGAGTTTACAACAATGGACAGTTATATAAACTTTTCCTCATACAGAATACACAGCGGAATAAACAACAAGTACGATAGTACGCTTCGCCATCCAACTCATCTCCAAAGCTCCAGAATATCCAGAATCCTGATAACATAACTCTAGGCTGCCCGTGTGGAAAATTATGGGCACCCAGAGTTTAGAAAGGGAACAATAAACTCCAGGTCAGTCATGGTTACTGGTGTGAGATCGTAAAACAGTTATTTTCGCAAAGAAAATAAAACAATTTCGCAATGCTTTTGGAAAATGAAACTACCATAAGGCCTTCCACCACACACACAATGCAAACGCAGAATTGGAGGAGATTTCTCCTTATGATAGTCAAAAATGCTTACTACGCAAAATCAATTGATATTATTATTAATGCCTAGTGTGGAAAACATTTCGAAAGTATAATATCAATCTTAGCCAACATACAACTATTGTTGTATGTCTACTATAGCTACTACGTTCAGTAGCAGGTTACCGCCACATTCCATAGCAGGTAATACAATTAAAAACCGTACATGGTTCGTATTGTTTCTTTGGATTTCCAACAAATGATCAGGCTAAGGAACTTCCTTACCGAAATAGAAACGCCTCTGGAAAGACGCCCCGGATCCTAACCGGATCTCCGCAAACAAAGGCCGACGCTACCTCACGCTCTAACCGAGCTGTAACTAGGTAACTAACACACGAGCTATGCCATCCCCCGGTCGTTACCGACCTTTATCCGAGGATCCTCAATCGAAAAGCAACAGCCACAAAATATAATCAACATAGGTAAAATATCTGGGCTCCATACCATGATATCACCTTTTATGCAGAAGGAAATGGCATACCCTAGGGGCGCTACCCCTACAAACCTTTGCCGCAACATTCCTGTTTCGACCATTACCGGGTTGTGAGGCTCGACGAAGTCTCGTCCACATACATTACGCTTTTTCACAAAGCCACGCTTTTTCACAAAGCCACGCTTTGATCAACCAATGATCATCAGCACTTCGTATGCCACATTACCAAATTGGGAATGTATCACTAGTAACCATCAACTACATAACCTCTGAGCTCGTACGTCTCAGAGAAGGGTGTTAAGCTAAGAGAATAAATTCTCCGCCACCAACAGAAATGTATTTGATAGAAACCAGCTTTACATCTCAAAGTGTAACGTCAGACACACATCCATACAAGTCCGTTCCGGGATCGAACGGAACCGAAGGCACTTCCAAAGAAGCCCTTGCAATCCGGATATTCACTAATCACGTCCGGACTTCCCATCACAAAAAGAGTGATATAAATCTCTATACCGGAGCAACTCGGTGCAGAGACATTCGACAGGTTGTCCTTTCATTTTCACAAATATCCGGTCTTCACACCGGTCTTCAAATGCTATCCATTCGCGACGTAACACTATTCGGAATGGGTTATATGACACAAAGGTCCTCTCCCGGCTTAACCGAATAATGAGCGTTTGTTTTAAAAACAAATCAAGTGTCATTTCAAAGGCAAATATTGATAGTTGGTTCTTTAACTATCAATAACATTCGTAACAAACATCCAATTCAAATAATTTTTCCCAAATTATTTATTAAATTTCAAATCTTTTCACAAGGTATATATTCTTCCACCCTTCACATTTGAAAATCAATTTCAAATCATATTTCATACTTCACGTTTGAAAATCCATTTCAAATCATATTATGGTCCATTTAAACCAATTAGATAAATCCTTATCGATTTATTTCAAATTTACATTTCAAATTTGTAAATTTATTTTCACACTTCATCACTTTGAAAATCCGATTTCAAATCATATTTTCCACACCTTTAAAAATAAATCAATATTTATTTTTAAAACAAATTTCCCTTTCCTTTACAACTTCTATTCGGAATTTACATTCCTAAAAATCCACTTTTACACGATTTTCAAATCGTTTTCCAAACATTCATTTTCAACTCCGAATCAACTTTAAAAATTGATTTCTCCATTTTATTTCAAATCCCAAATCGAATTTCAAATTGATTTCTGAATTTACTTCAACACCGAATCACATTTCAAATTGATTTTAACTTTTAATCCCAATTACCAAATCATTTTACAAATCGATTCTCAAATTTATTCTCAACACAAATCATTTTTTTTCCATTCAACATTAAATACGTTTTCATATTGATTCCTCAAAGATTTATTTTAAATACCCAATCAATTATCACTTTGATTTCAAACAAATTTATCTCCTTTAAAGTAAATTCTTTTATTTTTTTCCAAACCATCAAAAATTCAATTTTTAATTTTAGAAATCCAATTTCATCTATTTCTGGTATCCAACGATACCAAAAACACATTCGGCTAAATTATAGCTCTCAACAAATTCAATCACAGATATAATCATACACAGATTATAAATAATCAATTAAACAACATATGAAATCAATTCAAATGTTTTGAGGAATCCTGTTGGATCCCTCCAACCTGTTTCCCTGCATCCACAGATGTTAGCACAATACCAATTCCACTTCGAGGTGGAATATCGCGGTATATGGGTTTTATAAAATATCATCCGCTTACTAACGGCGCAATAGGGTCTCATCCGCTATACGAGGCGGGAAATCAATCAATCCAATATATACATATGCCAATATGTATATATTGCTATATATATAGATATATCCTACTATATCTAATACACATCCAAACAGTCAATCATCAATCAATAACTGTAAAAGAAAATCCACTTTCATTTGAGTGAGAAGATCTCACCTTTAATTTGCAATCCATTTTCCATTTCCGACTTGATTCTCGATCTCTTTTAGACCTTGTATAAATATTTATATCGTTCATCAATATTCGAAATAATCGAGTAATCAATTTCTGTTTGGTAATTTTAATTATCCAATGATTTTGTTTTACCATTTTCTTTTAATAAATCATTTTTACCAACCCAAAAATTTAAATAAGCTAACTAACACAGTTTAATCATCATGTATATATATTCTTGAACTGCATATATAAAGTAATTTACATGGATCTATATAAATCTATTTTTATATGTTTATCTTCCCCAGGATATCAAGATTCAAATTAAGAAATAATCTCAACTATACCTATCAGTTTTACTGTATATATATATACATATATATATATATATACACTATAAATTGGAAAATAAATAAGTTGCACATTATATACCTTGACGACTCGACCCAGAACTCGCGTACGTGACAGCGCCACCACGCCTTCCAGCTGCGACCGCCCCAGTAATGCTCGACTTCGACTTCGCTCGCAACCCCAAGACCAACGATGAACGCGAGATGCCTTGACCCACTGCATCTTGACGTCGACGCCTCGCGACCACGCTGCTCCTCCTCGATCTCGCGACGCTGCCTCGAATCGCATGTGCATCTGTCGCCTTCAATCGCGAAACCCTAGCTGGAATCGCCTCGCCTGACCTCCGAAGTTGCGTGCGCGTGCTATCCCAGATCGAACGCCGCTCAATCCCACTGCCTCGCGACTGAAATGCCCCTACCCCCACGCGATTAGTCGCGACCCCTTAGCCTGAGTCTCGAAATTGAGCTCGAACGAAATTTTCGAATTCGCGCCCTCCTGAGCCGGTGATTTTGAACGAAACTAAGTTGTAAATTTTTTTTTTCTTTTTGATTTCATTTCGAAATAATAGAGGAAGCTGCAGTTCTTTTTCTCTCTGGCGAAACAGGAACGAGAAAACGAGGTTTCGTTTTAAACTTCGGCCTTGTTTTATTGAAGAAGAATGGCAGCCATTAATTTTCTTCGGCCATTTAATTTTTGATTTTTGAACGAAATGATATGCTTTTTGGAACTGCTCGCGTGATAGAGAAACAGAAGGGGAGATAAGGGTACGCGATGTTCAGGGAATAGGTCTGCTAAATGCATATCTAGGGTGGCTGATGTTGACCAATTTTCAAAGTTTAAATTCAAATCGAATTCAGTTTAAACTTCAACGCGTTTTCTTAACGTACGCTCACACGGCAAGTCCGAAAAATACGAAATTTGAAACCCGGTAATAATTCAATATTCCGGATCCAATGGAACTGGTTTCGTCGAATTCCGAGACTACGCCCCGGAACGTTATTTTCCAATTCAATTTAAACGATAGAATTTCAAAACTGAACAAAACAGTTTCAAATTCAATTCTGAAACTTTTATTATCTTCAGAATTATCAATATAAATTTTCAAGGTGATCAGATTATTTTTAAATCAGCTTAAAACTGAAGATTCAAATTTTTACCCAGTTTCAATAATTAAATTCAATAATTTAATCGCCAAATTCATTCTAATATCTGAATTTCAAATTAATCTATCATTCGAATATTTAAACTCAATTAAATATTCACTTTTCAAATGTCTAAAATTCAGGGTCGTTACAATCTTCCCCCCTTAAAAGAATTTCCTCCCGAAATTACAAGTTAGGAAAAATGGTCCTTAACTCGTCTACTATTTTTCACAATCCAATAGTTTTATCAAACTTTCAAAACAAATCCTTCTACTAAAGATTCGTTATTAATTCAACTAACTTTCCAACTCCAATTATAGGTTCCAAACAACTTTGTTTTCTTAACAATTCAAATTCGAGTTCAAATTCAAACTTTAAACTTCCAAAATTTCTCAAATTTTTTTTCTAACACTCAAAATTTTCGAAAAATTTCGCCAGCGTCTCCTTTGCGCGGCTAATACGGCACGACTACAAAACGTCTCTACGGACTCTCAAATCCCAATAGAAAACAAAATGCCAAGTGGCAGAATCAGAAACTCATCAAATTTCATACTGAAATTTAAATACGTACCTTTTTGTCGAGCAATTCAAATTTATTTTTGAAATCAAAATTCCAATTCCTGTATACACCTGTATATATCCTACTAGCCATAATATCTAGTTACAATATTCAAACCATTTTGCAAATTCCATTACACAATTTTCAATGTATGCTTCTTATACATTTTTACTTCACTATTGAAGTTACATATCTATTTTCATTCAATTTTGCATTTCCAATTTCATTTGAATTTACTTTACTATTTCAATTCAATTTGAATTCATTTTATCTTCAGATTTTTCATTCAGATTTTCATTCAGCTTTTACTTGAATTCGATTCATCTTCTAATTTCGAATATTGAGCTTTATTCACTTTTATCTCAATTCCCAATTTGAAATCACTTAAAAATCCTTTTTTAAAAATGGATATGGAAAGCACGTTCCCCCATGGATCACAGTTACTCGACGGTTTCGCTACTATCCCAGTAGAATCGCTCGTAATCTGTAGATTTCTCATCTCTTAAATTTCGCCATGGTTGTTGCCATAGATCGTAGTTCACACGACGGTTACACCACTATCCCAGTGGAATCGCTTGTAACCATAGGCATCTCGCCCCTCGAATTTCGCTGTGGCATACGTCGTGATCAATCAATATGATCCCATCACGATCAAACGGATACTCATACTGAGTTCCAACACCTTCACAATTTTTTTCAATGGAAGGTACTTTTTCATATCCTTAGTTTGGAAAACATATATCATATGTGTATAGTACTTCATTTCCAATTGATTCCATTCAATTTTAATTGGCATTTCATATTCACATTCACCAACTTAGAATATTTTCAATATCAAATTTACTTAAGAATTTCACACTTATTTCTTAAGTTCAATACAAGTATTTTCCATACTTTTTTTTTATATTAATTTTCAATTACCACTTATATTTAAACTGGATTACCAATTTCATATAAATCCAATTAATCTTTCATTTATAATTATTGAATTCAATTCGTTTCAAACCTTATTCATTTGGTCAATCTTCAATTAGCTTCACTTACTAATTTTAGTTTAATACATCACTTCGTTTTCCACAAATCAAATTCAATTCCAGTTCTATTTACTTACAAATTCAAAATGAATTTTAACACTCAATTTCATTTTCTTGCACTTGCAGTTGCAAATTTATTTATTCATTCACAAATTCATTCATTTTCAATTTGAACCTCATTCCAATTAGATTTCAAATATTTTATAAGTTATCAAACTTATTTACATTCCATTAATGAATTTATTTCAAATATTCTTTCTGAAATTGTATTTCAATTTGTAAATTACCTTTACAATTCACATTTCCAAATCTCATTTGTATATGGATTTATTTCCTTATCTTTCAATTCATATTTATAAATTTCATTTGTTAAATGAGTTTATCTCCAAATCTTTGGTTATTATTTGAATTTCTTATTCAATTCCATATATCAATGATAATACTTCAATATTATCTCTTCCTAACAACCAAGCATCCATATACTATGATAATTCATAGAAAATCATTTCTTTTCTATACAAAAATAGTTTTGGGCAAAATTATTTCATTTACCCTATTTAAAACAATACTGTGTCGGTTTATCTTGTTTAAGAGTTTAGAAACCCCTATCGATTACAGTTGGCCACCCTGCATCGACCAGAATCTATAAACAATCAACCGATAAGTCAACACAATACAAAACAAATTTTATATTCACTAACAAATACGCGCTCATATCTATTATTACACTCACACTCATTCTAGAGTACTATTGACTCTATCTCTAATGAGTAACACCCAACAGAGCAGGGTTGTCGCTTAACCGGATGCTCTGATACCACTTGTAAAGACCCGCAAATCCGTCTTCCGAAAACTCGACACCGATACGTCCACTGTACCAAATGTCGAAAAATCGAATGGCGAAAACGCGAAACTTTAGGGTTAAAAGAAGAGGTAGAAGAAAAGATAGAAGAAAAAGAAAGAAGAACAACACAGAAAACAAAGAACAGGAACAATATCAGAATCTCACATATCGCAGCGGAACAATATATAATAGATAAATCAATAATCTTTAAAACAAAAGACTATATCAGTTTATACATACATCAATCATCAGAGTTTACAACAATGGACAGTTATATAAACTTGTCCTCATACAGAATACACAGCGGAATAAACAACAAGTACGATAGTACGCTTCGCCATCCAACTCATCTCCAAAGCTCCAGAATATCCAGAATCCTGATAACATAACTCTAGGCTGCCCGTGTGGAAAATTATGGGCACCCAGAGTTTAGAAAGGGAACAATAAACTCCAGGTCAGTCATGGTGACTGGTGTGAGATCGTAAAACAGTTATTTTCGCAAAGAAAATAAAACAATTTCGCAATGCTTTTGGAAAATGAAACTACCATAAGGCCTCCCACCACACACACAATGCAAACGCAGAATTGGAGGAGATTTCTCCTTATGATAGTCAAAAATGCTTACTACGCAAAATCAATTGATATTATTATTAATGCCTAGTGTGGAAAACATTTTGAAAGTATAATATCAATCTTAGCCAACATACAACTATTGTTGTATGTCTACTATAGCTACTACGTTCAGTAGCAGGTTACCGCCACATTCCATAGCAGGTAATACAATTAAAAACCGTACAGGGTTCGTATTGTTTCTTTGGATTTCCAACAAATGATCAGGCTAAGGAACTTCCTTACCGAAATAGAAACGCCTCTGGAAAGACGCCCCGGATCCTAACCGGATCTCCGCAAACAAAGGCCGACGCTACCTCACGCTCTAACCGAGCTGTAACTAGGTAACTAACACACGAGCTATGCCATCCCCCGGTCGTTACCGACCTTTATCCGAGGATCCTCAATCGAAAAGCAACAGCCACAAAATATAATCAACATAGGTAAAATATCTGGGCTCCATACCATGATATCACCTTTTATCCAGAAGGAAATGGCATACCCTAGGGGCGCTACCCCTACAAACCTTTGCCGCAACATTCCTGTTTCGACCATTACCGGGTTGTGAGGCTCGACGAAGTCTCGTCCACATACATTACGCTTTTTCACAAAGCCACGCTTTTTCACAAAGCCACGCTTTGATCAACCAATGATCATCAGCACTTTGTATGCCACATTACCAAATTGGGAATGTATCACTAGTAACCATCAACTACATAACCTCTGAGCTCGTACGTCTCAGAGAAGGGTGTTAAGCTAAGAGAATAAATTCTCCGCCACCAACAGAAATGTATTTGATAGAAACCAGCTTTACATCTCAAAGTGTAACGTCAGACACACATCCATACAAGTCCGTTCCGGGATCGAACGGAACCGAAGGCACTTCCAAAGAAGCCCTTGCAATCCGGATATTCACTAATCACGTCCGGACTTCCCATCACAAAAAGAGTGATATAAATCTCTATACCAGAGCAACTCGGTGCAGAGACATTCAACAGGTTGTCCTCTCATTTTCACAAATATCCGGTCTTCACACCGGTCTTCAAATGCTATCCATTCGCGACGTAACACTATTCGGAATGGGTTATATGACACAAAGGTCCTCTCCCGGCTTAACCGAATAATGAGCGTTTGTTTTAAAAACAAATCAAGTGTCATTTCAAAGGCAAATATTGATAGTTGGTTCTTTAACTATCAATAACATTCGTAACAAACATCCAATTCAAATAATTTTTCCCAAATTATTTATTAAATTTCAAATCTTTTCACAAGGTATATATTCTTCCACCCTTCACATTTGAAAATCAATTTCAAATCATATTTCATACTTCACGTTTGAAAATCCATTTCAAATCATATTATGGTCCATTTAAACCAATTAGATAAATCCTTATCGATTTATTTCAAATTTACATTTCAAATTTGTAAATTTATTTCCACACTTCATCACTTTGAAAATCCGATTTCAAATCATATTTTCCACACCTTTAAAAATAAATCAATATTTATTTTTAAAACAAATTTCCCTTTCCTTTACAACTTCTATTCGGAATTTACATTCCTAAAAATCCACTTTTACACGATTTTCAAATCGTTTTCCAAACATTCATTTTCAACTCCTAATCAACTTTAAAAATTGATTTCTCCATTTTATTTCAAATCCCAAATCGAATTTCAAATTGATTTCTGAATTTACTTCAACACCGAATCACATTTCAAATTGATTTTAACTTTTAATCCCAATTACCAAATCATTTTACAAATCGATTCTCAAATTTATTCTCAACACAAATCATTTTTTTTCCATTCAACATTAAATACGTTTTCATATTGATTCCTCAAAGATTTATTTTAAATACCCAATCAATTATCACTTTGATTTCAAACAAATTTATCTCCTTTAAAGTAAATTCTTTTATTTTTCCAAACCATCAAAAATTCAATTTTTAATTTCAGAAATCCAATTTCATCTATTTCTGGTATCCAACGATACCAAAAACACATTCGGCTAAATTATAGCTCTCAACAAATTCAATCACAGATATAATCATACACAGATTATAAATAATCAATTAAACAACATATGAAATCAATTCAAATGTTTTGAGGAATCCTGTTGGATCCCTCCAACTTGTTTCCCTGCATCCACAGATGTTAGCACAATACCAATTCCACTTCGAGGTGGAATATCGCGGTATATGGGTTTTATAAAATATCATCCGCTTACTAACGGCGCAATAGGGTCTCATCCGCTATACGAAGCGGGAAATCAATCAATCCAATATATACATATGCCAATATGTATATATTGCTATATATATATAGATATATCCTACTATATCTAATACACATCCAAACAGTCAATCATCAATCAATAACTGTAAAAGAAAATCCACTTTCATTTGAGTGAGAAGATCTCACCTTTAATTTGCAATCCATTTTCCATTTCCGACTTGATTCTCGATCTCTTTTAGACCTTGTATAAATATTTATACCGTTCATCAATATTCGAAATAATCGAGTAATCAATTTCTGTTTGGTAATTTTAATTATCCAATGATTTTGTTTTACCATTTTCTTTTAATAAATCATTTTTACCAACCCAAAAATTTAAATAAGCTAACTAACACAGTTTAATCATCATGTATATATATTCTTGAACTGCATATATAAAGTAATTTACATGGATCTATATAAATCTATTTTTATATGTTTATCTTCCCCAGGATATCAAGATTCAAATTAAGAAATAATCTCAACTATACCTATCAGTTTTACTGTATATATATATACATATATATATATATACACTATAAATTGGAAAATAAATAAGTTGCACATTATATACCTTGACGACTCGACCCAGAACTCGCGTACGTGACAGCGCCACCACGCCTTCCAGCTGCGACCGCCCCAGTAATGCTCGACTTCGACTTCGCTCGCAACCCCAAGACCAACGATGAACGCGAGATGCCTTGACCCACTGCATCTTGACGTCGACGCCTCGCGACCACGCTGCTCCTCCTCGATCTCGCGACGCTGCCTCGAATCGCATGTGCATCTGTCGCCTTCAGTCGCGAAACCCTAGCTGGAATCGCCTCGCCTGACCTCCGAAGTTGCGTGCGCGTGCTATCCCAGATCGAACGCCGCTCAATCCCACTGCCTCGCGACTGAAATGCCCCTACCCCCACGCGATTAGTCGTGACCCCTTAGCCTGAGTCTCGAAATTGAGCTCGAACGAAATTTTCGAATTCGCGCCCTCCTGAGCCGGTGATTTTGAACGAAACTAAGTTGTAATTTTTTTTTTTTCGTTTTGATTTCATTTCGAAATAATAGAGGAAGCTGCAGTTCTTTTTCTCTCTGGCGAAACAGGAACGAGAAAACGAGGTTTCGTTTTAAACTTCGGCCTTGTTTTATTGAAGAAGAATGGCAGCCATTAATTTTCTTCGGCCATTTAATTTTTGATTTTTGAACGAAATGATATGCTTTTTGGAACTGCTCGCGTGATAGAGAAACAGAAGGGGAGACAAGGGTACGCGATGTTCAGGGAATAGGTCTGCTAAATGCATATCTAGGGTGGCTGATGTTGACCAATTTTCAAAGTTTAAATTCAAATCGAATTCAGTTTAAACTTCAACGCGTTTTCTTAACGTACGCTCACACGGCAAGTCCGAAAAATACGAAATTTGAAACCCGGTAATAATTCAATATTCCGGATCCAATGGAACTGGTTTCGTCGAATTCCGAGACTGCGCCCCGGAACGTTATTTTCCAATTCAATTTAAACGATAGAATTTCAAAACTGAACAAAACAGTTTCAAATTCAATTATGAAACTTTTATTATCTTCAGAATTATCAATATAAATTTTCAAGGTGATCAGATTATTTTTAAATCAGCTTAAAACTGAAGATTCAAATTTTTACCCAGTTTCAATAATTAAATTCAATAATTTAATCGCCAAATTCATTCTAATATCTGAATTTCAAATTAATCTATCATTCGAATATTTAAACTCAATTAAATATTCACTTTTCAAATGTCTAAAATTCAGGGTCGTTACATCATATCTCAGCCATACAATGTTATAAAAGAGAGTTAACAGACCTCGGCCCAAATAACTATTTTGCTTTAAAAGTATTGATTGTATACAAAAGAGATATGTATGTAAAAATCAAGATTCATCAACTCTGTAATTCTGAGATTATCTCTGATATTTGAAAATACAAAAATCATTTTATTCATTCAAAACTTTTATATGGTATCAGAGTACATATATGCTTAACAGCAAAGTGCTATGCCATTGATCTCATCAGAGAATTTCTCAACATTTGAAATCAGGCTGCATCTTGAATCATTTGAGAATTAAACTTCTCATCATCATTTTTTTGCTGATTATAGCAACTTACCTTTCAAATCAAGATAGATACCGCCATCATCAGTTTTATCCCTCATCATTGCTATGCCTTGCCAAGAAAGGATCAGTTAGAAAAGAATCATCATCAAGATACCCTCTAGCTGCAGCAGCGGTAATTCTCGAATCCCACTTTTCTTTCATTTCATGATTTCTATTCATGTCAATGCCTGAAGGAGATTTAGATAACTCTTCCACCTTCAATACTAGAAATACACCACTTGATCAAAAACTAAATGGTGCACAAGAACTGGGGACAACAATGATAAAACCACAAAGTTAGTTGATTACTATACAGCTGGAAGAGGCAAACTTCCTGCTTTGGAAGTTTGAAGTCGAAACTGCTGTAAAAGCCTATGGCTTAGAGGAGTACATCCTTGGAACACTGATTACTGAAAGGAACGTGGAAGATGATCTTAAGGCTATTTAACACTAGAGGGGGGGTGAATAGTGTTTTAAGAATTTCTTTAAAACTTCTTTAATTTAAATTGATTTAACTAACTTAATGCAAATACACAATCACAGATCAAATCACAGAATCACAAACAGATGCAAATATAAATAAAAAGCAAGTAAAGGAAAGAACACACCAGGAATTTTATACTGGTTCGGTGTTACCCTACATCCAGTCCCGCACAACTCGTACGGCTTTCTATTCAATAATAATCTAGATTACAATCCCTCGATTCCAAGGCGACGAGGTACACCCTCCAGATTCTCAGGTCTCTGGGTAGAACCACTTGATTCACAGGACACAAGTTCACCCGATCGATTTCCAAGGACACGATCACACCTTTATAACCCTAAACAAGTTTCTTTGAGTACAAATGTATCTATAACTCTGATAAGCACTGAGATTCTTTGAAGAGAGTGGCAGAGAATCAAACTAGAGATATTCTGGTTTGATTCACTTAAGATTTCGGCAGAATATGGATAGGATGATTAGAAAATAAGATAAGAGAATAAAGAGGAGAGAAAATAAAGAAAGTAGTTACTGGAAAACGTCCATAACAGTCTCTATTTATAGAGAATGAATGGATGTGTCCATTCAAAGAGATTTAAACGAATAGACACTTCTTTTGAAAACAACCTTTGCTATAACGGGAAGTATGTCGACATGACAAGTAAAGAGGATGTCGACATGGTCTAGTAAAAATGATGATTTGCTTTTCTTTGAAAATGATGATTTAAAACATATGCAACTTTATTCAAATGGACTCTATGTATTTGTATAAGGTATTTAAAAGTAGAAATACTTGTGAATATATATATGTATATATACTAAAATATATTTAAAATCAAGGTAAATAAACTAAAGTAAATATAATATTAAAATAGATTTTGAGGCTAAAATATCAAGGACAATTTTGAAATCAAAATATAACAAAATGATAAATATGATTTTGAGGCTAAAACATTTTTGGAAATACGAACGAAGGTTTTTCTTTTGAAAAGGAATATTTGAAAATCATTTTATGAAACAAGAGATAATTTTGAAAATCATTTTGAATCAAAATTAGTGGATAACAAAATAGGGCTACTATCCGTTCCACTAGATATTTCGTGAGTTCCATCTCACTAGGGTTCCATCCCTTTAACAAGAACGAAGTGGATTCCATTCCACGAGTAAATTGGATAAAAAAGAATGATAGTGCTTTCAAGGAGTTTTAACAAATATCTAACCTAACTATATTATTTGTCTTGAACTCTTGAATATCTTGAATCTCATGAGTCTTCAATCTTGAACTCTTGATCTTTGTCTTCTTTACTGTACAGTCTTCTTTTGTTGATACCTGCATATAGATTTCCTGCACATACATATTTTATAACACTTCTATAGTTGTTGTCATCAAAACCACCATCCTATGGACTAACATTCTCCCCCTTTTTGATGATGACAACCTTTGTTTATAAAATATTTATATTCTCCTTATAACTCCCCCTAAATCTAATAACTCCCCCTTAATCTATGCCTAACTAACCTATTTTATACTTCTCCCCCTTTGTCATCAACAAAAAAATGACATTAACTCCCCCTAAATCTATGATATTAATGATAGTGTTATCATTAATAATACTGAAACTAGATATAACAATGCTAAATATTGTATACTCAGAATGATATATATGAGTAATATAAGAATGAGAATAATACGTGTAACCACAGATTATTTTATTCATATTACTATATACATAACTGTTAAATGAAAAAGAAAATGCATACAATAAATAGACAAATCAATCAACCATAAGCACACCTATTTATGTCTTATTACATAATCAATATAGTAAGTTATCATAAATCAACCATGTTTAAAACCAAATCAAGTATTTCAAATCAAATCAATTTTTAAACCAAATCAAACAAGTTAAATGTTACGTGGAACTTCAACCCATCCCTCTTTTCCAAAGATGGGATCCGCTTTGATTACTTCCCAATCTTCATCGTCCTGGAGCAATGTCTTCGGTGGATTTACTTGGAGATCCTCTTTGTTGAGAGCGGAGATCATCCATCGTAGTGCATCAAAATGCCTTTCTTGTTCCTTTATCATCTGCATTTGACTCAGTTCTAAGTGCCTCTGATTTCGTAGAATAAAAGTAAGAATGTCTTTGAAGGATTTGAGAGTCTCTTCAAGATTATCACTTAGATTTGAAGAGGATGAAGCCATTTTGACGATAAGTAAGAAGGAAATAAGTAGATAAGAGTAGAGAGAAGTTATGAGAAGTTTTCTGGAAGAAAATAGGACTTAAATAGACAGGAAAGTCGTTTGAAATGAATAGACATAAGGAGTTATTTTGAATTTCAAATTGAAATGTCCATTCAGAATATGACCAGTATATGTCGACATGACCTCTATACAGTATGTCGACATACATAGCAGATTTTGCACATCTTATTTTTGAATTTTCAGTGTATATACATATGATTTATATATATATTACTTGATATAAATAGGAGTGACAGTAAGATAAACAGAGAATAAGCTTCATTTCATACTAGAACAGATAAGTACATGAATCTCATAGAGAAAACATAAAGATACAACTTTCAATATACCAAATTTCATTGATATACAAAAAGTAAACTCTAGAAACTAGTAGATGAGGATGAAGATGATGAGATATTAAGCTTCTTGTTGACTTTGGAGAAGAACTTATTCATAGTATTAGACATTTTGTCCAATTTTTTGTTTACGGAGTGTTTGAGAGCTTTTTGATTTTTTACAATTACTCGTTGATTGTTAAGGAGAATCTTGTTTGATGGTCGTGTGGGAAAATCAATACTTTCTAAGGAGGTTTCTTCACTTTCTTCCTCTTCTTCTTCCTCACCTTCTTCTTCTTCACCTTCTTCTTCCTCCTCTTCCTCTTCTTCGTCTTCCTCCTCATCTTCTTGCATTTCCTCATACCCCAATCGTGCTTCTTTTTCCGTTAGTGTTTCGTATGGTTGAAACACGTGCGGAATTTTCATAAGTGAAATATTGGAATGATTAAAAACCTTTCTTGGAAAGAATTCTTCACCTCTCATATCCACTCCAAAGTAATTAAAAATTCTAGTGAGGTATATTCCATGATATAATGCATTCTCTCCCGAATCCAAGTTTTTGTGACGAAATTCATCCAAGATAACTTGTGCCCAATTAATATCATAATTTCCAAAAATTGCAAAAAGAGCCTTACACACTTTTTGAGTCGGGTTATTGTAATTTCCTGATCTCGGAGTAATAGTGCGTTGAAGGAGAAGATTAACAATACGAGCTTTTGGTCGAAAAAATTTATTTTTGAAATCCATTTCTTCCTCAAAAATATTGTGAAAAGTTTCACGATCGGTTTCCTCGATTTCAAAAGAAGAAAGATTGGAACCGGTACTTTTACACTCAAGTATGGTTCCTAAAACATCGGTATCCAAAAAAATTTGTGTCCCCTTGACACTACTCCACACTTCATCATCCCTTCCATTATAAAAACCACGATTTAAATTTGCATAAAACATTTTGACAAGGTTTGGATAGCAAACAAAATCATTTTGGTTATTGTCAACCAAGCTTAGAATACCATTGTTTTGAAAAAGAGCATCAATTTCATAAGAAGCGAAGTCATTAAAAATAGCAAAACTACCCGAATGAACTTTTCCATAAGTTGCATAATTAATGTATGCAAGTATGGCATCTCTATTATTGTAGAGATGATCTTTGGTGGCTTTTGACAGCCTCATTCCGGCTACGTTGCTAGTGGATGCCATTTTTGAAGAGATAAGAGTGTTTGAAGATAAAAGTTGTTTTGAATTTGAATTGAAGATGGAGATAAGTGTTGATAGAAGATAGATATAAAGAGGTTGAATAGGTGGATTCTCTGGTCAAAGAGTCATAACTATTCAGAACATAGGAGTTAGTGAAAAGGTGGAGGGAAATTTGAATTTTGAATTCAAATTTAGAAATCTGATTTGCTACAGGTATGTCGACATTACCAATAAGTGCCATGTCGACATGCACATCAGATTTTGCAAAAATGATTTCAAACATGTACAAGATTTATATATATATATATATATACTTATATATATTATGACTATTGTCTGAATATATTTTGAAAATATATTATACAGAAAATATATAAAAATAATATTTTATAAATTTTTAAAAGATATTTGAAAAATTTTAAGTTAATAAAATTAATTATATACTTAATTAATAAACTATTCTAAGCAACCAATTTTCAACCAATTAAAATAGTAAACGTGTACCTTGTTTGAGTTCCATATCATCCTGATTATCTGAATTCTGAGTTGTCATAAAACACATATTTGCCAATTCTGTTTTCTGTTCATCATCACTTGAGGACGTATCTGAATCATCCAGTGTTGCTGCAAATGCTTTCTTTCTTTTCTTTGAATATTCTTTGTTTGATTGAGGAGTTTGCTTTTCTTGATGTGGACAGTCTCTTTGATAATGACCAAACTCATTACAATTGAAGCATTTGATGTTGTTGAGTGATTCAGTGTTATTTCCAAGACTTTTTCTCTTGTGATTATTCATTTTTCTATACTTCAAGAATTTTCGAAAGTTTCTTGTCATGAAGGCTATTTCTTCATCATCATCACTAGAGTCTGATTCACCAGTTAGTGCATTAAAGGCAATGGACTTTTTTTCTGATGACTTATTCTCCCTTCTTTCCTGAATTTGAACTTCATATGACATCAGATTTCCAATTAATTCATCAATCTTTAAGGTACTGATGTTATTTGCTTCTTCAATCGCCAGTGTCTTCAGATCCCATCCTGGAGTGAGTGAATTCAGAATTTTCCTGACTTGATCTTCTTCGGAGATTGCTTTTCCCAGAGATACTAGTGAATGAACAATATCCTGAAAACGACTATACATATCTGGAATAGATTCACTAGGCAACATCTTAAATAATTGAAATTGATTAGTAAGAATAGAAATTTTGGTCTGTTTAACTTTGCTTGTTCCTTCATGAGTAACTTGCAGAGTTTTCCAGATTTCATATGCAGTTTTACAAACAGATACCCTATTAAATTCATTTCTATCTAGTGAACAAAATAAAATATTCATGGCTTTTGAATTGTTTTGAGCCACTTCTCTTTGAACGGTCGTCCATTGAGCAAAATCAGTTGTGGGCTCAGTGTATTCAGTTTGTGTCATATTCCATGTTTCTAAACTAATGGATTGTAAATATATCTTCATTCTACATGCCCAATATGCATAGTTACTGCCATTGAAAAGTGGTGGTCTGGCAGTGGACTGACCCTCTACAAATGAACTAGAAATACCAGTGTTGGTAGCCATTGTTACTTTTCAAAAATCAGGTTATGAATACTTTGAAAAACTTGCTCTGATACCAAATGAAAGGAACGCGGAAGATGATCTTAAGGCTATTTAACACTAGAGGGGGGGTGAATAGTGTTTTAAGAATTTCTTTAAAACTTCTTTAATTTAAATTGATTTAACTAACTTAATGCAAATACACAATCACAGATCAAATCACAGAATCACAAACAGATGCAAATATAAATAAAAAGCAAGTAAAGGAAAGAACACACCAGGAATTTTATACTGGTTCGGTGTTACCCTACATCCAGTCCCGCACAACTCGTACGACTTTCTATTCAATAATAATCTAGATTACAATCCCTCGATTCCAAGGCGACGAGGTACACCCTCCAGATTCTCAGGTCTCTGGGTAGAACCACTTGATTCACAGGACACAAGTTCACTCGATCGATTTCCAAGGACACGATCACACCTTTATAACCCTAAACAAGTTTCTTTGAGTACAAATGTATCTATAACTCTGATAAGCACTGAGATTCTTTGAAGAGAGTGGAAGAGAATCAAACTAGAGATATTCTGGTTTGATTCACTTAAGATTTCGGCAGAATATGGATAGGATGATTAGAAAATAAGATAAGAGAATAAAGAGGAGAGAAAATAAAGAAAGTAGTTACTGGAAAACGTCCATAACAGTCTCTATTTATAGAGAATGAATGGATGTGTCCATTCAAAGAGATTTAAACGAATAGACACTTCTTTTGAAAACAACCTTTGCTATAACGGGAAGTATGTCGACATGACAAGTAAAGAGGATGTCGACATGGTCTAGTAAAAATGATGATTTGCTTTTCTTTGAAAATGATGATTTAAAACATATGCAACTTTATTCAAATGGACTCTATGTATTTGTATAAGGTATTTAAAAGTAGAAATACTTGTGAATATATATATGTATATATACTAAAATATATTTAAAATCAAGGTAAATAAACTAAAGTAAATATAATATTAAAATAGATTTTGAGGCTAAAATATCAAGGACAATTTTGAAATCAAAATATAACAAAATGTTAAATATGATTTTGAGGCTAAAACATTTTTGGAAATACGAACGAAGGTTTTTCTTTTGAAAAGGAATATTTGAAAATCATTTTATGAAACAAGAGATAATTTTGAAAATCATTTTGAATCAAAATTAGTGGATAACAAAATAGGGCTACTATCCGTTCCACTAGATATTTCGTGAGTTCCATCTCACTAGGGTTCCATCCCTTTAACAAGAACGAAGTGGATTCCATTCCACGAGTAAATTGGATAAAAAAGAATGATAGTGCTTTCAAGGAGTTTTAACAAATATCTAACCTAACTATATTATTTGTCTTGAACTCTTGAATATCTTGAATCTCATGAGTCTTCAATCTTGAACTCTTGATCTTTGTCTTATTTACTGTACAGTCTTCTTTTGTTGATACCTGCATATAGATTTCCTGCACATACATATTTTATAACACTTCTATAGTTGTTGTCATCAAAACCACCATCCTATGGACTAACAATTACACCACCAAAAAACACCGCAGACAAGGATGGAAAGTTAATCAACAATCAAGAATTCATATCATTTCAGAGATATTATAGCATCGTTAGTTCTTGGCTATTATAATCTATCAGTGCAAGCTTTCTTCCTCAATTAACTAGCTGCAGATCATCACATGAAATATGGTCAACTATAGAACAAATTTTCAGCACTCAGTCTGCAGCAAAAATAATGTATTACGAGAGGCAGTTACAAAATGTAAGAAAGGAAAATCTACCGATGAAAGACTATCTACTCAAGGTTAAAACTATATGTGATCAATTGGCATCAGCAGGGCATAAAGTTTCTGACAGTGAACATGTTCTATCAATATTGGGAGGATTAGATAATGAATATGAAACAGTTGTAGTTGTTATCTCATCTAAAGAAACCATACCAACAATACAATATGTGCACTCTACACCACTTGCGCATGAAGGCAGGATTGAACAAAAAAGCCACAAATAATAGACTTATCTGTCAACTTTATTTCAAGTAATAAAAACAAGATTCAAGAAAGAGGATATAATGGCAGAAATCAGCAAAATGTTAATCAGAGAGGTGGTCAGTCATTTTGATCTAGAGAAAGAGGTGGTAGATGGAACAAAAATAGGCCAAAATGTCAAATCTGTGAAAAACTTGGACACAATGCAAACAAGTGTTATTTCAGATTTGATGCAAACTATATACCATCACAACAAGGAGGCAGTAACCCAAGAAACTACCATCCAAGTGTCAACTTGAATAGTGTACAATAGGAACTTAAAGATTAGTGTGACAGTGCAAACAATGACACGACAAAGGCAGAAAGTATTCTAGATGACAACGGGTATCCAGATTCAGGGGCAACCAATCATGTTACAAGCAGTCTAAGCAACTTAAATCTTGGAAATTACAAGGAATATATATGGGAAATGGAAAATCTATTGCAATCACACACACTGCTAATTCATATATAATGGGAAAAAGACAATTGTACTTGAATAATTTATTGAGAGTACCATTAATTAGAAAGAATCTACTAAGTGTGTCACAATTTGCAAAAGGTAACAACATTTACTTTGAATTCTATCCAAGTTACTGCTTAGTTAAAGACATTCTAACTAAGAAAATTCTCTTACAGGGTAGAGAATTTAAGGGGTTGTATCAATTCAATGTTGCTAAATTAAGAAAATCTGGAATTAAAAGAATGTGGTGTAATAATTCTGAAATCAAATAAGCTGAGAACTGTAAGATCTTTGATATATGGCATTGTAAACTTGGGCATCCTAATGCAACTGTTATAAAGCATGTTTCGAATGGAAACAATATTTCTTTTAATGATATTGCAGTGCCCTATATTTGTACATACTACCAAATGGGAAAAGGTCAAAATTACCATTCTTAGATTCTGAAACAAAGTATAATAACCACTAGAATTAGTTACCACTGATTTGTGGAGGCCTGCACTAATACATAGTGACTATGGATATAAATATTACATATCCTTTGTCAATGCATATTCTAGACATGTTTGGACCTATTTTTTAAAGTCTAAATCAGAGACTTATAGTGCTGTAATACAATTCATAATGCAGGCAGAAAAACAATTAGATAGTCAGGTTAAAATCTTGCAAACTGATGGTGGGTCAGAATTTTTACCACTGAAGGAATATTTCCAAAAAAGGGGAATTGTTCAGAGGACAACATGTCCATATACCTCTGAAAAAAATGGTCTTATTGAAAGAAGACATAGACAAATTGTAGAGACTGGCCTCACTCTATTAGCTCAAGCATCAATGCCACTAAAATTTTGACCATATGCTTTTGCAACTACAGTCTATCTAATTAATAGACTTCCTACAAAGGTTTTACAATTTAGGAGTCCAATGGAGTTATTATATAATGTTAAACCTGACTATCACAACTTAAAAGTTTTTAAATGTCTGTGTTTTCCCTACCTTAGACCATATAATACACACAAATTAAGTTTCAGATCATCTCCATGCACATTTATAGGATATGCATCTAATAAAAAGGGTTACAAGTGTTTGGATGCTAGTGGAAAGATATTTATTTCAAGACATATAGTGTTTAATGAAAGAGCGTTTCCTTTCAGAGAATCAATGATCAAAACATCAAAAAAGGTGTACAACTCAAAATACTCTTTACCATCAATACCTGCAATGCCGAAAAGAAAAACTCAAGTTCCAGAAGAACCAATTCATATCATCCTGAACCCTCATGCTATCAACTCCAGCTCACAATACACTGTGTCTAGCTCTGGATTAGGTCATGAGCAAGATGAGTCACTACATGCACCTGATCAAACACCTCAACAAGGGATAAGTATGCAGTCTGCATCAAATCAAGCTATGGAAAACACATAGACATTCAATGAGGAACAACAAGAAATTGATATAGGTGATACTTAGCAATCATCTATTGTTGCCAAAACAGGACATCCCATGATGACAAGAGCAAAAAGTGGCATATTTAAGTCAAATGTTACAATGCAAACTTGAAAACATAAGAACCATGCAATTTTCATCAAGCTATACAGGATAAAGAGTGGAAATCAGCAATGATTGATGAATATCATGCACTGATAAGAAAAAAGACATGGGAACTTATTCCTATGCCAGATAACAAAAATATTGTTGGCTGCAAATGGACATTCAGATTAAAAAGAAACGCAGATGGTTCAGTTTCTAAATACAATGCAAGATTAGTAGCAAAAGGCTATTCACAACAAAATGGTTTTGATTTTAATGAAACTTTCTCACCAGTTGTGAAGCCTACTACTATAAGAATAATACTCACAAGTGCCTTGCATAGAAATTGGATCATCAAACAATTAGATGTAAATAATGCCTTTCTTAATGGTGTCTTGCAGGAAGAAGTATATATGGAGCAACCACATGGATTCATACAAAAGGAAATGAAAAGCTTGTGTGAAAATTAAAGAAGGCAATCTATGGATTAAAACAAGCTTCAAGAGTGTGGTTTGAAAAGCTCAAAATGACTCTAATCAAATTGGGCTATAACTCTACAAAATCTGATAACTCCCTTTTTACAAAATTTTATAAAGATACAATGATTTATGTGCTAATATATGTTGATGATTTTATTATTACAGGCAACAACAACATGGAAATCAGCAATCTTATAAATCTTTTAAACAAAGAATTCTCAATCAAAGATCTTGACAGTTTGAACTATTTCCTGAGAATTGGAGTCAAGAGACTATCAAATTTAGCAATTCAGTTAAATCAAAGAAAATATATAGAAGAAATTCTGAGAAAAGCTAAAATGGATCAAGTAAATTCAATCTCCACACACATGGTCAGCAATGTACATTTATCCAAGTATAAGGGAGAAGCAATACATAATCAAAGTCAATACAGAAACATAGTTGGTGCTTTGCAATAAGCCACCATTACCAGACCAGAAATTACATTTAGTGTTAACAAGGCAAGTCAGTTTATGCAAAATCCAAATGATGAACATTGGAAAGTAGTAAAGAGAATTCTAAGATATCTCAAAGGCACTATGCATTTAGGTTAGATAATGGAAACATGCAATTCTATCAACATTACTGGGTATGCAGACGCTGACTAGGCTAGTGATCCAGATGATAGAAGATCCACAACAGGTTACTGTATATTTCTAGGCAAAATCCCTGGCTCATGGTGCTCAGAAAAACAGTCCACCATCTCTAGATCCAACACTGAGGTCGAATACAGGAGCGTAGCTAATGCCAAAATAGAAGTATTGTGGATAGAGTCATTACTCAATGAAATACAAATCAAACCA
The DNA here is from genome assembly GCA_030737815.1 of Allium fistulosum. NCBI lineage: Eukaryota > Viridiplantae > Streptophyta > Magnoliopsida > Asparagales > Amaryllidaceae > Allium > Allium fistulosum. The sequence continues at coordinate 1,581,022,355 of CM060902.1, read as the reverse complement.
GAAAACAAGCCTACTATATGGTGCGATAACTTAAGTACAATGCAACTCACTGCAAATCCAGTTTTACATTCAAGGACAAAGCATATGGAATTAGATCTTTATTTTGTACGTGAACAAGTTATAGCAGGAAAATTAAACATAAATCACATACCTTCTACTTACCAGATCGCCGATATTCTGACCAAACCCTTATCAAAATCAAAATTTGTTCAATTTCGAGAAAAGCTAAGAGTTATTGAACACAGCAGCTCAAAGCCTGATGAGATCTGGCACAATTTACAAGCAAGCTCATCAATTTCAAAGGTTGAACCTCACTCAGCCTTGAGAGAAAACCGACAAGTAAAGAGGACATCTACTCAAAGTGATGAGATCTGATTCGACTCGAATCAGATCTCAACCTTAGCAAACCATGGTTGCAGCGGTGAAATCAAGTGGCGCTGAAGTGGAATCTGCTATCGCATCTTGAAGACTATTGTATTCTTCCTTCAAACTTGGCTGCGATAAAGCTTTTGGCAATTTGGGATTTTTTTCTCTAACCCTAACCCTAGCCAAGCTTGAGGGGGTGTAATGAAGTATACATGGTAACACAAGCAGCTATATTAGATAAGAGAATGGGTCTCAACCGTTCATCAATCAAGATCATATCTCAGCCATATAATGTTATAAAAGAGACACTACTATAAAACAGGCCATTTGCATCGCCTCATTTGAATCAGTTGAAGTAAAAACTGATGCAAATAGAACTATTTGCATTAGTTCTGTCTTAATAACCGATGCAATTGGTACGTAGAAAGCAATAGGTAATAAAAAATCAAATTTGCATCAGTTGTCACCAACAACCGATGCAAATACGTCGATGCAAATAGTTGTAGTTGCATCGGTTTTAAAGTCAACCGATGCAACTAAATTAATTTGCATCCCTTTCGTTACGCACTTTCGTTAATTCCCGCCATCCCAATTTTTTCTGCCACCGCTTATTTTCCCATTCGTTTCCAGTATTTCGGCTGCTTCCAAAAAGAAAACCCTAGACCTTAACCAAATCCATGATTTAATCAACCGAATTCCTCTCCCATTTTCTCCTTCACCTTCTTCTCCTCTCTCTCATCTCAAACCCTAATTTCCTATGATTAATGCTCGAGAGTCTGGATTAAAGGTGAAAGGTTTGGGTTCGCGACGTCGTTCAGGTAATTTCGTTTGTTTTGGGGTCAAAAGAGAGGGGTGTAGGAACTTCAACGTCGACGCCTGTTTTGAGATCGTCGATCAACCTTGAGACGACGATGGAGGCGTCGATGCCTATAAGATCTGCTTCTCCCAATAGGCTAAAGTTAGGGTTTCGACTGCCATCTTTGATCGAAAGGGGTCGAAATATTGGCGATGCTGAAGTGGATTGGTTGCGGTCGTCTAACCGAGCGGCAAAGTATGTTGATTTCTCATTTTATATTTACAATTAGATTAATTATATTTTTTAATTATATTCTAAAGCTAATCATCCGCTGACAACGTTGACCTAATTCATTTATATGCTTCATAACCTCCCATGAGTGTTTGATGCTTTTGCCAGTTCACATCAGATTCAACACTCTGCCTTCCAACAAGCTTTAGAGCATTATACTGAGTGAAGAGGTTTTCCTGAGCATAATTATATGACTATTTTTTGAAGCATTTTGAAATGTAAGTCTCTAAACGTGCTTAGTTTGTATGACTATACCGCCAAACAGGTGCCATTACTTGTTGGGTTTAAATGGTGCATGTTAGAATATAGTTCAACACAAGTGAGCTTATGCTTATCTGCATATATGATGTCATTCTGCAAGTTTTTGATTTCATAGTTATCAAAAAACTATTTCTTTAACATAGTCTAGAGTAATCAAGATATTATATCCACAAAAATAGTTAATATAATTGTACTCTAGAGAAGTTTTGGATAGTCACCACGCATAATAGGATGGAGAAACTTATAAGAGAAATTAATGTGATATGATAATTTAGCATTACATTTAGTTACATGTAATGTATAGTTGAAGATCATTCAGTATTACCATCCTATAGTGAAGTTTCTTGCTCTTTTATCAAGTTCTTGAAAAGCAAGGATCCAAATAATGGAAGCGAGTAGGCTTCGCTTGCGGAACTGCAAGCTTTGGATGATCATCTCATGGCTCATGTATTTATATTGTGCTTTGCTCATACTATTGAACAACTCATGACTAGCCTTTTCTACTTCATTATCATATTTGTGAAACACTGATTGTTTTCTAATTCTATTAGGGGCCATTTGTTAATGGTGAGAACATATCTCCAGTAGACTGAAAATTATCGCTAAATTGCTTCTTTCCATTTTTAGTAAATTATCTCTAAATTACCAGTAGTGCATTTATTTTCAAATGAAGTTACTTAGAAGTTATAATGGATGCTTCAAATTAATTTCTTAGCAGACCTTTCTGATCTTGTCACTTGTATGAGTTTTACCTTGTGTATTATTGCATTTAGACATTCTAATTATTTTGTATCATATATCAACTTTTAGCAGTATGTTATCTTATAACAGTTATTTGCAATGCCTGAAATAGAATTAGGCTTACCTACATAATATATATATATGTGCTTCATATTTTCTATCAAGGATCCCTGGACATTAAGGTATACATGATATACTGTCAATCTATAATGTTGCATTGCAGTTCGAACTGCTGCAATATATCTTATACCAGGATTTGGCGGTGGCATCCTCTCAAGTCTCAACTCTATTTACCGGAAACAACATTTTGGTTGGTTCATCTTTTCTTATTGATGCTTTTATAGAGTAAGCATTTAATATCCATTTTTTCCCTAAAACAGAGAGGGTGGACTGGAAGGAAACGCCTCAAGCTCATGTCATCATATTGGATGTGCCAGGTACATTAAAAATTTGCATTCAAACCATATACATTTATATATCGCTGTGTTTGCACATGATCACAATATAACGGTTGTGATTTGTGAAATGATGGGAAACAGGGGTGGAGAAGAAAGATATAAAGATAGAGGTGGAGGACAACAGAGTGCTGAGAATAAGCGGGGAGCGGAAGACAGAAGAGGAGAAGGAAGGGGATACATGGTACAGAGCGAAGAGAACATAGGGCAAGTTCATAAGACAGTTTAGGATGCCTGCAACTGCGAATTTGGAGGCGATAAAAGCACATTTGGAGAACGGGGTGTCGAAATTGTTGCAGTGGTATAAGTAGTGACAGGAAGTTGTATGAGCAGTAACAGGGATTGGTGGAGCAGATGTTGGTGATTGAGGAGAGTTATATAAGTGGGGTTGTTGGAAATGTGACTATATGCTGAATGGAAAATTGTTGTTGCTGTCAGGTGGAAGAATGCAGCAGGCATTGAAGGCGACAGTGTAGAAGAGGAGCAGGCAGTGGTTGTTTGGATGGAACAACTCAACTTCAGGTAGCTCATGTACAATATAGGATGAAGGTTTGTGCATTTGAAGACCATCTTCTGCTTAATTTATCCACTGTCAACGATACATTCTCTTCTCTGTATATATGTATTTTTGTGTGTCTACATATAACACGCTGCATTTATTTTTTACTACTGACTGTCTGATTATGTACTGTGGAATTTATTTATGTTTGTCATTCTTTTGTAGAATTATTAAATCTGATTATGTATTTGCCATCAAATTTAATTTTGAATGATTGTAATATTGCATGCAATAATTGTTTGTTATAATCAATAATATATATAGTCTGTTTGAGTACTGTAATAATGGTTTCTGAGAATGGCTCTTTTGCATCAGGTATAAATAGCTGATGCAATAGAGGGATTAGTTTGCATCGGTTGTTATAAAAAACCGATGCAATAGAGGGATTAGTTTGCATCGGTTTTCAACAACAACCTATGCAACAAGTTCCTTTGTTGCATTGGTTTTCATTACAACCGATGCAACATGGGGGTTGTGTCTAAGCAACCAACCATGATATTTTGCATCATTTGTTAGTAACAACCGATGCAAAAAGGACCTTTTTGCATCAGTTTCAAAACTGATGCAATAGTGTTAAGCCTGTTGCATCGGTTGCATATGCATCGGTTGTTGAACTGATGCAAAAGGGGGGTAAACAACCGATGCAAATGGCCTGTTTTGTAGTAGTGAGAGTTAACAGACCTCGGCCCAAATAACTATTTTTCTTTATAAATACTGATTGTATACAGAAGATATATGTATGCAAAAATCAAGATTCATCAACTCTGTAATTTGTAGATTATCTCTGATATTCAAAAATACAAAAATCATTTTATTCTTTCAAAACTTTTATACGGGTAAAGGTACAAGATCCCATGCTTGTTCTTTATCAATGCATCGTATTCTTCCTTCATGGCAGTTTTCCAGTTATCATCCATAACTGCTTGCTGATATGTATTTGGTTCAATAATCTCATATTCAACATTGAATATTTTTGGTTTGAATATAACACTTTTGCCCCTGTTATCATGTGATGACTAGTGTTTGCATGTATAGGAGGCTGATTACCTTCATCCAAAGTGGTCACTTGTTGAGTATTGGATGACTGAGAGTCATTTAATATTTGACATGGATCTGAATGATAGCTGATGCTTGGTTCAATAAATTCAGTATCTGCTGGTGCTTTAATCTGCTCATGACCTGGTTCATTTGTGGACATTGTGTGTTGTGGGCTGAAGTTACTTCTACCATGATTGCTTTCATTCTTAGCTGGTATGATTATCTCTGGTGAAGGTAATATTGGAGGTATAGAGTATTTTGAGTTATATACCTTCTGTGTTGTTTTGATATCTGCATTACTAAAAGGGAATTCATGCTCATTAAATATCACATGCCTAGATATGTATATTCTTCCATTGCTATCTAGACACTTATATCCCTTTTGATTTGCTGCATAACCTAGAAATGTACATGGTAATGATCTATACTCTAGTTTATGTGTGTTGTATGGTCTCAGACAAGGGAAACATGGACATCCAAACATTTTTAAACTTTGATAATCTAGTCTCACTTAAGTTAGCATCTCCATTGGATTTTTGAACTCTAATACCTTTGTAGGCAATCTGTTAATTAAATAGACTGTTGTAGAAAAGGCATCTGGCCAGAATTTTAGTGGCAGAGATGCTTGTGCTAGTAAAGTCAAACCAGTTTCAACAATATGTTTATGTTTCCTTTTGATGAGACCATTCTGTTCTGAAGTGTATGGACATGTGGTTCTTTGTGTGATTCCTTCCTTTTGAAAGTAATCTTCAAGTGGCAGAAATTCCTTGCCACCATCAGTCTGCATTATTTTCACCTGAAATTTGTCTGTCTTTCAGCATTTGATATGAATTGCATCACTACATTGTTAGTTTCATACTTTGATTTCAAGAAATAGATCTACACATATCTAGAATAAGCATCAACGAAAGAAATGTAATACTTATAATCATAATCAGAACTTATTGGGGCATGTTCCTAGAGATTTGTGGCAAGTAGTTCAAGTGGTTTACTATACACAGTCTCTGAATCTGGAAATGCAGGCTTATGACTTTTTCCCATTTGACAATATGTGCAAGTGTAAGAAGTGGGAATTTTATCGACAAGAATGTTATCACTTCTACTTAAAACATGCTTAACAAAATTCATACTGGGATGTCCCAGTTTTCAATGCCAAACATCATATTTTTCAACATTTTCTATTTCAGAAATATAACACCATTTTTTCTTACACTCAGAATTTCTTGGACTTGCAACATCAGATTTGTATAATCCCTTATACTCTCTACCCTGCAAAATAATTTCTCCGGTTAGACTATCGTTTATTAAACAATATTTTGAATGAAATTCAAGGTAGACATTATTGTCTTTAGAAAATTGTGATACACTCATTAAATTTTTTTCTAATTAATGGAACCCTTAATAGATTGTTGATATAAAGCTGTCTGGCACCATTAATGCTTGCATTTCCAGTGTGAGAGAATTGAGCTGATTTATCATTATCCATGTATAGTAATTGTTTACCTCTATATTCTTCTTTGCCAAGATTTAGTTTGCTCAAGTTGTTGGTCACATGGTTGGTTGCTCCCGAGTTTGGATACCAGCTATCGTCATGTATATCCTCAACCTTTGCTATGTCAGCATTTACGTTTTTTGATTTTAATTCTTGCTGCACATTAATCATATTTGCACTTGGATTTTGCAATCTTGAACCATTGTTGCTTTTTTGTGCTAGTGTAAAGTTCACATCAAATCTAAAAAACACTTGTTTGTTGTGTGACCATACTTTTCACATATTTGGCACCTTGGTCCGTTACTGTTGTTGTTATGATTCCATCTACCACTTCTTCCTCTAAATCTATCTGATTGACCACCTCTAGAACTGTTTAACAGATTCCTGCTATCATAATTCCTTTCTTGATTTTTGGTTTTGCTGACTGAGGTATAATTTGCATTATATTCCTAATTTATCGGTTCCTTCTGCTCCAGTCTTCCCTAATGAGAAATTAATAGAGAGCGAACATACGGTAGGGATGGTAGTTTTTCATTAGAGGATATTATGGCCACCACTGCCTCATATTCTTTATCCAATCCACTTAAAAAACATAGTATTTGCTCTGTGTCAGTTATTTTGTGACATGTAGAGGCCAGTTGATCACATAAAGTGTTGACTTTTGATAGATACTCCCTCATACTTGCATTACCTTTTCTTAGATTTTGTAGCTGCCTTTTGTATTGCATTATTCTTGCTGCAGACTGAGAACTGAATATTTGTTCAATAGTATGCCAAATTTCATGGGTAGTCTTGCACCCTATTAGTTGTGGTAGTAAGTTTGCACTTATAGATGACAGTAACCAAGAACTGATCAAACTATCTTGTCTTTCATGTGTTATATAATCCTGTTGCCGACTAACTTCCCTTAATTATCTACAGTATATCTTGGTGGAGTAATTAATATGCCAAGAACATATTCTTGTAACCCACAGCCTCTGATTGCTGTTTCAATCTGGAATTTCCAGAGCAGATGGTTTGATTCATCTAACTGTCTTACTAATTACAAGTACATAGTGAGTTACTTAACAAAGGCTTTCTGATGATGTAGATGCAGCCAACGAGGTGGCTGAATGACGAAAGAAAACTGACACACCTTGTCTAAGCGTGGCACTATAATCAAATGAAGAAAGTAACAGAATCTTTATGCAAGATTCTTCAACTTAGATGCTAATCTAAGTTGATGGTACTCAGATGATGAAATCACTTCTGATGAGGCCAACTGTGCAGCCAATCTCAGATGATGAAAGTTTTTTGATGAAGATTAGATGTGGCACTTGCTGTTAAGCAATGTATTCTGCTCTGATACCATGTAAAAGAAATGATAAACTTTCTTTTATTATGTTTTTCCTTTTTGATACAATGCTGATATGCCACCAGTACAAGAGTGTTTATAATATACATCATACGTTATATGGGCTACAGGTTCAGGCCTAGATAAATACAACCCGCACCATAATATATACTCAGTTATATTTGCTACACCGAGAATACTCTTATTCATCCATAGTTCCATCTGTCATGAACGCCTTCACTGCTAACCAAATATTGTTTATATTAACAAACTACCTTCTCTTTTACGCACCTTAAATGTCCATGGAAGTTTGCTAACAAATTTGAAAACAGGTGCATAAAGATTTCTATATAAAGACAAATTTTACAAACAATATTAGCAAGGGCAGAACAAAGGTTACTACTACATAAAACATTAGTTATTGTTGAAACATTAAAATGATGAATGAGAACATAATATACATTCATGCTGGATGACCATCTCACTACAAAACAAGGCAGCTTTAGCGACAGCAATAAAGCGTCGCTAGCCGTCGCTAGATAGCCCGCCACCACACAGTAAAGCGACGGCTTCGTCACCAAAATAGCGACGGTTGGTGATGCCTTGCCGTACACGTGGAAAATTAGTTAACAAAAGGATGGCACCTCAAGTCGACGCTAGCCATCGCTAACATGGGCCAAATGGCCGTCGCTAGCCGTCGCTAACCTGAGCCAAATGGCCGTCGCCAGCCGTCGCTAATCTGGACCAAAATTTCTTAACCAATTCTGCTATTCTATCCATCCAACCAATTTCATATCTCTTTCCAACACATATACATTCAATTTCACAACTAATACCACTCCATCCATCATATAATCTCACACATATCACAAATAACCATATGTATAACGCAACATATAAATTTACATAAACATTTCATCACCACCATATAAATATATCATACCAATCAAACGGAACATCCCAAATCCATCAAACAATTTAACCATACGTATAAATACTATCCATCAATCACATGTATACAAAAATGTCCACTAATCCATCAAACACCACAACCAACGAACAAGTATCAAATATATACACAAATGTCACATAACTGCAATGAAAATTAGATAGAAACACAAGCATACCTACTCATCATCGTCGCCCGACCCGTCCTCTCCAGGCATCGTCCCATGTTGTGCCAAGTAGGCTGCAATATGCTCGTCTAGCTAGTGCGCCAATGCGCTCTTCCTCCAATCGTTTATCTCCTCCAAATGTTTTTTCATTTGAGCAATCTCCTCCTTGGCTTGGTATCTCCTGTTAGCCCTCTGGGACATTAACGCCTATGAAATAGTTGATATCTAGTTATAGTTTATGACCATTATAAAAAGAATGAACAAAAATGTTGATTAATTATGCGGCTAATATTTATAATTAATTGTTATACATTGTTTGAAATTTATTTATTTCAATTATTCAGGTTCCGTATTTAATTTATAATTTGTTCACTTAAGTTTAAATTCATTTGCATGTGTAAATTTATATATTAGTAAATGAAGAAGTTTACCTCCTGATTCCATAACTGTACCGCCTATTTCACGAAGGCGGATCAATAATAGCATCCCATATACGGTTTGACTCCTCAAACTTTAACTCTGCCCATCCGGTGGACTGCGCTACTCGTGCCCGCTCCGCTTCATTCTCTCATGCGATTATGAACAATAGTTTGACATGATAAATATTCAATTTAAAGTTTATGAAATGTGAAATAAAGGAATATAAAACATTATCATTATGGATAAGCATGTTTACCATTGCGGATCTAAATTTATTGTCCGTCCACTCATATGAAACGTTACCTTCCGCATCTGTCTGCTCAACAACATGTGTGGCCTTGAACACCTCAGCCATTGTAGGCTCGCGATTGTACCTCACCGCCTGAAAATATATACATATGAATAAAAAATGTTACAAATATGATTAAACAACATTTTAGATATTTATGAACACAATTTATAAATTTACCAACTCTCTACTGTGTTCTAGGAAGGATTTGGAGCCGCCATGGTGCAAAACAAAAATTTTATTCCTATTTGCATGGTTCCGGGTAGATAATTCCTACAAATTTAGATACATGATTAACTAAATTACTGCAACTAACATACGAAATTTAAAAAAAATTATAACAACAATGCAATAGTATATAACTTACTTTCACTTCTGGAGTTTCCCAGAGCCGAAGACAGAGTGTCCCTATAATTTTTTCTCATCCTCTTGTTTCAGTGATTGGTAAAAATATCCATATCCTCTGGGTCTACATGCACGGTTGCCTACATATTGAAATTATTTTGAATTATGTACATTATATTAATTTTCAACTGAAATACAAACTTATACTTACAAGTACATCAGCCAATATAGCGTTCTTGATATGTGGTGCGATGTCGTCCCAATGAAGCCAACAACTTGACATCCTGCTCATAAATGCCTTCCTGGAAACTTGTAGGATGAAATCCGAAGGCTCCACCTCAAAGTCCTGTATAAATTTTGATATAGATATTTAATAAATTTTAAAATATATACTTCAAATAAATTTGATACTTGCCCTGCGATTTTCGAAACTACCTCCGCAAGTGGGCGTAAATCCGATGACATGCCACTAGCACCTACACTGGGAGAAGGAGAAGGCACAGATCTCTGGCTGTGTCTCCTGGCAGACATATCTACCATAGACAAATAATATCATATAATGAAAAGACATAAATTTATTAGTACAAAGCATGTTTCAGTAATCATCACATAAAACTTCCACTACATCATAATAAATGGGACAAGATCTGATGAATACATATATAGAAATTTCAAAACAGAATAATACATAGCTCATAACATAGTCATCATTATTCATCATTATTAATATATAGCTCAGAATAATACATTATACAACAAGCGATGCAAATATTAAGAATTTTCAGCCTTCGTCATTTTCTGATTCAGACTCAGTCTCGTACTCTATCTCGTTTTCTTCGGTACATTCAAATGCATCTAATAAAACATTCGACTCATCATTCAATGGCCCTAAATCAATGTCATTGGTTATTATTATTTCTGTATTTGGTTCAAGATCCGCCTCATACGCTGCTTCGTTTGGAATATTATTTCCGTCAAACGTAAACCTTGGCTTTGTTTCAAAAACAGCCGACCACTCCGCTTTATCTCTTTTTAAGGATGGATACGGAGAAAAATAAACTTGTAATGCTTGCTTGGCTAATACGAAAGGATCATACTTATAGTAATATGAGGTATGCTTTATTTCAATAAGCTTATAATCTTTGTGCACGTTGATTCTAGAACCATGAACATTACTGGATCCATTGCATTTGAATAAAAAAACTTTTTCTACAGGTTCTACATAATATGTCAACTCTAGAACCTATGTTAAGACGCCGTAAAAATCTTTTATATTCTCATCTGGATCATCACTACCTTTGACAAATACACCGCTGTTATATGTTAATTTTTCAGCCCTGTAATCTTTCATGTTGAACTTAAATCCATTGACGAAGAATATTAGATAAGTCTTCACATTTCTTTTTGGTCCGATTGCAAGATGTCATAAACCTTCATCAACGACACAGTTTCTTGGATCATAAATGTAGTTTGAAAATCATTTAGCAAATTCTTTACTGAGATCGCCAGATGGATGCTGTGATTCGTAGATACTGCAAATATGTAATATGGCCTATAATTAATATGTACGTATAAGTGAATTATATATGAATTTATTATTACCTAACAAATGGTGCAACTTCAACACAATTTAGAAGAACATATGTGTGTGCTACATGGTTATCTCTATCGTCTAACTATATTTCCACACATTTTCCAGTAGGTCGACCATGTTGTCTAAAAATAGATAACATTGTTTGAGAAGAATCTTGTTCAACCACTTCATCATTATGAGGAACGCTTACAAACGATAAGTTCACATCGTCACTGAAGTGATGAGAGAAATAGAATGAAGCTTCTTCTTCAAAATATGATTTGCAAATGGAACCCTCAACTCGTGCTTTTTGTCTAACTTTTTTCTTCAGATGATTCAAGTACATATTACAAAATAAATTTAATTTATATTTAGATATAGAAATATGAATTTTAAACCGACATAAATAGTGCAGATATTCAATATTCTCAAATGGATACATCGATCCATATTGCACAAGACCTCGGATAAGTGCTTCAGAGGGAAGATGAATAGGTAAATGCTCCATACATTAAAGAAACCTGGCAGAAATATTTTCTCCATTTTGTAGAATAGTATGGGGATTTCTACTTCAAGTTTACGTATACGATCTACTTTTAATGTCGTCGAACAAAGCTGTTTATAAAATATACTTAATTCTATTATAACACTCTATACTTTTAAGGGCAACAGTTCTTTGAAAGCCATGGGTAGTAAATATTCCATCATGATATGACAATATGACTTTTCATCCCACTCAATTTACTGTTTTAAAGTCAACACATCTACGAAGATTAGAAGAAATCCCTTCGGGAAATCTTAGTTCTTCCACCCACTTTAGCACGAGTTTTACTTGCTTGTTTTCTAGCTCATAGCATGCTTTGGGTTTTTTATTGTCATTGGGTTTCATATGAAGTTCGGGGCATTTACAATAGTTTGCTATATCAAGTCTTGAATTCACATCGTCCTTAGTTTTCCCCTTTACATTCAAAATTGTATTAAACACATTATCAAACATGTTTTTTTCATTATGCATCACGTCAATATTATGTTGGAGTAAGAGATCTTTCCAATATGGTAACTCCCAAAATATACTTTGTTTGCACCAATTATGAATGTCTGATTTTCCTGGAATTTCAATCTGTACTCCAGTTTCATGTATCTTTGGATAGTCCTTTACAATTTCATGTAATTCTTCACTTGACCAAATCTTTGGTGGTTGCATATTCTCTTCTTTGTTAGCTATAATGATTTTTCTATCTCTTCTAAATGTATGATTGGGATGGAGAAAACACCGATGACAATCAAACCAAGAAACTTTCTTCCCATGCCGTAAAGAAAATGCTCGTGTTTCTTCTATGCAATAAGGACAGGCTAGACGACCGGCCGTACTCCAACCAGAAAGCATCCCATATGTAGGAAAATCACTAATAGTCCATAATAAAGAAGCGAACATATGAATTTTTTCTCTCAAAATGTCGTATGTTTCAACTCCTTCATTCCACAGTTTTTTCAACTCTTCGATCAATGGTTGTAAATAAACATCGATTCCTTGTGTTGGATCATGAGGGCCAGGGATGACATAGTGAGAAACACATATGGTATTTTCATACACATCCATCGAGGTATTATACAGAGTAACAATAATTGGCCAGGATGAATATTTACTACCAAACTGAGAGAATGGTTAAAATCCATCCGTACATAAACCGAGTTTGACATTATGGCTTTCTGCAGCAAATGCGGGATAAGTCTTATCGAAAGGTTTCCATGCTTCTTCATCAGATAGATGGATCAAAGTTCCTTCTTCCGGTGTTCTCACTCTATGCCATCACATATGACATGCCGTAGCAGAAGATGCAAATAACCTTTGAAGTCTGGGAGTGATGTGTAACAACCCGCATATTATCGATTTTATATTTAAATATTTTATCGTTAATCGGATTTTTGGTCCAAAAAGCTACTTTTTGCATACGGTCAAATTAGGACTCGAGACCACCCCTATTGAGTTCAAAATGATGTTTGCGATCTTTTTGAGTATAAACTTTGATATGTTTGGAGTTAGTGGAATTTTCGCCACTTTTTCTCTTATGGCTTTGGTTTGGGCTGAACCACTTACTAACTCAGCCCAACCCCCTCTCCTCTTCATTAAATCATTCTTCACTTCCTAACTCTAAAGCTTCTTCAAAAATGGTGGAGGGAATGGGAAATTAAAACTCCAAAGCCTTAGTCTTCATTGCTAATCCAACATCTACTCCAAATTCAAGTGAAGACATAGATTCAAGCTTGTTGTTGTTCTTGCTTTGCTTTCAAACTTCATCTCAATCAATTTCCATGAAAAGGTGAGTTTTTTATCTCACATTCTTGTCTATAACTATCTTGGATTATTGGAAATGAATTCCTATCACTTTAGCATGTGCATTTGCATTTGGTTTGGATTGGATTGGCGAAAACCACCAATTTTTAGTGTTTTTGGCAAAAATCTGGGCTTAGGTCGTTCTGCCTTGCTAGCTCGCTCGCGTGGGAAAGTCTCTGTCTGCATGTAGCTCGTTCTGGGCTTAGGTCGTTCGCCCCTTAGCTCGTTTACTCCTTAGGTCGCTCGGCGATCTAAAAACATCACTAGGTCGCTTGCCTAGTTCGTTCCACACTTAGGTCGCTAAGGCTTAGGTCGCGCCACATTAGGTCGTGACTCGTTGGGTCGTTCTATCCCTAGGTCGCTCGGCCTGCTTTTGTTAGGTCGTAAACCCCTAGATCGCTCAGTCTCACTACCTTAAGTCGCTCGACCTGCTTACGATCTCCTTAGGTCGCGCCACCATTAGGTCGTTCTGCGCTTAAGTCGCTCGGCTAGCTCGCAACCAATTAGGTCGCTCTGCCATTTTATCATTAAGTCGCGCAATACGTTAAGTCGCTCGGCCATTCTATCGTTAGGTCGCGCTATGCCTTAAGTCGCGCGCTTGACCATGCCATCCTTAGGTCGTTGCACTTTAGCTCGGCCATGTTAAGTCGCACCATGCTTTGGTCGTTCCATCACTTTAGGTCGCTCGACTTGCTTGCACCATAGGTCGCGCCATCTTTTAGGTCGCGTGCTACTCCTAGGCCGTAACTCCTTAGGTCGTTTGCACCTTAGGTCGGCCACATTAGGTCGCAGATTCCCTAGGTCGTAGGCCGTGGAGTTTAGTCTGCATTTCTACTTTGATGGATTGGGAATTGAATTCCTTGGATTTTTCTCACGTCTTCGAATGTGAATTTTAGTGAATTGACTTGTTTCTACAATCATTTCTGTGATTTGTCACTTTAAAAATATAAAGGTTTTAATACTAGTAGTAAACATCAAAACTCTTTCTTCCAAATTAATTTAACAGTATTTTAAATATAAAGCTCGTTTTCTCAAATCGTTTTCCAATCTACTAGCATATACAAACCTTTACCTCACTCGTACGAGAAATCTAATTAAACGACTTAGTAAAACGAGTGGTATGAAACGCTTGCGTTCACTTTGTCGGTTAATTCTTGGACTTGTTCGATTGAACCTTTTGTGACAATTTTCTAGTGAAGATCTACAGTTTGTTCGTAAATATTTAAGTTAAGCAAGTGGTTATGGGACATGAAGCTAAACTCATATATTTACTAGCTTGGTGTGATTGACACTTCTTGATGATCATGACGATCATTTTTGTGATTTAGACTAGCAATCGTGCGATGTCTCTTTGTCTACGAGGGAGACTAAACCCCGTTTGTGTGATGTTTCTACATCACATATGTGGGGTAGCGCCCCACGGTCTTCGGGCCATTCTTGTGGAGCTTCGGCTCAAAATTAATGGTTAGCTACCATGAGATAGCGTCTTGTTTTGTGTTACATGTGTTGGTGAGTTTTCATACTCCCGTTTTGTGATAGGCCTCCCCTTTCTTGTGATTTCTGGATTTCTTGTGATGATTTCTGGAATTTTGTGCTTCACCAATTTTTGTGATTTCCATTGATAAGTTTTATCAATTTTTGGTTCATTGGTGAATTTGTGTGTCATTGACTTGTTATGAATACAAGTTTAGGGTATGTTACCCCATTTTATCTTTGAGAAGATTCTTGTGATATTGATTAATCTCTTGTTGATTTTCAATTACATACTTATAGTAGTATGCCATTATGGTTATTACATGTTCATGCCATGTCTTTTATTTTATACCATATCATATGATATTTATAGCTAGACTGATCTGTTTATTATTTTCTTATAAATAATACTCGGGTCAGACCGAGATGTTACAGGTGCTTCTGCTTGACTTCTCTTCTGGGATTATTCTGACTTTTGGCTAACTACTTAGATTAGTAGTTTTTGTTGTATACATTTGAGATATAGACTCCGTGATGTATACTTATCCTTTTGTGTAGCTTGTAGCTATCCTTTTGTATTATCATGGATCTTTCAGACTACTACTCTGATGTACACTTTCATGTGTTATATATATATTTATTCATATCTTTTTCCGCCTTTGTGATATGGATGTCTGTGACTGAATTGTGTTATGTTTATTTCTATGTTTGTTTCCGAATATTTTATATAGCCACTGTGCGATAGCTTTGAGTTTGTATCGGTATGTCGGATTTCCTCCTTAAATGAAATGCATGCTATACTATCTGACATATCGGTGCTCGCACAAAGAAATTACACGGATGGTCGCTCCTCAACAGCCTTATTCTCCGTGCTAGTTGACAGCATTACTCCGTAGTGTTCTTGGCTAGCGTGGGTATAGAGGTGGGGCGTCATAGCTTGGTATCAGAGCCAAACTTCGGAACAATGTAGAATAACTTAACAAGGATCATCGTCCTAAGTCTAACTTAGGAGTCGTGCCTTAGGATTTAAGTGGAGTCTTCATACCGATTCATCCTATTTCCTTTTATGTATCCTTGTTTTATCTATCAAGATTTGCTTAATATTTATTTGGAGAATAACTTTTCTTCTTCTCTCTTTCTTAAAGAAGAGAATGTCTAGACCAGGCCGTCCCAGAACTGGACCATCTACTGTTACTCCCCAGGATGGAGTTTTTATGACCGCTCAGCAGCTACTTGATTTAGTAAAGAATGCTCAAGCAGCTGGTCCTAATCAGGAACCTACTCATCCTAAGTCTGGATTTGCACGCTTGTGCAATGATTATACCAACTTGGGTGGGAAACCATTCAAAGGTTTTGAAACTATTATTGAGGTCCAGGCTTGGTTAAGAACATGCGATCGAATCTTTTCTCGCATGAATCTTATCGATCTTCACCGTGTTCAGGTGGCCTCCAGTATGCTCCAAGAAAGAGCATTGGACTGGTACGAACTTCTTATTTCTGAAATAAATGAAGCGGATCTCACCTGGGAGCAATTCCGGGAACGCTTCGAATTGAAATTTGTACCAGAAGCAGAGAAGGTGACATTGGCTCGACGTTTCATAGACCTTGTTCAAGGTGAATCCTCTGTGACAGATTATGTCGCATCCTTCGAGTCACTGTCTAAATATAGGGTTGAATACATCAACACCCCGTTGAAGAAGAATCAAAGATTTGTCTATGGCTTAAACAAGAATCTCAAGTAGCCATTACTTCTAAAATTAGAAGTTTATTTCGATCAACTCATTGATATCGCCCTTCGTCTTGAAGAGGCTGATAGGGAAAGTGATGTTGAAGTGGTAGGGGCTAAACCAAACTTCAACAACAAGAAAAGGCCAAACAAATTCAAAGGCCCTTATCCCAATAAAAAGGGGAAACAAGCAACTCCTGCGGCAAAGACTCCTTCTCCTAGTAGCGGGCAATGCTATAACTGTGGTTCTAAGGACCATTTTGCGAACAAGTGTTCGAAGCCGCGTTCTTGTCGCTATTGTAAGAGCCCGGATCATTATATACATTTATGCCCCAGACTTCAAGGCAAGAAGGAGGGAAAGCTTAATGTGGCTCAAGCCCCTGGCAACACATCTCGCGGTCAAGGTATGTCTCATTCTGTCCTTGATGGCATTATTATATTTCGTGATCAACCTATTAGAGTTCTCTTTGATACGGGTGCATCCCATTCTTTTATATCAAAGGAACTTGTTGATACCTTTTCTTTAAGTGTTGTCGCTTTAATGACTTCTCTGAGAATTGCGAATCCGGTTGGTGGATCCGCAACTCTTAGTTTGCTTTGTAAAGATGTGGAGATTATTTTGTGTGATTTTCCTTTCCTAGCCGATTTGCATGTCAAGCATTATTTAGGCTTTGGAATGATTTTGGGTATGGACTGGCTTAATCGTTATGAAGCTCATATCCTATGTCCTGAGCGGACTATTTATCTTCGACATCCGCAATCTGTAAAGCAGATTTCTATTATTCTTAAAGATTCGGGTTCCACTTTGGCTACATCTTTATATTCTTTAAACCCTCGCGATGATGATAATGATGATGAGGAAGATGTCATTTCTCTTATTCACGTCGTTCGTGAATTTTCTGACATATTTGAGCCCGTTTTAGGACTACCACCTAAGCAAGCAATTGAGTTCAAAATTAATCTTATACCTGGAGCTCAACCTATTACTCGTCCTCCTTATAGCATGTCCAATAAGGAGAATGAAGAGATGCGCAGACAATTATCTGAATTGGAGACGAAGCAATTTATTCGCTCTAGTTCCTCGCCTTGGGGAGCTTCAGCAATTTTCGTGAAGAAATCAGATGGTACACTTAGGCTTTGCGTCGACTACCGCAAGCTTAATGATCTTACTATTAAGAATAAATATCCTTTACCTTGGATTGATGATCTATTTGATCAACTTAGTGGTGCTAGAGTCTTTTCACAATTGGACTTGGCTACCGGTTTTCATCAGCTTCGTATTGCAGAGGATAGTATTCCTTTGACTTCGTTCCGTACTCGTTATGGATCTTATGAATGGCTAGTTATGCCATTTGGTTTAACGAATGCTCCGGCTTATTTCGTTGACCTTATGAATCGAGTTTTCAAATATTTCCTCGATCGGTTTGTTCTCATCTTTATTGATGATATTCTTGTGTATTCAAAAACCGAGGAGGAACATGAAAAGCATCTTCGGATTGTATTGGAAACTCTTAGGAGAAATCAATTAAAAGAAATTTTTTTCTATATGCCACTTTTGGCAATCTAATGTGAAGTTTCTCGGTCATATTATTTCCGAATCCGGAATATCAGTGGATCCTTCAAAGATTGAAGCGATTCAAAATTGGAAGAGACCGGAGAGTGTAACGGAAATCCATAGCTTCCTTGGATTGGCGGGTTATTACCGTCGTTTTATCAAGGACTTTTCTAAAATTACCGTGCCTCTCACTAGCTTAACGAAGAAAGGTGTTAAATACATTTGGTCGGACAAATGTGAAACTTCTTTTCAGAAATTAAAAGAACTCCTTTCTGATGCTCCTATTCTTGTTATTTCCGAAGGGAATCAAGATTTTGTTGTTTATACCGATGCTAGTCGCGTTGGTTTGGGTGCCGTTCTTATGCAAAAAGAACGTGTTATTGCTTATGCTTCTAGGCAATTGAAGCCGGCAGAGACTAGATATGCCACACATGATTTAGAACTCGCGGCTATCGTTTTCGCCCTTCGAATTTGGCGACATTATCTTTTGGGAGAGAAATTTATACTTTACACCGATCATAAGTCTTTGAAATATTTATTCTCTCAAAAGGAACTTAATTTACGTCAACAGCGTTGGCTTGAATTCCTTGCCTCTTATGATCTTGATATTCTTTATACTCCCGGAAAGGGAAATCATGTCGCCGATGCACTTAGTCGCAAGCAACAAGAGGTTGTTTCCATGATGATATCCGAATGGAATGATCTCAAGGTTCTATCCACTTGTGAGATTAGAGATCGTGTATCCGATTTATGTTCATCTCTGGTTTTATGTAGCCTTGAGGCTCATCCTTCTCTTTTAGACCGCATTCTTGAAGCTCAAAGGCTAGATCCCGAATTAGCTCTTCTTGGCCAAAATATTAAGGATAAAGTTGATATTGAAGGTTTGAAAGACTTTGATATTGATTCTCGTGGCGGCATTCGAAAATTTGGTAGACTTATCGTACCAAATATTAGTGATCTTCGTAAAGATATTCTAGAAAATTCTCATCGTTCCAAGTATTCCATTCATCCCGGTAGTAGTAAAATGTACGCGGATATGAAGCGACTTTATTATTGGGAGGGAATGAAATCTGATATTGCTAATTTTGTTAAGTGTTGCATGACTTGCCAACTTGTCAAGGCCGAACATCAAAGACCCGGTGGGTTATTGCAACCATTGGAAATTCCAATTTGGAAGTGGGATCAAATTTCAATGGATTTTATAGATGGCCTTCCTCGTTCTCGTTCGGGTCATGATAGCTTATGGGTGATTGTTGATAGACTTACTAAATCCGCCCATTTTATTCCCGTTCGGTCTAATCGGACCGTACCTCTTTTGGCCAAACTCTTCATTAAATAAATTGTTAAATTGCATGGAGTTCCTACTTCTATTGTTAGCGATCGTGATCCATTGTTTACTAGTGGATTTTGGAAGAGTCTTCAAAAAGCTTTAGGAACGAAGCTTAATTTTAGCACCGCTTATCACCCCCAGTCCGATGGACAAACTGAGCGTGTGAATCAGACACTTGAAGATCTTCTTCGTGCTTGTGTTCTTGACTTTGGTGGAAGTTGGGAAGATCATATTTCACTTGTTGAATTTTCCTATAACAACAGCTTCCAATCTAGTATTGGTATGGCACCTTTCGAGGCACTCTATGGAAGGCCATGCCGATCTCCTTCTTGTTGGCTTGAGGCCGTTGAGAAGCTGGTCTTAGGTCCAGATTTTATTCGAGATTCCACATAAAAGATTGATCTTATTCGTCATAGGATGAAAGAAGCCCAAAGTAGACAAAAATCCTATGCCGATAACCGAAGAAGAAAATTAGAATTTTCTGTGGGAGATCTTGTATTTATTCGTGTTTCACCTATGAAGGGTGTTGTACGTTTCAGTCGATCGGGAAAGTTAGTGCCTCGATATATTGGGCCATTTCCTATCACCGAACGTATTGGTTCCATGGCTTATCACCTTTCATTACCGGCTCAGTTTTCTACCATGCATGACGTGTTTCACGTTTCTCAATTACGGAAGTGTCTTCGAGATTCCGATTCTATTCTTGAGCCTGGTGTTGTAGAAGAAATTGAAGTTTCGCCTAATTTAACATATGAGCAGCATCCTTCTCAAATTATTGCTTCGGAGGTCAAACGACTTCGAAATAAAGATGTTCCGCTTGTTAAAGTTCAATGGTCCTCAAATTCTAAGGATTGCTCTTGGGAATCTAGAGAATTCATCGAGCGTACACATCCGGACTTACTTTCTCATGCTCTTTAAGGTGAACTTCTTATTTCAAATTTATTTTTGTGTTAATATGCTTTTATGGTTGTTACTTTTTATTTCCATCTTATATATTGCGAGGATGAAATTTCTTTAAGGAGGGGAGTCTGTAACAACCCGCATATTTATCGATTTTATATTTAAATATTTTATCGTTAATCGGATTTTTGATCCGAAAAGCTACTTTTTGCATACGGTCAAATTAAGACTCCAGACTACCCCCATTGAGTTCAAAATGACGTTTGCGGTCTTTTTGAGTATAAACTATGATATGTTTGGAGTTAGTGAAATTTTCTCCACTTTTTCTCTTATGGCTTTGGTTTGGGCTGAACCACTTACTAACTCAACCCAACCCCCTCTCCTCTTCATTAAATCATTCTTCACTTCCTAACTCTAAAGCTTCTTCAAAAATGGTGGAGGGAATGGGAAATTAAAACTCCAAAGCCTTAGTCTTTATTGCTAATCCAACATCTACTCCAAATTCAAGTGAAGACATAGATTCAAGCTTGTTGTTGTTCTTGCTTTGCTTTCAAACTTCATCTCCATCAATTTCCATGAAAAGGTGAGTTTTTATCTCACATTCTTGTCTATAACTATCTTGGATTGTTGGAAATGAATTCCTATCACTTTAGCATGTGCATTTGCATTTGGTTTGGATTGGATTGGCGAAAAACCCCAATTTTTAGTGTTTTTGGCAAAAATCTGGGTTAAGGTCATTCTGCCTTGCTAGCTCGCTCACGTGGGAAAGTCTCTGCCTGCATGTAGCTCGTTTTGGGCTTAGGTCGTTCGCCCCTTAGTTCGTTTACTCCTTAGGTCGCTCGGCGATCTAAAAACATCACTAGGTCGCTTGCCTAGTTCGTTCCACACTTAGGTCGCTAAGGCTTAGGTCGCGCCACATTAGGTCATGACTCGTTGGGTCGTTCTTACCCTAGGTCGCTCGGCCTGCTTTCGTTAGGTCGTAAACCGCTAGGTTGCTCAGTCTCACTACCTTAAGTCGCTCGACCTGCTTACGATCTCCTTAGGTCGCGCCACCATTAGGTCGTTCTGCGCTTTAGTCGCTCGGCTAGCTCGCAACCAATTAGGTCGCTCTGCCATTTTATCATTAAGTCGCGCAATACGTTAAGTCGCTCGGCCATTCTATCGTTAGGTCGCGCTATGCCTTAAGTCGCGCGCTTGACCATGCCATCCTTAGGTCGTTGCACTTTAGCTCGGCCACGTTAAGTCGCACCATGCTTTGGTCGTTCCATCACTTTAGGTCGCTCGACTTGCTTGCACCATAGGTCGCGCCATCTTTTAGGTCGCGTGCTACTCCTAGGCCGTAACTCCTTAGGTCGTTTGCACCTGAGGTCGGCCACATTAGGTCGCAGATTCCCTAGGTCGTAGGCCGTGGAGTTTAGTCTGCATTTCTACTTTGATGGATTGGGAATTGAATTCCTTGGATTTTTCTCACGTCTTCGAATGTGAATTTTAGTGAATTGACTTGTTTCTACAATCATTTCTGTGATTTGTCACTTTAAAAATATAAAGGTTTTAATACTAGTAGTAAACATCAAAACTCTTTCTTCCAAATGATTTTAACACTATTTTAATTATAAAGCTCGTTTTCTCAAATCGTTTTCCAATCTACTAGCATATACAAACCTTTACCTCACTCGTACGAGAAATCTAATTAAACGACTTAGTAAAACGAGTGGTATGAAACGCTTGCGTTCACTTCGTCGGTTAATTCTTGGACTTGTTCGATTGAACCTTTTGTGACAATTTTCTAGTGAAGATCTACAGTTTGTTCGTAAATATTTAAGTTAAGCAAGTGGTTATGGGACATGAAGCTAAACTCATATATTTACTAGCTTAGTGTGATTGACACTTCTTGATGATCATGACGATCATTTTTGTGATTTAGACTAGCAATTGTGCGATGTCTCTTTGTCTATGAGGGAGACTAAACCCCGTTTGTGTGATGTTTCTACATCACATATGTGGGGTAGCGCCCCACGGTCTTCGGGCCATTCTTGTGGAGCTTCGGCTCAAAATTAATGGTTAGCTACCATGAGATAGCGTCTCGTTTTGTGTTACACGTGTTGGTGAGTTTTCATACTCCCGTTTTGTGATAGGCCTCCCCCTTCTTGTGATTTCTGGATTTCTTGTGATGATTTCTGGAATTTTGTGCTTCACCAATTTTCGTGATTTCCATTGATAAGTTTTATCAATTTTTGGTGCATTGGTGAATTTGTGTGTCATTGACTTGTTATGAATACAAGTTTAGGGTATGATACCCCATTTTATCTTTGAGAAGATTCTTGTGATATTGATTAATCTCTTGTTGATTTTCAATTACATACTTAGAGTAGTATGCCATTATGGTTATTACATGTTCATTCCATGTCTTTTATTTTATACCATATCATCTGATATTTATAGCTAGACTGATCCGTTTATTATTTTCTTATAAATAATACTCGGGTCAGACCGAGATGTTACAGGTGCTTCTGCTTGACTTCTCTTCTGGGATTATTCTGACTTTTGGCTAACTACTTAGATTAGTAGTTTTTGTTGTATACATTTGAGATATAGACTCCGTGATGTATACTTATCCTTTTGTGTAGCTTGTAGCTATCCTTTTGTATTATCGTGGATCTTCCAGACCACTACTCTGATGTACACTTTCATGTGTTATATATATATTTATTCATATCTTTTTCCGCCTTTGTGATATGGATGTCTGTGACTGAATTGTGTTATGTTTATTTCTATGTTTGTTTCCGAAGATTTTATATAGCCACTGTGCGATAGCTTTGAGTTTGTATCGGTATGTCGAATTTCCTCCTTAAATGAAATGCATGCTATACTATCTGACATATCGGTGCTCGCACAAAGAAATTACACGGATGGTCGCTCCTCAACAGCCTTATTCTCCATGCTAGTTGACAGCATTACTCCGTAGTGTTCTTGGCTAGCGTGGGTATAGAGGTGGGGCGTCACATGATGGGTAAATAATGCATTCTCTTATACGGAACTTCTTTTCCTTTCTTCTTTCTTGGATTGTAGCTTTCCTCGTTACATATTCTGCATTTTCTAAGGTCAACATCATCTTTTCAATACAACATGCAACCTTTTACACATGTAAATATCTTTTTGTACGGTAGACTGAAAGCAGACATCAGTTTTTTCACTTTATAATGTTTATCACACATCAGATTATTGGGTGGCATGTATCATTTTGCAGCTTGTACAACTACTGTAAATGCAGCTTCTGTAAGGTTGAATTTTGATTTCATAGTAATGTATTCGATGGTTACTGATAGTTTGGTTCCGCTT
Source organism: Allium fistulosum (assembly GCA_030737815.1). Lineage (NCBI taxonomy): Eukaryota > Viridiplantae > Streptophyta > Magnoliopsida > Asparagales > Amaryllidaceae > Allium > Allium fistulosum. Next base: position 1,580,998,623 of record CM060902.1, on the reverse strand, counting down.
TTTCAACCATCTCACAACGGCCTCTTAGTAGAATCCAGTAAATCATATATTCTTTTAGCTCCCACAGTCGGTTCTTCTTTGATATTTACGTCTTCATCATCAGCCTGAATGGTAGGAAACATTGATCGTGGTGCATCTTCCACCATGTTTTCTATCGGATTCGTCATAATATTATCATCCTCTAACACTACAAGATTAGGTGTAGGTTCAACAAGTTCTCCATGACGATCCCAGAAATAATAATTTGGCACGAAACCATATTTATACAAATGTACTTCAACTATATCTGGTTTCCAATGCTTCAAACGTTGGCACTTACTACATGGGCAACGAATTTCTTCGCTATTTCGATTATTAGATTTAGCGAATCTAATATATTTGTGTACACCGTTATAGAAATGTTCCTTTATTGAACCTTTCCTACCAGTTCTGACTTCATACATCCAACTACGGTTGAGGAAATAATCGAACATTTTTCCTGATTTGAAAATATATGTTAGAAAGTTCAAGTGAACAATTCAACTGTAGGAATAATTTTCAACACTTCATCATTGTATACACTTCACCATCGTAGAAAATTTAAATAAGCACTTCACTTTATTTTTTAATTTTTAGTTCATTGATTTTTACTTTGATGGTCGGTCATCCTACTTCCATTACAAACATAATAAAGTAATTACATTTTATAAATCATTTCAGATTAAACGTTTCAACAAAATTTTGGCAGCACTTTCCTTCTGTTCCTTGTATCGTACACAAATGTGTGTACACAGGGAACGAGAAGGAAGTGCTGTTGAAATTTTGTAAACTGTTTAGAATGAAATGATTTATAAAATGTAATTAATGTATTATGTTTGAACTTGTCCAATATAGGGGCAAATCCGACAAATATTGTATCAGATGAATATAGATGTCCGTTTTGTTAAAACGAATATCCATATAACGATCATATACAACACGTGTCAATCGGGGCCAAAAACTCTCTAAGGGATTAAAAAAATAAAACACATTTTACAATTACTATTTTAATAACTACAAAAACTATTTTATAATTCATTCAACTATTTAAATATTTATTAATTAAATCTGTAATTTTAAAACGTATTTTATAATTATTCAACTATTCTTATATTCGTTTCTTAACTTTTTTTTACGAAATCGATTTCGGCGGAATATTTGTTGTTGTTATATTCATTTCTAATTTTCTTGACAAAATCGATTTTAGTACAATATTTTTTCTTGTTATGTTAATATCTTAACATTTTATAAAATCAATTTTAGAAGAATATTTGTTGTTGTTATATTCATTTCTTAATTTTATTACAAAATCGATTTCAGTAGAATTATTTGTTGTTGTTATATTCATTACTTAATCTACAGGGACATAATAAATTTCTAACTCAATAAAAATAATAAGTTACCTTTTTTCCTAAAGACTATATACAGTTAAAAGAAAAGTTGATTTTATGCGAGTTTGAAAGTGTCTGCAGCACGGAATTTTTTCCTTGCTTCAATATATTATTCGTTGGTGTTACAAGCATGTTCACTTGCCATAAAAGCAATATCTCAGCCACTACTTTGTCGTCGTCAGATCTAAGCGGTTGCTTCCATGGTTCCCCATCAATTCTCATGTACGTGTGATGGGTGACACCCTTGTGGAGTTCGAACCGTACCCCATGCGCGTGTGTGTGTACGTATGTATATAAAATTTACGAGGTCATTAGCATATACAATAGTAGGTCTTATTTATTAACAAAGCTTTCTTAAATAATAATAATAATAAAACTTATTGTAGAAATAAACTTCAGCATGAAAGTTATTACGATATAGACCTCATTTTGGAGGGAAAGATTAATGGAATGTGGATATGTAAATTGATATTTGTACACGTGCATTTACGGATTCACATGTACAAATTCTTAAAAAATAAATGTGCATTCCACAGCACATGTATTAACTTGGATTGAGGAGTAAATACCTGGATAAAAGTTTGATGTTGTACTGTGTCGTCGTCGTCTGATCTAAGCGGTTGCTTCCATGGTTCCCCATTAATCTCATGTACGTGTGATGGGTGACACCCTTGTGGAGTTCGAACCATACTCCACGTGCTCATATATATATATATATATATGTGTGAGTATATATATATATGTGTGTATATATAATTTATGAGGTCATTAGCATATATATACAATAGTAGGTCTTATTTATTAAAAAAGCTTTCTTAAATAATAATAATATCATTATTATTAAAAAAACTTATTGTAGAAATATACCTCAGTTGAAAGTTATTATGGATATAGACCTCATTTTGGAGGGGATGATTTATGGAATGTGGATAGGTAAATTGATATTTGTACACGTGCATTTGCGGATTCACATGTACAAATTCTTAAAATATAAATGTGTATTCGCATTTACAGATTTACCCATGAAACTTAGTAAATAAGTGTAATATAACTTTTACTCATGGATCCCTTGGAAAATGATGTCCATGAGTCAATTATTAATTTGTTGGGCTCACCATAACACCAAACTTTAAGTTTAGGTGATTTGTAACTCCAGTAAAGGTATATTTTTGTACTAAGTTTCAATTTTAGTTCTGCGGTACGTTTCTAAGATGGTTTATTTTTGTATTTAACTCGTAATACAATTCATAGATTGTATCCAACACTCAAATAGGAAGAATTTGCTTTGTGTAATTCACCTTCAAATTTGTGTTTCATGAGAATGTTTAAGACTTAAATAAATTAAATTCATTTTTGACGTACTACAGACCATGAAATCATAAGAATCGTAGAAATCCGATTACATAATGTTTTAAAAAGGGATGGTAACGACTCATTTCTTTAACTTAATTAAAATATATGTCTAGGAACACTGAACCCAAACCCTCTAATTAGATAACCAAAAGTCTTAACACTATTACTAGTGGTCATTAGCATATTTTACTATATTTGGTAATCAAGAATTACAAACAACATATGATTGGATACAGGCTATGATAAGTATAACGAAATATACATCAATTTATTTATTTGTTTTAAAAAAATTGAGCACGTGCTAATATAACCTCTAGTATAAATTAGAAGTATGCAACTTTAACTGTGCAAGGTGAGTACCGTGACCTTTGGGAGCAAGTAGAAGCAAACCATGCCAAGCATCTCTAAACCCCACAGTTTCTATAAGTCTTCTTAGAAATGAATGAGTTGTATTGGGGAATGTGAAGGCATTAATTGCCTTGGAAGTTGAATAGTCCCACATCTTAGAATATAATAACATATTTGTGTTTATATACTAAGATGTGGACATTGTCATAATTCATATAGACAAAGGGAGACATAAGCCATGACAGGTGGTGCAACGCACCACCCCGCAAGCATGCGCGCGTTCGCGCCCGCGCTCGCATCCGCACCCACGGCTTGGGCGAATGGGTGTTTGAGGCATATTAGAGGCGGTTACCACTTTGCAGTTGGCTTGGCGTGGCAGTTCAGACTAAACAGTTTTTTATTTTTTGTTCAAATTCAAACGGTCGCACCGCCTGGTAAAGGGTCGCAACCTTTCCCGTTCAAACATGTGCCTATTACCGAATAGGCACCTCCCCGTGCCTATATATATGCAAAACGAAATCAGAAACAGATATAGAATAATTTTCTGCACTTCTTTCTCCTCCAAACTCTATTCTTAAAATCTTCTCTTAAGTTCGTCGTTCTCTGCAATTGCCAGCTCAGCACTGTAGAAATCGGTCTGTTTCATCTTGGGAAATAGTTGCCCGTCGACCCTTCAGCGCCATAGAGGGAGCAATTCTGTTTCAAGGAAGCAGTTTCACTAGACTCGGACAAAATTCAACGGTAATCTGTTTACCAGTATTGCATATATTTGCAATAGTTTTATCAACATAATTGCAATAGTTTCGCAATGCTTTTGTAACATTACTATCTACTCTCTGAATTCAGTTTAGTAACGCTTTTCTGACGTTACTAAAATAACAATTTCGTAACACCTTTCTGACGTTACGAATAACACTCTTGAAACAGAATTTTGTATTTTGTTTGTCACTGATTGGAGTCATTGTATTTCAGAAAATGGCCCAAGACAGTAATACATCGGCAGTCAAACCAACCGTGGCCACCATTGAGAACAGAACAATGGTTCCAAACACCACTGTCGCCTTTTTACATGGTGAGAGGCCAGAAAAATTTGCTGGAGTAGATTTCAAACGTTGGCAGTAGAAAATGCTGTTTTACTTGGCTACTCTTAACCTTGTGCAATTTCTCACTGAGGATGCTCCGAAAGTGCACGAACTAGAGACTGATGCAACCATAGTTAAAGCACTCAATGTATGGAACAGTTCGGACTTCATATGCAAAAATTACATATTAAATGGAGTGGATAACAGTCTATATAATGTGTATTGCACAATGAAGACTTCGAAACAACTCTGGGCTTCCCTGGATAAAAAGTACAAAACGGAGGATGCTGGAATGAAAAAGTTCATTGTCGGAAAGTTCCTCGATTTCAAAATGATAGAAGCCAAAACCGTTATCAGTCAAATCCAGGAGTTGCAGGTAATAATACACGAAATTCATGATGAAGGGATGTCCTTGAGTAAATCATTTCAAGTGGCTGCTACCATCGAAAATCTACCCCCGTCATGGAAAGATTTCAAGAATTATCTAAAACATAAGCACAAGGAAATGACTATGGAAGATCTTGTAATTCGACTTAGAATCGAAGAGGACAACAGGAAATCAGAAAAGAAAACCACCAATGCAATAGTGGCAAAAGCAAATGTAGTCGAGATTGAGAAAAACAACAAGCGGAAACGGGAATACAATCCAAACACAAAGAAACCAAAGAAGTTCAAAGAAAATTGTCACAACTGCAAGAAGAAAGGACATAAGGCCAACGATTGCCGAGGTCCAAAGAAAAAGAAAGAACAAGCAAATATCACCGAATGTGAGAAACTCTCTGATGACATTTCTAAAATAAACTTGTCTATGGTGATTTCTGAATGCAACTTAATTGGCAACTCCAAAGACTGGTTTGTGGACACTGGTGCCACAAAACATATCTACGACAATAAGTGGATGTTCTCCAACTATAAACCTGTGACACAAGAAGAACAACTGCTTATGGGAAATTCCTTCACATCAAAGGTAGAAGGAAAAGGCAGAATTGTGCTAAAGATGACCTCTCGAAAAGAACTTACGCTGAATGAAGTTTTGCACGTCCCAGACATTCGAAAGAATTTTGTTTCTGGTTCACTACTCAGCAAAAATGGCTTCAAGTTAGTCTTTGTATCCGATAACTTTGTTTTATCAAAGAACGAAGTTTATGTTGGGAAAGGATATTTGTGTGATGGCTTGTTTAAAATGAATGTAATGACTATTGTACCAAAGAATTGTGATAATAATGTTATTTCTTCTGTTTATATCGCTGAATCCTCTAATATATGGCATGCCAGATTAGGCCATGTTAATTTTGATACACTATGAAAAATGATTAACTTAGACTTTATACCTAAGTTTTCAATAGATCCAAGTTATAAATGTGAAACTTGTGTTGAAGCAAAATTGACTAGAACCTCATTTCATTATGCTGAAAGAGAAACTGAACCTTTAGACTTAATACGCACTGATGTATGTGACTTAAAAATGTGTCAAAATAGAGGAGGAAAAAGGTACTTCATCACTGTTCATCGATGATTGTACAAGGTACTGTTATGTGTATCTCCTTAGAACCAAGGACGAGGCATTCGATATGTTTAAGCAGTATAAAGCAGAAGTTGAAAATCAACTCAACAAGAAAATAAAAGCTTTAAGAAGTGATAGAGGAGGAGAATATGAATTTCCCTTTGAGTAATTCTACGCTGAGCATGGTATTATACACCAAACTACAGCCCCGTATTCACCTCAATCCAACGGTATAGCCGAACGGAAAAATAGAACTCTTAAAGAAATGATGAATGCCTTACTAATTAGTTCTGGCTTGCCAGATAACTTTTGGGGAGAAGCTATTCTTTTTGCAAATCATATTTTAAATAAAATACCATGAAAGAAAACATCTAAATCTCCCCACGAACTTTGGAAAAATAGACCACCATCCTACAAATACTTAAAAGTGTGGGGGTGTCTTGCAAAAGTAGAGGTACCTAAACCAAAGAAGGTCAAAATTGGACCAAAAACCATCGATAATGTATTCATCGGATATGCATAAAATAGTGCAGCTTATCGATTTTTGGTATACAAATCTGAAGTTGATGATATTTATGTAAATACCATCATTGAGTCGAGAAATTCTAGATTTTTCAAACACATATATCCTTTAAAACAGGGTACTGAAAATTATATTCAAAAGAGACCAAGGGAAACAGAAAACTCTAATTCTCTTGAGGATGCTGAACAAAATATTGATAATTTTGGGCAAAATAGTACTAATCAACAACTGGAGGAACCAAGAAGATGCAAAAGGTCATGGACCTCAAGAACCTTTGGATCAGACTTCTACACATTTATGATAGAAGACGATCCATTAACATACAAACAGGTTATGCCCTCCGTCGATGCCCCTTACTGGAAGGAGGCCATTAACTCTGAGATCGAATCCATTATGGCTAACCATACATGAGAGTTAGTTGATTTACCTTAAGGATGCAATACCTTAGGTAATAAATGGATATTTAAGAAGAAATTGAAACCTGATGATTCAATATACAAGTATAAAGCTCGTCTAGTAGTCCAAGGATTCAGACAAATGGAAGACCTGGATTATTTTGACACATACTCACCAGTAACTAGAATAACATCAATTAGGATGCTTATTGCAATCGCATCCATACTTGATTTGGAAATACACCAAATGGATGTAAAAACTGCATTTTTGAATGGTGAACTAGAAGAAGAAATATACATGAGCAACCTGAAGGGTTTTTGAGCCCAAGAAATGAGAATAGGGTGTGCAAGTTAATAAAATCACTTTATGGCCTTAAACAAGCTCCAAAACAATGGCACGAGAAATTTGATGAAACTATGATATCAAATGGATTCAAAATAAATGAATCAGATAAATGTGTTTATATAAAACATATAGATATTGGATATGTCATTGTTTGTCTGTATGTTGATGATTTATTGATCCTAGGTAATAATAAGGCTATAATAAAGTCAACAAAGGATATGTTATCCTCTAGATTCGACATGAAAGACCTAGGAATAGCTGATGTAATTTTGGGTGTCAAAATCTTGAAGACATCACAAGGATATGCATTATCTCAATCACATTACATTTCCAAAATACATGAAAGTTTCAAACAACATAATATAACTATTACAAAATCACCAGTAGATATGAACCAAAATTGGGTAAAGAACACTGGTGATGGTATTTATCAGCTTGAATACTCTCGTATACTAGGAAATATCATGTATGTCATGAACTGCACTAGGCCAGATATCGCATATGCTGTAAGTAAGCTGAGTAGGTATACCAGCAATCCTGGTAAAAATCATTGGAAAGCGATAATTAGAGTTCTAGGATATCTAATGTATACACAGAACTATGGATTGTACTATACTAAATATCCTTCAATAGTTTAAGGATACAGTGATGAAAATTGGATAACTGGTTCAAATGATACAAAATCCACAAGTGGATATGTGTTCACATTAGGAAATGGAATAATTTCATGGAAATCATCCAAACAGACTTGCATAGCAAGGTCAACAATGGAATCAGAATTTATTGCACTAGATAAAGCCGCAGAAGAAGCAGACTGACTTCGATTTTTTTTGGAAGACATTCCGAATTGAACAAACCCGTGACTCCAATATGCATACATTGTGATAGTCAATCAGCTATTGGAAGAGCTAATAGTACACTATACAATGGTAAATCTAGGCATATTCGTCATAGACATAAAACCGTAAGACAACTTCTCTCTAATGTAGTTATCACTATCGAATATGTAAGGTCAAAAGATAACATTGCGGATCCACTAACAAAAGGCTTGTCTAGAGTGAAAGTTCAAACCTTGTCGATGGGAATGGGATTAAGGCCCATAAACTAAAAGTTTCTCTAAAATGGAAATCCTACCTAGTTGACTGGAGATCCTAAGATCTAGGTTCAAAGGGACAACTAATTTTAAGATAAACTTAATGGCACTGATATACACTCAAACCATTTCTATGATAAGTTAGTGCCTTACTCGCCGGAGAATAGGATAAGTTTTGATACTTTTAATGATGTCTGTACTTGGTAATACTAAAGGACCAAGTAGGGAATTACGAATACCTTTACAGAATCACCTACGTGAGTGTGAAGGCGCCGCTTCAAGGAGAATTGTGAGGCCAAATTCTCTAAGCACTCATGAGACCAAGCTGGTGTTCATGGAAAAAACGAACACAAACAGAGAACCAAGGAAGATAAGAAACACTTATTGTGTGTTGTCTATTTTGGATTTACACAAAAAGGCTTACAGTTCAAAGACAACCTAGTCTACTGATTCGCCAGTAAGTTAAAAGGATAAACACTAGGGAAGTTCAAGGCATACGTGCTACTTTAACCGATACGATAAATGTTTCACATAATTTTAAGAACAAATTGAACAAATACACATTCATGTGGGGGATTGTTGAATGAGTTGTATTGGAGAATGTGAAGGCATTAATTTCCTTGGAAGTTGAATAGTCCCACATCTTAGAATATAATAAAATATTTGTGTTTATATACTAAGATGTGGACATTGTGGTAATTCATATAAACAAAGAGAGACACAAGACATGACGGGTGGTGCAATGCACCACCCCGCCCGCACGCCCACGCACGCGCTCGCAACCGCACCCGCGGCGTGGGCGAATGGGCGTTTAAGGCGTATTAGAGGCACTTAGCACTTTGCAATTGGCAGTTGGCTTGGCATGGCTGTTCAGACCGAACAGTTTTTATTTTTTGTTCAAATTCAAACGGTCGCACATCCTTGTAAAGGGTCACAACCTTTCCAACAGTCGCAACCGTTCAAACAGGTGCCTATTACCGAATAGGCACCTTCCCGTGCCTATATATAAGCAGAACGAAATCAGAAACAGATATAGAATAATTTTCTGCATTTCTTTCTCCTCCAAACTCTGTTCTTAAAATCATCTCTTGAGTTCGTCGGTGCTCTGCAATTGCCAACGCAGCACTGCAGAGATCGGTCCATTTCATCTTGGGAAACAGTTGCTCGTCGACCCTTCAGCGCCATAGAGGGAGCAATTCTGTTTCAAGGAAGCAGTTTCACTAGACTCGGACAAAATTCAACGGTAATATGTTTACCAGTATTGCATATATTTGCATCAGTTTTATCAACATAATTGCAACAGTTTCGCAACACTTTTGTAACATTACTATCTACTTTCTGTATACAGTTTAGTAACGCTTTTCTGACGTTACTAAAATAAAAATTTCGTAACACCTTTCTGACGTTACGAATAACAAGTCCATCATCAACAAATGGTGTTGTCGATATTATGTAGGTATTGGGAAAAGAAAAGGAATGTGAACATATAAGTAAAATGTCATAAATTAACACTTAAATTTTCATAAGTGCTTTCTTTTTTAAAAGAAAAATGAAACTTGCATTTTGCCTCTTGCACTTGTTGGGTGTTCCCCAAGGATTAAATCCACTAGAAAAGCTAGGTATGTTGAGATATTTTATTGATCTTATGTTGTGAATGGTTAAAGTTAAGCTAGTTGTTAGATGACATGCACAATGAACTTGACTTATAATAGTAACATACAAGAAAATATCAAAAGGCAAGGCTGCATGTTTATCGTGTATGTACATGTTGCATATTAATTTTTATATGCACGTCCCTACTGTCAAAAAAATCAACAATTTAAATTTTTTAATGAACGTAAGAAACCTTTGAAATACTTGCAATGGAGATCATCATTCGAACAGTTGTGAAACAAAATTTATACTTGAGTTTTATCTAGAAAAATTATACATGAAGTGTAAATGGAAATGAACAATATGAAAAACTAGCTACTACCTCCAAAAATTAAAAAGATACGATTTGGAGCATGATGAGTAAAGAACAAGATTAAAAAAATAAAAAAAAGGTAATAAGGTTGTATTTGTGCACCTAGAAGAAATTTGAAGTTCTTCCAAGCATACGGGCTTTCTCATAACCAAAACTTTTGCAAGCTATTAAACGTTCCTGCATTTTTCATAAGTGAGGTAAAATCTGATATACAAGCTATATTTCACATATCCATATATTTAAAATGCCATTTAAAAAGCTACCAATCTGGATGTTGGTTGAAGGAAAAAGGGGTGGAACCATCCTTGTTTACCAACAAGTTTTGCGTACGCAATCTGTACAATATTACATCGATCAGCTTCTATTCGTATGAATTAAAAAGCTAATCACTACAAAACAGGCTTGGTTTAGTGACGGAAGCTAGCGACGGCTAGTGACGGATAAAAAAAGCGGCCGTCGCTAGCCGTCGCCGGCCGTAGCTAAACGTGATGATATACCGCGAAGCCGAGAGCAGAAAAATTCACATTCTCCCCCTTTTCCCCCAAAGTTGCTGCCGCCAATTCCACTCCCCCTGCCTCCAACTGCCTCCAACCACCTCCAGAAGCCGTCATCGCCCTCTGGTGCTGCTGCGTTTCCTCTATCTTCTTCGATTTCTCAATTTCTACATATAATCTCTAAACCTTAATTTCTGAAAATAATTTGATTATGGGTTTGAATATGTTAGAATAATTGATATTAGATGATGGTAATAGTTTATTAGTTGATTTGGAGATAAAATTAAAACCCTTATTTAGAAAATTAGTTGCTTATGGATTTAAAATCGATGATTATTATGTATTAGTTGATGATAATTGTACGTTAGTTGATTTAAGGAAGTTAATAAGTGGTTTGATTATTTAATTTGTAAATAAAAATTAGGGTTGATTTAAAATTCATAAATTAGTGTGTAATCGTTAATTAATTTGCTTATTGATAAGTGTACAATGTTTGATATGTGTGTGTTAATTATAAGTTTTAGTGGTTAGTATAAAATAGTAAATTAAAATTTTAGTTTACAAAATAGTTAAGTTAACATTTTAAATTGTTAACCGAATTTTGAAATAAGTTTTAAATTTTCAAATTTATTAAATAAAATGTTTAAATAGTTGAATGAATTATTAAATTTTGAAAGGAGCATAACAACAACAAATATTCTAATGAAATGGATTTTGTAAAAAAATTAAGCAATGAATATAACAACAACAAATAATTCTACTGAAATCGATTTTGTAATAAAATTAAGAAATGAATATAACAACATCAAATATTCTTCTAAAATTGATTTTATAAAATGTTAAGAAATTAATATAACAAGAACAAATATTGTACTAAAATCGATTTTATAAAGAAATTTAGAAATGAATATAACAACAACAAATATTCTGCTAAAATCGGTTTTGTAAAAAAAATTAAGAAACGAATATAAGAATAGTTGAATGAATTATAAATACGTTTTAAAATTTCAGATTTAATTAATAAATATTTAAATAATTGAATGAATTATAAAATAATTTTTGTAGTTGTTAAAATAGTAATTGTAAAATGTGTTTTATTTTTTTAATCCCTTAGTGAGTTTTTGGCCCCGTTTGACAAGTGTTGTATATGATCGTTATATGGATATTCATTTTTAACGGAATGGACATCTATATTCATCTGATACAATTTTTCTCGGATTTGTCCCTGTATTGGACAAGTTACAAACATAATAAAATAATTACATTTTATAAATCATTTCATTTTAAACGATTTACAAAATTTCGACAGCGCTTTCTTCTCGTTCCCTGTGTACATGCATATGTGTACGATACAGAGAACATAAGGGAAGTGCTGCCGAAATTTTGTTGAATCGTTTAATCTGAAATGATTTATAAAATGTAATTACTTTATTACGTTTGTATTGGGAAGTAGGATGACCGACCATGAAAGTAAAAACCAATAAACTAAAAATTAAAAAATAAAGTGAAGTGCTTATTTGAATTTTCTACGACGGTGAAGTGTTTACAATGATGAAGTGTTGGAAATTATTTCTACAGTTGAATTGTTTACTTGAACTTTCTAACATATATTTTCAAATCAGGAAAAATGTTCGATTATTTCCTCGACCGTAGTTGGATGTATGAAGTCAGAACTGGTAGGAAAGGTTCAATAAAGGAACATTTCTATAACGGTGTACACAAATTTATTAGATTCGCTAAATCTAATAATCGAAATAACGAAGAAATTCATTTCCCGTGTAGTAAGTGCCAACATTTGAAGCATTGGAAACTAGATATAGTTGAAGTACATTTGTATAAATATGGTTTCGTGCCGAATTATTACTTCTGAGATCGTCATAGAGAACTTGTTGAACCTACACCTAAAACTGTAGTGTTAGAGGACGTTAATATTATTATGAATCCGATAGAAAATATGGTGGAAGATGCAACACGATCAATGTTTCCTACCATTCAAGCTGACGATGAAGACGTAAATGTCGAAGAAGAATCGACTGTGGGAGCTAAAAAAATATACGATTTATTGGATTCTACTAAGAGGCCGTTGTGGGACGGTTGTAAAAGCGGAACCGAATTATCAGTAACCACCGAATACATTATTATGAAATCAACCTTACAGAAGCTGCATTTATAGCAGTTGTACAAGATGCAAAACGACAAATACCACCCAATAATCTGATGTGCGATAGTCATTATAAAGTGAAAAAACGGATGTCCGCTTTCGGTTTGCCATACGAAAAGATAGATACATATGTAGAAGGTTGCATGTTGTATTGAAAAGATGATGTTGACCTTAGAAAATGCAGAATATGTAACGAGGAAAGATACAAACCAAGAAAGAAGAAAGGAAAAGAAGTTCCGTACAAGAGAATGCATTATTTACCCATCACTTCCAGACTTCAAAGGTTATATGCATCTTCTGCTACGGCATGTCATATGCGATGGCACAGAGTGAGAACACCGAAAGTAGGAACTTTGATACATCCATCTGACGGAGAAGCATGGAAACATTTTGATAAGACTTATCCCGCATTTGCTGCAGAAAGCCGTAATGTCAAACTTGGTTAATGTACGGATGGATTTTCACCATTCTCTTAGTTTTGTAGTAAATATTCTTCCTGACCAATTATCGTTACTCCGTATAATTTACCTCCATGGATGTGTATGAAAGCATCATATATGTTTCTCACTATTGTCGTCCCTAGCCCTCATGATCCAACATAAGGAATCGATGTTTATTTACAACCATTGATCGAAGATTTGAAAACACTGTGGAATGAAGGAGTTGAAACATACGACATTTAGAGAATTTTTTTTCTTCGTATGTTCACTTCTTTATTATGGACTATTAGTGATTTTCCTGCATATGGGATGCTTTCTGGTTGGAGTATGGCCGGTTGTCTAGCCTTCCCTTATTGCATGGAAGAAACACGAGCATTTTCTTTACGTTTATGATCACAACATTCATTTGGCGATCTCAGTAAAGAATTTGCTAAATGGTTTTCGAAATACGTTTATCATCCAAGAAATTGTGTCGTTGATGAAGGATTATGACATCTTGCGACCGGACCAAAAATAAATGTGAAGACTTATCCAATATTCTTCATCAATGGATTTAAGTTCAACATGAAAGATTACGGGGCTGAAAAATTAACATATAACAGCGGTGTATTTGTCAAAGGTAGTGATGATCCAGATGAGCATATAAAAGATTTTTACGGCGTCTTAACACAGGTTCTAGAGTTAACATATTATATAGAACCTGCAGAAAAAGTTTTTTTATTCAAATGCAATTGGTTCAGCAATGTTCCTGGTTCTGAAATCAACGTGCATAAAGATTATAAGCTTATTGTAATAAAGCATACCTCACATTACTATAAGCATGATCCTTTCGTATTAGCCAAGCAAGCATTACAAGTTTATTTTGCTCCGTATCCATCCTTAAAAAGAAATAAAGCGGATTGGTCGGGTATTTTTAAAACAAAGCCAAGATTTACGTTTGATGGAAATAATATTCCAGACGAAGCAGCGTATCAAGCGGATCTTGAACCAAATACAGAAATAATAATAACCGATGACATTGATTTAGGGCCGTTGAATGATGAATCGAATGTTTTATAAGATGCTTTGAAAGTATCAAAGAAAACGAGATAGAGTACGAGACTAAGTCAGAGTCAGAAAACGACGAAGACTGAAAATTCTGAATATTTGCATCGCTTGTTGTATAATGTAGTATTCTGAGCTATGTATTAATAATGATGAATAATGATGACTATGTTCTGAGTTATGTACTATTCTGTTTCGAAATTTCTATATATGTATTCATGAGATCTTTTCCCATTTATTATGATTTAGTGGAAGTTTTATGTGATGATTACTGAAACATGCTTTGTCCTAATAAATTTATGTCTTTTCATTCTATGATATTATTTGTCTATGGTAGATATGTCTTGCAGGAGACATAGCTAGAGATCCGAGCCTTCTCCTTCTCCCGGTGCGGGTGCTAGTGGCACGACACCGGATTTACGGCCACTTGCGGTGGTAGTTCCAAATAGCGCAGGGTAACTATCAAATTTATTTGAAGTATATTTGTTAAAATTTATTAAATATCTACATCAAAATTTATACAGGGGCTTTGAGGTGCGGCCTTCAGATTCATTTTACAAGTATCTAGGAAGGCGTTTATGAGTCGAATGTCAGGCTGTTGGCCTCATTGGGACGATATCCCACCCCATTCTAAGAATGCTATATTGGCTGATGTACTGGTAAGTATAAGTTTATATTTCAGTTGAAAATTAATATAATATACATAATTCAAACTAATTTCTATATGCAGGCCGCTGTACGTGTTGATCCAAAAGATATGGATGTTTTTACTAATCACCGGAACAAGAGGATGAGAAAAAATTATATGAAAACTTTGTCTAAGGCTAAAAATGCAGGAAAAAAACCAATTAGATGGGCGTTGATGTGTGGGTTGAGTATCTCCGGCTCTGGGAAACTCTAAAGTGAAAGTAAGTTATATACTTTTGCATTGTTATTATATTTTTTTTAAATTTCGTATGTTAGTTGCAGTAATTTAGTTAATCGTGTACCTAAATTTGTAGAAATTATCTGCCCGGAACCGTGCAAATAAGAATAAAAATCCTGCTTTGCACCGTGGCGGCTCTAAATCCTTCCAAGAACATAGGAGATAGTTGGTAAATTTATAAATTGTGTTTATAAATATCTAAAATGTTGTTTAATCATATTTGTAACATTGTTTATTCATATGTATATATTTTTAGGCGGCAAGGTACAATCATGAGCCTACAATGGCTGAGGTGTTCACGGTCACGCATGCTGTTGAGCAGACAGATGAGAAAGGTAACGTTTCATATGAGTGGACGGACAATAAATCTAGATCCGTAATGGTAAACATGCTTATCCGTAATGACAATGTTTCATATTCCTTTGTTTCACAGTTCATAAACTTTAAATTGAATATTTATCGTGTCAAACTATTGTTCGTAATCGCAGGAGAGATATGATGCGAAGCGGGCATGATTAGCGCAGTCCACTGGACAGAAAGAGTTAACGTTTGAGGAGTCAAACCGTATATGGGATGCTATTATTGATCCGCCTTCGCGAAATAGGCGGCACAGTTACCGAAATCAGGAGGTAAACTTCTTCATTTACTAATATATATTTTTACACATGCAAATGAATATAAACTTAAGTGAACAAATTATAAATTGAATAAGGAACCTGAATAATTGAAATAAATAAATTGGAAACAATGTGTAACATTTAATTATAAATATCAGCCGCTTAATTAATCAACATTTTTGTTCATACTGTTTATAATTTTCATAAATTATAACTAGATATTAACTATTTTACAGGTGATAATGTCCTAGAGGGCTTATTGGATATTTCAAGCTGAGGAGAAGATAGCTCAACTGAAAAAACAACTGGAGGAGATCAATGATTGGAGGAAGAGCGCATTGGCGCACCAGCTAGACGGGCATATTGCAGCATACTTGGCACAACATGGGATGACGCCTAGAGAGGATGGATCGGGAGATGACGATGAGTAGGTATGCTTGTGTTTCTATCGGATTTTCATCATCTTGGTTTGCATTTATGTGACATTTGTGTATATATTTGATACTTGATCGTTGGTTGTGGTGTTTGATGGATTTTAGAATGTGACATTTGGACATTTTGATTGATAGATAGTATTTGTATGTTTGGTTAAGTTGTTTGATGGATTTGGAATGTTCTGTTTGATTGGTATGATATATTTATATGGTGGTGATGAAATGTTTATGTAAATTTATATGTTGCGTTATATATATGATTATTTGTGATATGTGTGAGATTATATGATGGGTAGAGTGGTATTAGTTGTGAAATTGAATGTATATGTGTTGGAAAGAGATATGAAATTAGTTGTGTGGTTGGATGGATCAAAGAGCAGAATTAGATATGAAAATGATTCCAGATTAGCGACGGCTAGTGACGGCCTATTGGCCCAGATTAGCGACGGCCAGCGACGGCCTTTTGGTTCCAGGTTAGCGACGGTTAGCGTCAACTTGAAGCGCCAACCCGGTGTTGACTATTTTGCCACGTGTTCAGCATGGCGTCGCCAGCCGTCGCTTTATTGGTGACGGAGCCGTCGCTTTACTGTGTGGTGGCGGGTTATTTAGCGACGGCTTTTAGCGACGGCCGCGACGGTCGGCGACGCTCTTTTGCCGTCGCTAAAGCCGCCATTTTTTGTAGTGGATATCACACTTGCGCGAGCGCATGCGCATACACACACAAGTGGCAATCAACAAAGCATAGAAACGGATTACCCGATTTGCCAACTGGTTCTTGAACTTTTATGGATCAGCCTTTTGCTCAGAGTGGAATTCATATGATACTTGAGCATCCACTTCTACACATTATGTTGAATGTTCAATTTCTGTTAGCTGGAAAATCCAGTTCCTTGTTTATTTTTAAGTTCATAGCATTTGTTGCAAATCAATGCCTTCACAAGACAACAACATCATAGATGCTTTGCAAGTGACTAAGTTGTGTACAAATACGATATTTGTGTAATCGGCAACTGTGTATTTTTATGCATTGACAATACCACAAGTTTCTCAATGTTTTTGGCATAAGTAGTCAATAAAAAAACCATTGCTTCAAAAGATCAGTAAAATAGTCACTACATGTGAGAAACTTAAAGCATGATATAGTATAATCAATAAATCATCAATACAATAAAAAAAAGCAGCAAAATGACATAAAGAGAGAACGAACAGTCGGTATTAGGGTTCTTTTTCCCCTAATAATGTATGATTAATAGTTTAAAATCAAAGCTAACCTTAAATGGATTGAGTATTATTGATGGATACCTATATATCTAAAATGGACAGTTCAGAGTTGAAAACTGAAAATACGAGAGAACAATGCATGGGAACGAACTTACCCAACTAAATGAAAATTGAAGGTTGTTTCCAGTACCGAGAGGAACGATGGCGGTTGGAGGAGGATCATCTAGCTTAAGATCGAAAACAACTCCTAAAGGCCAACTTGTAGTATCATTACCCTCTACTACCTACAATTAACAATTTGGCCATGGTTTTCAAAATGGGATCCAGATCATTAATTTAATACTTCAAATCAAAACGAAATTTAAATCATAAATTGTAGATTCATAGATATTTTTAAATTTATACTCTTTAACATTGTTTTTGATGTTTGAACCATTATATCTAAACGTAAAATCAAAATTTTCTCTTGTTGTTTGAAAAACGTTAAGTTTGTAATTGTGGATCCAAATAAGTATAATGAATTATATCAGAATGGATTGAACGATTTTTCTCAATGTTAGTGTAACTGGGTTTGATTCGGAATGCAAATCGAATGTAAAGGTAGAGATCCAGTTTGAAATGGGATTGCATAAGATTTTAAGTTTTTTTGGCAGCAATGAATTTGACAACTCTCTTCAATCTTCCTCTAATAAAACCAACTGTAACTCCGGATATTAAAAAAAATATACATATCAAATCTCACTATTAGTCTACGTCTCTTCTGAACTTCAACAGCAAGAATATCATCACGAGACTTAAACTTCTCCAAATTGCCAAAAAGCTTATGCGATACCTTTCCAGGATCAGCAGATCCTAGATGAAAGAGCTGAAATTAGCAATGCTATATTAGTCACAAAGAAGAATAAACAAATGAATCAGCTTTCTAAAAAGCTTCACCAAATGCAAAGAGTAGCACATGTTCCTGGTTGAGAAGCTTGCGATATGAAAGGAGCAACTCACTGCCCATCTGACCTCCGCTCTTGGAATTGATAAACTGTGATGCTATTGGCAATCCAATTTCCTCTTATGGTCACCTTTATAATTTTAATAGAAATGAATATTTTATGTGTGGTTTGGGCCACCACATCATATCTCTTCACTCAGTTGTTAACATCCTTACCTCCTCTTCTCAAACTAATATGTATTTCTCCAAGATTTCAAACCCTAAACCCTAGAAAAAAACTCTCTTTTGCCTACTAGTCGATAGAAGACGAAGATCAAAAAGAGGTTAGTTTTGTTTTTCATGTTGTTTAGGGTTTTTCTATTGCTTTTTTAAGAATTGTTGTTTCGGGTTTTCTATTGCGTAGGGTTGATATTTCTTGTGATCCCTTGGCTAATACAAATTTGGAGGACATTAAATTTAATGACATTGTAATAGAGAATGTCAATGTAAGTTATTAATTATTAGGGTTTTTATCGTACAACTTACATGTCTTTTTTCACAAATAGATTACAATAAATTTGTTTTTCTGTTTCGTAGATGGTGAATTTGAACGATAACAAAAATGAGAGTACCCTTATTGTTTCGGGTGATAAATATGTTGATGATGACAATATGATATAAAATGATCGATCGAATGATTTAAAAGACATAAAAGTTGATTTGACAAATTATTTTACAACCGGTCAAGTAAATATACATTAAAAAATTTATGATCGCTAATATGATTGTAAAAATGAACAATGTTAATTTTTTTTATTATGTGATTTCAGGTATTTGATTCGCAGAACACATTGATCCAATGGTGTAAAACAATAGAAAAAAGATGAGTACCGTTGTCGTAATTCAAGTGTTTGATAAATTAGGACCTGGAAGAAAACCAAGATTGCAATTGGGATGTGAAAGGGCTAGACTTTATCGTAATCATCAATCAAAGTTGGTAAAATGGGAAAACAATGTAAAACGACCCAGACCTGGTGCCACAAGAAAATGCAAATGTCCATTCCTGTTGAAGGGCGTGTATCTTGACGGAGATAAATGGAAAATATCTGCAATCAATGGAGTACATAATCAGGAACTTTCTTATTCCTTAGAAGGACATCAGTATGCAAAACAGTTCATATAGTAACGTTCATCTATTACAAAAAAACAAGTCATTCATGGCTATTAGTAGGAAGTCCGTGCGGATTATAACTTATCTTTTCGATTACTAATGATCAAGTAAGACATAAATTGTTGTATCCTTCTGTTAAAAAACTTATTTTTGGTTTGAAAAACCTATTATAATTTTTCTTTTCGATTATAAAATCTGGAACCACCCATAGAAATATTTAAAAAATGATAGGCTTGAAAATGCTATATGAAATGAAATGGCACAATAATTTTTTTATATATGCCCAAATAAAAGAAAAAAAATCTAATCTCTTGAATACAAAATATAAATATATATTTATATAAATAGAAAAAGAAATAAAAAATGAATACAAAAGAAAATTACAAGAATAGATAAGAAGAAATTCGACAAGATTCTATATCTATACTATACTATTATTAGTGAGTTGAATTTCAAGCTCACACAGGCCCCCTTGAAATTTGGCAACCGAACGATCACGTTTCGTGTTTCTATTCCTTTCCTTTTCTATTCCTTTCCGTTCGTATCGATCTCCTCTTATTTGTTTAAGATAATACTTTCATCATTTCTGACGTTTCTTCCTTCTAACCGATCTTTGAATATCCATTCCCCCATAATTTAAGCCCAAATCAATATTCCTCTTTTTAATTGTTTCTTCAAGACGCAAGATGGAGGAGTGGAGGGACCTTCGGGTTGAATCTTATTGAAATATGTCAGAAATCGACGACACGGTGGAGCTCGATGCTGGAATTTGGGGTGCGATGGAGATCTATGTTGCAAGATGGGATCATGATTTAATCGTCGATCTGACAACCATCTTCCGTCACCTACGTATTTCAGGTAACAATCCAAGCTTTGGATTTAGGGTTATTTTTGTTGATTCAATACCTTGGGTGTTGTCAACATTTAAAGAATACTTATGATTTCTATTTAGCTGTTTAATCTTTTACAGCATAATTTCCTTAAAGCACTAATTTTAAAGTCGATAGAATTATCTCTCAATCTCCCATTTTTCATGATTTAACATACAAGGTTAGCTTACTAAGTGTGTGTATAATATACACAAATTTTAAGCTTATTTTCGCTTAAATAGTATGCATATTGTCTTAATATATATATATATATATATAATAGAGTATATAGTGGATGTTTGTTAAATCAGTTACAAAAGTTATTTTCCTGTGGATGTAGTAAAAAAATGATTTTAGTCTGATTGTTCATTACAATTGTATAATCGATAAGTTAGTGAGAATCAAGTAGCTGATGGTAGTTCAATTTAGAAAATGGTCTGTGACTGAATAACAAAATGGACCCATACATGCTATATATTTTTCTCAGTTTCGCTTTTACATAGGTTTAAATTTTATTAACCTAAAGAAACTTTCAAATAATTATTGCTTCCAAATTTTTAAATATTTAATTAGCATCCATCCTTTCTGCTTACAGGTTTAACTTTACCTAATTTAATTTTATGAACCAACAAAAAATTTCACAAACAAGCGTGGCTTCTGAGATCTGGGATCAAGTAAGTATTTTTCTTCTTCTTTTAATATTTTCTCCTTATTAGACACATCGATCTTAATTCGGTTTTTTAGTCGTTGTATGTTTAGTTGTTATAATATTCTTAATGCATATAATCTTAAGGTCATTTAGCATTATTTATGTGGCAACTTGCATTGAAGATTTATTGTCTTTATGCCATTGCCAGAGCTCTAACTATTTTTGTTACATTTCAAAACCTGAATTTTTTTCAACTTTGCTTCAAATAGTTATAATTGTAGAAAATGATTGAAAAACATTTTGTCTTCTTGGTTGTGCATTAATTGCATTGTGTAATCATAAGAATGACATAAATTATATATGTTTGTAATATTGGACCAATAACTACCTTGAATTATGGCTTATATGCATTTATGGCATGTTAGTACTTGCTTTTCTCCTACTCTGATTAGAAGAAGATTTTTGTTTTCTCCTTTCAGTTGGACTCTTATAATATCACGAGCTACTTGAATTAACTGATCGAAACTATCATTTTGTGTCATTTCCCACTGAAAATCTCTGTAGTTAGACAATTTAATTCATTGTCTTTGTTATAGATGTCAAGTTTTTTTCCTAATGTTACTTTCTGGTGATTTTTGGTCAGTGGGAAAATCCTACAATGGGTTGAACACCATACATTTTTAAATCAATTGTTACAGCAATTATTATAATGCTAATGGTATAGGCAGTTGTGACAGACCATCTACAAAAGTGTACACAAACAAGTCAGTGCTTGAATTTATTTCGCATAAGCAATGCCTATTACAAAAGGAGTAGCCATACATTAGCAGATTAATATACATGATAACGAATGTTTCAATTTTTAGTAGGTGATGACAAAGATGGAAAAGGTTTCTAGGAAAACAAATGTTTTTGCCCATTTTTTGATGGTTGTGCACTGATGACCTTCAATTTTTATAAAATTTAACATGCTACGTGGATGATATATTTAAGAAAGTTGTGCAATTCAGTTTATTTTATACTTTGACCATTCTAATTTCTTGACTAATATGAGCAAATAAACCAAGAAAATGTTGTTATGTCTACCAGTTAATTTTCCACTATGAGTGCTTCAAATTCTTATATACTTTGTTGCATTGGTTGCTTCTTGATTCTGGTTTAAGCCATGTTTCTTGCAGTAAGAGTTCTGAAAATTGAAAATGAGGATACAGTTCAGGTTCAAGCAAAATCTTAAGGATACAATTATGGATCAACTCAACAATAGGAGCACAACATAGGATGAAACTTTCAAACTTTAGAAAACAGAAGGCGTCAGCTGTACATATAATAAACCATTGTTTTTGCATGCACTGCAAGAACCAACAACAAAGAATAACTTATGGTTCAATCCAGCCAAAGAGAACCGTGCACATTTTGTTTTTCTGGAACATGCATTGAATTATGTAAGTTCTCTCTTAATTTTTATAAGTAAAGTGTGATATTCATATAATCTTTAGATTTTGGTATTTGTGACAAATTAGGATGGAAATCTACACAATGTTAATTCCCATCACTTGATCCCCTCAACCTCATCAATTGTAATAAGTTTCCTATCTCTGTGCCTCAATTTTTATTACAGCTACATGCATTGATTACTAATCCTTCCAGTTGCGCGATCTGGAATTTCTTCACTTGATAGATAGTTGTTCATTTTGGAGCTTTAATTTCAAATTAGTCACTCTTCATATATTGACTTTGATTTTAGATTTTTCTTCGTATATTGACTTTGATTCTTCTCCCCTTAGTTTCGAAATGGAAGTAAGACGCCTCTTTTAAGCATGGTTTCATGTTGCAATACGCGCACTGCGGGTGTGTAGTTAACATGTAGTTAACCAGTGGCATGATAAACTAAAAAACTAAAGTTATTTTTGTTGATTCAATACGTTGGGTGTTGTCAACATTTAAAGAATACTTATGATTTCTATTTAGCTGTTTAATCTTTTACAGCATAATTTCCTTAAAGCACTAATTTTAAAGTCGATAGAATTATCTCTCAATCTCCCATTTTTCATGATTTAACATACAAGGTTAGCTTACTAAGTGTGTGTATAATATACACAAATTTTAAGCTTATTTTCGCTTAAATAGTATGCATATTTTCTTAATATATATATATATATATATAATAATAGGGTATATAGTGGATGTTTGTTTATTCAGTTACAAAAGTTATTTTCCTGTGGATGTAGTAAAAAAATGATTTTAGTCTGATTGTTCATTACAATTGTATAATCGATAAGTTAGTGAGATCAAGTAGCTGATGGTAGTTCAATTTAGAAAATGGTCTGTGACTGAATAACAAAATGGACCCATACATGCTATATATTTTTCTCAGTTTCGCTTTTACATAGGTTTAAATTTTATTGACCTAAAGAAACTTTCAAATAATTATTGCTTCCAAATTTTTAAATATTTAATTAGCATCCATCCTTTCTGTTTACAGGTTTAACTTTACCTAATTTAATTTTATGAACCAACAAAAAATTTCACAAACAAGCGTGGCTTCTGAGATCTGGGATCAAGTAAGTATTTTTCTTCTTCTTTTAATATTTTCTCCTTATTAGACACATCGATCTTAATTCGGTTTTTTAGTCGTTGTATGTTTAGTTGTTATAATATTCTTAATGCATATAATCTTAAGGTCGTTTAGCATTATTTATGTGGCAACTTGCATTGAAAATTTATTGTCTTTATGCCATTGCCAGAGCTCTAACTGTTTTTTTTACATTTCAAAACCTGAATTTTTTTCAACTTTGCTTCAAATAGTTATAATTGTAGAAAATGATTGAAAAACATTTTGTCTTCTTGGTTGTGCATTAATTGCATTGTGTAATCATAAGAATAACATAAATTATACGTTTGTATTACTGGACCAATAACTACCTTGAATTATGGCTTATATGCATTTATGGCATGTTAGTACTTCCTTTTCTTCTACCTCTGATTAGAAGAAGATTTTTGTTTTCTCCTTTCAGTTGGACTCTTATAATATCATGAGCTACTGAAATTAACTGATCGAACCTATCATTTTGTGTCATTTCCCACTGAAAATCTCTGTAGTTAGATAATTTAATTAATTGTCTTTGTTATAGATGTCAAGTTTTTTTCCTAATGTTACTTTCTGGTGATTTTTGGTCAGTGGGAAAATCCTACAATGGGTTGAACACCATACATTTTTAAATCAATTGTTGCAGCAATTATTATAATGCTAATGGTATAGGCAGTTGTGACAGACCATCTACAAAAGTGTACACAAACAAGTCAGTGCTTGAATTTATTTCGCATAAGCAATGCCTGTTACAAAAGGAGTAGCCATACATTAGCAGATTAATATACATGATAACGAATGTTTCAATTTTTAGTAAGTGATGACAAAGATGGGAAAAGGTTTCTAGGATAACAAATGTTTTTGCCCATTTTTTGATGGTTGTGCACTGATGACCTTCAATTTTTATAAAATTTAACATGCTCTGTGGATGATATATTTAAGAAAGTTGTGCAATTCAGTTTATTTTATACTTTGACCATTCTAATTTCTTGACTAATATGAGCAAATAAACCAAGAAAATGTTGTTAGGTCTACTAGTTAATTTTCCACTATGAGTGCTTCAAATTCTTATATACTTTGTTGCATTGGTTGCTTCTTGATTCTGGTTTGAGCCATGTTTCTTGCAGTAAGAGTTCTGAAAATTGAAAATGAGGATACAGTTCAGGTTCAAGCAAAATCTTAAGGATACAATTATGGATCAACTCAACAATAGGAGCACAACATAGGATGAAACTTTCAAACTTTAGAAAACAGAAGGCGTCAACTGTACATATAATAAACCATTGTTTTCGCATGCACTACAAGAACCAACAACAAAGAATAACTTATGGTTCAATCCAACCAAAGAGAACCATGCACATTTTGTTTTTCTGGAACATGCATTGAGTTATGTAAGTTCTCTCTTAATTTTTATTAGTAAAGTGTGATATTCATATAATCTTTAGATTTTGGTATTTGTGACAAATTAGGATGGAAATCTACACAATGTTAATTCCCATCACTTGATCCCCTCAACCTCATCAATCGTAATAAGTTTCCTATCTCTATGCCTCAATTTTTATTACAGCTACATGCATTGATTACTAATCCTTCTAGTTGCGCGATTTGGAATTTCTTCACTTGATAGATAGTTGTTCATTTTGGAGCTTTAATTTCAAATTAGTCACTCTTCATATATTGACTTTGATTTTAGATTTTTCTTCGTATATTGACTTTGATTCTTCTCCCCTTAGTTTCGAAATGGAAGTAAGACGCCTCTTTTAAGCATGGTTTCATGTTGCAATACGCGCACTGTGGGTGTGTAGTTAACATGTAGTTAACCAGTGGCATGATAAACTAAAAACTAAAGTTTTTTGAAAATTGGTGTCCAAATAAAGTATATGCATGTCCTTTACTTAGGTCTTCATTTAGTACCTAAATATAAATATATCTTTATAAGAGAATCAACAAATAACAATATGTCTGTTTCAATTTTATATGAGTTTAAAATGCATCAATATTATCACTAAACGAGGATCTCCTTGGATTTCAGCCGGAGTCATGAGGTACTCAGATAATAATACCAGCAAAGTTGATGGCAGTGGGTTTGAATTTTATGAGTGAAAGCTGGGGAGTACTAAAAGAGTTCCCAGAAATAATGAATGTAGCATTCATACCGCTTATCCAATATTTATAGATTACCTAAAGGAAGACAATGTTTGAAACATTAGGTATTCACATTGCATGGAATATTGTTATGGGAGTTTGTGAATGTATCAGAAATTGGAGCAAGTTTGATTCCTACCTGAGTTTAATTATATTTTTTCCTTTACAAGATGGTTCGCCTACAGGCAAATTAATCTATCATTATCTTTTTCCATTAACATCAACATCTCAATGCACGAAATCTAAATGTGACCTTAAAATTTTAGATCACATGAAATCAACGTGACCATCTCAATTGCAAGAAGTAAATTTCAACGGATATTTTACTTTTAAAGTTTTTGATGAGTTATCATCCACGTTCTTTTTCTTCTATTAGGTTGTCACTAAAACTATGCTAGCACTTGCTCCAAACAGCATGAACATCATAGTTAGTTGCACCACTACAAGAAAGTGTACTACCTATATTGGTGGTTATACTACTTTGTTAAGCACATTTAAATGGGTAAGTATTTTGCAGTTTTGTTTCAATGTGTTTATATAATGAGTTGTTAAGCTCTTCCTCTTTTGCCTTAAGTGGGTAAGCTTTTTATGCTTTACTTCACACCATAATATTTTGTTGGTAATCCATTAAATATAAACTTAGTTAATCGCAACAAATTCACATTTTTTTGTACTCTTTAATATTCCTATAACCAGTTCATTTTTTAAATTTTGCATTCTCTCACTACGTACCATGATGAGGGTGTTTTGTTTAAGAGCGGATAGATTAATTTTGTAACATAAGTAATCGTTAATCAACTAATTCTACTGTTATTTTAAAATGTCAATTATCATTGGTAATGTGATTTTATTACTGTTGAACAATAACGATGACTTTGCATTTAAGGATCTTGATTTTGAAATATGATGAGAAGACTGAGGCGAGTTGAAACCAAGTGATATGGATTTTCATATATGATACTCAAGTCAACTATTAAATGTAACTCTCTCATGCTCCAACATTTGGAAAAATTAGAATAAATTCTTTTGAACTAATGAAACTATTTTGCTTGAATAAAGAGAAGAGGAAGTTCCCACAATACAGATTTTATTGAACATGTTTATTTTCTCTATTTTCTACTGCCGTTCTTACAATATACACAGAGAGAGCGGATCTAGATCCTCTATTACATGATTCCCCCAAATTACCTCATTAAAATTTTGAACTGTGTAAGTTGGCTTTTGCTAATATTTTGCAGATATGATGTTCTTATCACGTTCATCCTCTTTACAAATTTTTAGATCATTGATTCATTTTGACCTTGATTAAAAATATAACATATACATAAATAAGTTCACTTTTACTCAATTTTTTTTGCAATAGGAGTGAAATGCGAGGGAGATTTATAATTAGAGGGATCTTGATCCATCCCTGTGTGTATCGTGAATAAAATGAATATATTTTAGTAAACTCATCTTTACATAATCCATTTTTAAAGTAAAGACTTATATGTCCCTCCGAGCATGCTATATCTCTGTGTTCTTAAATCCTACTCTGTATCATGTTTAAATAAGTAAAAGAAATAAGGGAGCTTGATAACATATTGTTTATCAAATGGTAAGTAAAGATCGAAAGCATTTATTTACACAAAATATTCTTTATTATAACTGCGAAGCTGCAATGGAACAATTTTCATTTGTAGGTACTGTACATTATTATTATTTTTTAGTCATATTTGTTTCGATGTCATTGTTTCTTAATTAGTAAATTCATTATACATATATCTTATAAAAAAATTTCATTATTCATGTGCTTGCAATCGTATTTTTTAACCAATTAATGTTTGGACTGTCTTTTTATTATAATAGGTGATATGTTTAAGCCATTTTTCTTTGTATGTTCAGACTTTTAAGTCTATAATCTGATTTACATGTTGACCTTAACATAAATTCACCGGCACGCTGATTAATTTGTGTTTCCCAATTTTGGATAAAATCAAACATCCAACATTAGCACCACTGTGCACAAAATCTAAAAGCGTACTCAAACTTTTGGGTTATATGAAATGAGTTCAATAAAATAAAATTACAAGATGTATATGTCTATGAATATTTTTACCTTTATGGTTCTTGACTAATTCTCATCAACCTTTCTTCTTCTAGGATGTCACTGGAACTATGTTAGCGATCTCCCCAGGCACCAAGAGTATCAAGATGGTTGCACCACCACCTAAATAAAAGTATACTGTCTAAAGGTTCTATTTCTTTATTAAGCACATTTTAGTGGGTAACAGAGTACAAATGAGTTTCTCTTCATTTTCTTTATCCCCACACACATGTATAAGCATGCATAGAACAATTGGAAAATTAATTCATCATTCCCGCCACTTCTAATTAGAAGATACATATCTATTATAAATAATCAGTGCATAAGTGTTCATGTATAGCTTTGGATATGTAATTGTGCACCAATGGTTCTTTTACTAAGTTTGGACATGTATGGTTTACATACCACTTTTCCATATTGTATGCCTTTAGTGGTAAAATTATAGTAGATGGTTCTTTTTATGAGTTAAATATATTGCATAGTCTATTGCATAGAAAAATCAATACAATATAATGTCCATTTAGATTCATTTCATACTGACTACCCTGTCCATTCAAATTATCAAGTTATCATACCTGATGTTATCAGATTTCAGATTGCAGATTATCTATCTTGCTACATTTTCAAAGTAACGACCGAGGTATTAACCGATTTCAACAAAGTTCGAAAAATATGGTCAGTGAAGGACTACATCAGAGCTTCTTATACATCAATATGTATATGAACTGAAGTTGATTATCCACAGTTAGTTATAGCGGGAATTAATTGTCTCTATGTACAATTCTAATTTTGTTGTGCTAAACATCATATCTGACTGTAGGCAACTCATCATTATAATTTGGTCTAAGTGGTCTCTATTGTCTGAATATATAATTGGCAGTGCCAGGATCTGTTATGATTTCACAATTTTATAAAGCATTCCTTATTTAACCGATCAAAACATTGGATGTACTACATACTCATAAATTATTTGGTGCAGGAGCATTCTATCGTGTTCCATGTTCTTTAAGTGAGGCATTCATGCCATGGTATCTTCCATATCGTTACTGTGTGTATCTCAATATGCTTATATGTTCTCATTGACATGCAATAAGTTATTTGTCACAAATTTCTGTATCTAATTTACATTTTATACACCATGATTGGTATATCATATCCAACTCATTTTGGGCCATAATTTTTTTTTGTTCTGACTATAATGTATAAAATATTTCATCAAGATGATGTTGGTATAATTGTTGCTCTTTGACTCTAGGCCCCTTTGCCATGCAGTACATGTTTTTTTCATAGCAAGACACAACCAATTTTGCCTATAGATATGTTATACAATGTCCAATTTCAAGATGAAAAATCTGCTCCATGAGCATAGAAAAGTTGTACAAACAAATACAAAACTAATTCTAAAGCAAATCTGTGTGTGTAGCACGGGTTTACACTAGTATTTTATGAAAATGATGTCGTGGATCGTAATATGAATAGTAACTAAAGTTATCTACAGGTGCAGAATAAAAATAAAAGTAAATGACGTCAGGGATTTTTATACTGGTTTGAACTCTCGTTTTACGTCCAATCCCAGACTCCTTTTGGAATTTAACTATCAACCCTCACTTAACCCGAAGGAAAATGTATTACACCGCTAGAGCAACCGAATAGGACTTCTACCGCCTAGACAACTGAATAGGACTTCTACCGTCTAAGCAACTGAACAGGACTTCCAATATAAATAGTAAAGTTGTTTCTGACTGAATATGCTCTTGAATAGCACTGATAAGTCAATAACGTACACCCTTCCTATAATCTTATCCTTTGTGGTAAACCGTGTGTTAATCCTCTTATTCGCGACTTAACAGAAGACGACTTAAGGAACATTCCGACCTAACAAGTATACGACTTAGGAGCCTGCCGACTTAAGGAACATTCCGACCTAACAAGTATACGACTTAGGAGCCTGCCGACTTAAGATATGTGCCGACCTAGGAGCCTGCCGACTTAAGATATGTGCCGACTCAACAGTCACGACTTAAGGTAATCTGTGACTCAAGAGCTAAGACCGAGTTAAGAAGGATTCCGAGTTAAGAGATGCTCCGACCTAACAGTGTACGAGTTAAAGAGTAGTCTGACTTAACCGATTAGCAAGTTACAAAGGCCTCCGACTTAGCAGTTCGCGAGATAAGGAGGGGCTCCGACCTAAAAAAGTCTTCAACTTAAGACCTACGACCTATCTCTTAAGTCGTCGCCGACCTACGACTTATACTAAGTCGTGTACAATCTCAGAACACCTTATACATTTTTACCTCGTCACCGACTTACCTTAAGTCTTCGGCGACTTAGGACTTAAAGCATAAAACCAGAAGAGAAGGTGAACTACTAAGGAAGTGTTGAAACTGATGAGCCGGCTGCGACCTATCATAAGTCAGCTGCGACTTATACTAAGTCGGCTACGACTTAGGACTTAGGAAAATTTCCAGAGTCCAAATCAGCTCCTATAAATACCCCACCACTTCCAACATGAGGGGGACTTTTGGCCATTCATTTCTTCAAGCACCGTTACTCCGTCGAAGTCTCCATTCATCCAGCAACCAAAGATCTTCAAACATTCAAGACGCTACAACAAGCTTCAAGAGAAATTCCTTACATCCAACACGGATTCATCGAATTTCATCGACGAAGATTGAGCTAGTAGTCAAGATTGTTTCTTTTGATCAAATTGTACTGTTTTGATAAGAGATTTGTATCGATCTGTAACCGAATTCAATAATAAAGAGATTCAAAGTGGACGTAGGCTTAATCTCGAGCCGAACCACTATAAATTGTTGTCTTTTACTGCTTTTCTGCCATTTTACTGCTTAAATTCTGTTCCCGTTACGCGGGTGGTGCTTTCACGATTCTACTACAAACACCGGGTGTTAGCGTTCACTTTTTAGCGTTAACATTTTGGTGCTTTCACTGAGAAACCAACTCAGGCTACTACTCACCATTGCTTCTCAGAAGTTTGCTGAAAGAATTTCCTACAAAACCAGAAATTTATCAGACATAATGGCTCCTGGAAGGAAACGAAAGTCTGTCAGAACTGATGATGACCGTGATAATACTGCCACTTCTCTCTCTCCCAATCAAGCAACTCCAAGCGTCGGTGTTACGCGACAGGAGTTAGATGCTGCTGTATCCGGACTGTACCAGCAGATTGAAACTCAGAATAACCTGATGATGGAAAAGCTGAATGCTCTATTTGGTACGAATCAAAGACTAGTAAGTAATGAGGGAAATTTTGCTAATGCTGCTCCCAATTCCGAGGGGAGAAATATTCCTCACGGGGGATCGGGTGCTGCCGAAGGGGCACCCCTCCAGGCCGAAGGATCCAGGCCGTCACCAGTTCTTCATGAGCATTTACCTGGACAAACCCCCGAAAAGATGGCTGAGGTCTATTCTGCGAAATCTCTGAACAATGAGGAATATCTTTCTGGTATGATCAAGCAAATAATGAAAGAGAGCATGCAAAGAGATGAAGACGAAAGCGAATGGGGATTCGCACCAAGTAGAACTCCGTTTACCGAGAAGATTCTAAAGGCTGAATTTCCTAAAAAATTTGTTCCCCCCACCATTCCTGCTTATCGGGGAACAAGTGATCCAAATCAGTTCTTGTATAAATACGACTGGCACATGACCGGCGCAAGAGCAACTGACGAAATAAAGTGCCGATATTTCCCAGTTTATTTAGAAGGAGTGGCACTTCTCTGGTTTACCAAGCTTCCTGTCCGATCTGTAGATCAGTTTTCTGATCTGACCCGAAAATTCAAAGAGCAATTCAGGCTATACGCTTCAAAGGCAAAAGATATAATGTCACTGTCCAGTCTTGAACAGAATCCGGGAGAGCCTATTAAGTCATTCTTGAACCGCTTCAACTTAGCTCTGGAAGAAGTCGATAACGCAGAGCCACGAATGATCTTGACCTATTTGATGCGTGCTATCGACAAATCGAGCGAATTTGGAAAATGGCTGAAGATGAAGGAGCCAAATTCGCTCGAGAAATTCTACAAAAAGGCTGACGAATTTATACGCCTAGAGAATCTTTCCGCACCAGCTAAAGTTGTGACAACAGTGGTGGAAAATAATGCTACCGTTCAAAGCAAGAAAGAACCTGCAGATCAGAAAAGAGAAAGTAATGGTGGGAAAAGGCAGAAAGACTTCAAAAAGCCCCGCTTCCTTAAACCTTCAGACTTTACTCCTCTGACCGATACCCCGGAGAATATTTTCATCGCCACTAAGGATGCTGTTGAATTTCCAAAACCACCGGCCGTGAAAGTTGGGAAGAATGCTGTTCAAAGCGGAAGATTTTGCAAGTTTCACAACCAACCAGGGCATGATACCAATGAGTGCCGCCATTTGAAAAGCCTGATTGAGGAATTGTTAAGAGAGAATAAGTTGCAGCAATACGTCAAGAGGAATAGAAAAGACCCATCTTCATCTAACCCGGGGCAAATACCCCCAGCTCATTCATCTGGTTCAGGAGAAAGGCCTACTGAAAAAGAAAGACCTGTTATCAATGTGATCACAGGAGGACCTCATCCAGCTGGTAGGAGTTGGGGTGAAATGGAAAGGTATGCTAGAGCTTTGAAGTATGCTCCGACTGAAGAAAGTGTCTTGATCTTGGAAGATGCTGCACCCCTAAAGCAGCAGAAGACTTTTCACGATGATATTATGTTCAGAACCAGGGATTCTATTGATGTGGAAGCTCCTACTGAGGACCTTTTAGTTGTTTCTGTCGGTATTGGGCTGGCTATTGTCAGAAGAGTTCTGGTTGATAGTGGTGCTTCGTGCAACATACTCTTTAAAAGGACATTTGACCAAATGAAAATCCCCATGACAGATGTGCAAGCCTCTTCACACAAAATTGCCGGATTCACAGGAGAACTGAAACAGCCAATTGGAACGGTGGACTTGTTTGTTGAAATGGGCGAAGGGCAGAAGAAGTTGGTTAGGAAGCAAACTTTTGTAATTGTTGATGGATTCTCCGCCTATAACGCTTTCTTGGGTCGGCCTACTCTTGCTGCTTTCAGGGCCGTCCTCGCTCCTTGGTGCTTAACAATGAAATTTCCTACTGATAATGGGATTGCTGTTATTAAAGGAGATCAGAACGCATGACGAGAATGTTATCTTGTAGAACTCCGAGAGGCCAGGAAAAGAGAAATGGGGAAAGATGCGGCAGCTCCGCTCCGCATCAAGGAACCGACCCTGTAGCAACTACGGAGCGGCCCCTGTACTGGCGAACATAGCAATGTAAGAAAAGAAATGGATCCCAGGAAGGCCAGTACAGGGGAGAATAGAGTGGTACCCGTGGAGGTAACGGTACCAATATCTGTTGACTCGAAAGACCCGAACAAAGTACTCAATGTGGGTTCACAGCTAAGCATAACAGTTCAAAACACACTGATATCATTCTTAAAAGCCAATCTAGATGTGTTCGCTTGGTGTCACGCTGATATGTGTGGGATCTCCCCGGAAGTTGCTGTACATACTCTAAACATAGATCCGAAATTCACACCAGTGAAACAGAAGAGAAGAACTCAAGGCCCAGGAAGATCGACAGCACTAAAGGAAGAAGTCGATCGGCTCATGGAGAACGGCTTTATCAGAAACTCCACCTATCCAAATTGGGTTTCAAATCCAGTATTGGTCAAGAAGGCAAATGGAAAGTGGAGAGTATGCATAGATTTCTCAGATCTAAACAAAGCATGCCCCAAAGATTGCTTCCCGCTGCCCAGAATTGATCAATTGGTGGATGGAACAGTTGGGCATGAGTTGTTATCGTTTATGGATGCTTACTCCGGATACAATCAGATTATGATGCATGAGCCGGATCAGGAAGACACAAGCTTTATTACAGATGTGGGTCTCTACTGCTACAAAGTTATGCCTTTCGGATTGAAAAATGCTGGGGCAACCTACCAAAGACTCGTCAATGCAATGTTCAAGCCTCAGATTGGTAGAACCATGGAAGTTTATGTCGACGATATGTTGGTAAAATCAAAGAAAGCTGTAGATCACATGGGACACTTGGAGGAAATGTTCGCAATTCTTTGAAAGTACGGAATGAAGCTCAATCCATTGAAATGTTCATTCGGAGTAGAATCTGGGAAATTTTTGGGTTTCATTGTGAGCGCCAGGGGCATTGAAGCCAATCCTACTCAAATCATAGCTCTAAGGGAAGTCAAAGCCCCTAAAACAAAGAAAGAAATGCAAAGTCTCAATGGAAAAGTTGCTGCTCTGAGCCGCTTCATTTCCAAAGCCACAGACAAATGCATTCCCTTCTTTGACGCTCTAAAGAAAGGAAAGAAAAATTTTGAGTGGACTCCAGAATGCCAGAATGCTTTCGATGAACTAATTCATCACATGGAAACACCTCCGGTTCTTTCCAAGCCTACTGACGGTGAAGATCTTTTCATCTATTTAGCAATTTCATCTCACGCCCTCAGCGCAGCACTTGTACGGGAAGATATGAAAATACAGCGTCCAGTCTATTACATCAGTAAACGATTCACTGGGGCAGAGATGAATTATTCGAAGATAGAAAATCTCGCCTATTGTTTGCTAATTGCTTCCAGGAAATTGAGACCATATTTTCAAGCTCATCCTATCAAAGTTCTTACTGATCAACCTCTAAAGCAAGTCCTGTTTCGTCCTGAAACTTCGGGTCGTCTTTTGAAATGGAACATTGAACTCAGCCAATATGACATCACTTATCACCCCCGAAGAGCAATCAACGTACAAGCTTTAGCAGATTTCATCGCAGAATCTACTGACAAAGACGATAGTGGAAATGAAACAGCTGACGGCATTCCAATCCAGTGGAAGTTGTATGTTGACGGATCAAGAAATGATTACTGTTCTGGGGCAGGGGTTGTGCTTGAAACCCCCGAAGGACGATCATTGTGTTATGCATTGAGACTGGAATTTCCTTCAACAAACAATGAAGCGGAGTATGAAGCTCTTATTGCTGGCTTAAAAATTGCCAAGGAGCTAAACATCAAAGTGTTGCAAATCTTCAGCGATTCTCAACTCATCGTTTGCCACGTGAAGAAAGAATTTCAAGCCAAAGGAGGAAATTTGCCTGCATATTTGACTAAAACTTCCGAACTCCTCAATGATTTCGATCACTATTCAATAAGCCACATACCCCGAGAGGAAAATATGAAGGCAGATTCTTTAGCAAAGTACTCAAGTTCCGGAGAAGCTCAATTACTGGGATTAGTTCCTGTAGAAGTTCTGTCAGCTCCAAGCATTGATGAAATGGATATTGATTGGATTATGGCTACGTCTCAAGAGCATGAATCATGGATGACTCCAATCAAAGAATACTTACTCAGTGGTTCCCTGCCAGAAAGTTCTAAGGAACGTCGAAAATTATTGAGAAAAGCGTCGAGATATATAATTCAAGATGGCCGATTATACAGACGGGGATTTTCAATGCCTCTGCTCCGATGTGTAACTAAGGAAGAAGCCAAGACAATTCTAGCCGAGGTACACGGAGGAGAATGTGGAGATCATTCAGCTGGTCAAACTTTAGCCAAGAAAGTTCTCCGATATGGGTATTTCTGGCCTGACATTAACCGAGATGCTGCTATCTACTCTAGAATGCGACAAGTGTCAGAGATTTGCAAAAATCCCAAGAGCACCTTCCACCAAACTCTCACGGATGGTCAGCCCATGGCCATTCGCCATTTGGGGGATAGACCTAATCGGGCCATTACCAGTTGCCAAATCAGGAATCAAATATGCTATCGTAGCCGTTGATTATTTTACCAAATGGGCTGAGGCTGAACCTTTGGCCACCATTACTTCTAAAAAGATGATAAATTTTGTAACGAAAAATATCATTTGCAGATATGGTGTGCCACAGAAAATAATCACAGACAACGGTACTCAGTTTGAAAGTGAAGAGTTCCAGGATTTCTACAAACGATTCAGAATTCGGAAAAGCTTCTCAGCAGTGGCTCATCCGCAGGCAAACGGGCAAGTGGAAGCAGTGAATAAAATCATCAAGTCAACCATCAAAAAGCAACTCGAAAGAGCAAAAGGTGGTTGGGTTGATAAGCTTCCATTAGCACTATGGGCATACAGGACTACTCACAAAACTGCAACTGGGCACACTCCATTTTCACTGGTATACGGATCAGAGGCAATGATTCCAGTGGAAGTAGAAGTTCCTTCACATAGAAGAGTTCATTTCAACGAAGCTGAAAATGAAAAGCTGCAACTTGAAGCACTTGATTTTCTTGATGAGAAAAGAGAAGAAGCTAGGCTCAGAGTTTCGGCTTATCAACAAAGAATAGCCAGGCACTTCAACTCTAAAGTTCGCCAACGCAGCTTTGAGGTCGGGGACTTAGTTTTGAAAAGGATCATGACGGCAACTGGTGTGTTTGGACCAAACTGGGAAGGACCATATGTCATTGGTAGTAAACTTCTTGATGGCACTTTCAAACTCATAACTGTCGAAGGAGATCCAATTCCAAGAGCCTGGAACAGCAACCACTTACGTCCTTATTTTACTTAAAAGAAAAAGCTTTGTTCAAAATTGTAAAATAATGATGAATGTGTCAGTTGTATTGTAAAACATTGTAAATCAGTGTGAATGAATGAAAGCTATAAAGTGGATGTAGGCCCGATTCTTGGTCGAACCACTATAAATCTTGTGTTCTTTACTATTTCATAATGCCTGTTTTATTTCGATGTGTAAATACTTTAAATGTATTGCTAAAATGTCGATTCAAAATTGCAGGACATCAAAACAATGCTTGCTCGTCACAAGACCAAGCGACCTCTATAAATCACCTGTTATGCAAATACCAAGCGACAAGAAATTCCAAATACAAATCCTATACAAGGAGAACTTCACATAAAAAGTTGGCAACTCCACTGTGACAAACCTTTGTTAATTGGTTGAGATTACCGATATAAACAAACATCCAACTAGATAACTTGCGTTTGTCCCGTGAAGTCGCTCAACAGTGAAGTCCACTTCTTCGAACATAGCAATGTAAAGAAAGAAGATGCGCTTGGAAACGATAATAAAAGATCGCTAATGAGCAGATGATGAGAGAACATTGCCAAGCAAACAAAGGAGCAGCCAAAAGGAGGTATGCTTCTCAATAAAAGGGCCAGTAAGAACCACCGAAGGGACACCTTCCCAAACAGAAGGAACAGGGCCCTTGCTGACTGATCGTGATGCATCCGATCAGGCAGCTTGCGTCCGTCCCGTGGATCTACTTGCCCCTGAGACGCAACCTTCCTGGCACACCAACCACCCAACGCTCCTTCTCAAAGTTCAACAAAGCCCTCTGACGAGGCACGCCAAAAAATGAAAGTACTTCTCTCAATCAAAAAAGATTGGTGAAACCACCGGGGGGGCACCTTCCCAAGCTGAAGGAACAGGGCCCTTGTTACTTAATTGTGATCGTTTGTGCAAACGAGCATCCAATCAAGCAACTTGCGTCCGCCCCGTGGATCCACTCAACCATGAGAAAGTAACTTCCAGGCAATCAAAAAGCCCTTTTCAGAGGCACAAGCCCTCTTCGGAGGCACATGACCTCTTCGGAGGCAAAAGCCCTTTCCCAAGGCACCACAAGCCCTCTTCGGAGGCACATGACCTCTTCGGAGGCAAAAGCCCTTTCCCAAGGCACCGCAAGCCCTCTTCGGAGGCACATGACCTCTTCGGAGGCAAAAGCCCTTTCCCAAGGCACCACAAGCCCTCTTCGGAGGCACAAGCCCTTTTCGGAGGCACAAGACCTCTTCGGAGGCACAACTCTTTAAGAGGAGCCCTCTCCGGAGGCATGTCCCAAAATAGAATACTCGAACGAAAAGCATTCTCCGGAAGCACAGTTCAACTCTCAAAGGAAGGATTAACTTGTTCATCTCAAAAAGTTCCTCCTAAAAAAGTTGAAATACTACAAAATTCTTTCAGAAAAGTTCATTTCACTTCATAGGGAAATTCACTTCTTAATAAATAAAAGTGATTATCCCCGAAAGTTGAAGCGTTCTTCAGAAAGAAAAAATAAAAATTCCTCTAAAGACTAGATATACTCTATTAAAAGCAGAATAATTCTCCCCTTAAAAGCGGAGTAATTATCCTCTGAAGTAAGAGTATTAGTCTTGAAAAAGCTAGGAATATTGCAATGCACTTACGGCATGGGGGCAATACTATACAATTCAATTATATTAATAAACACAACATGCCACAAGTTCATTGCAATATCACGGAAAATAGACGTGGAATAAATGTATTCCCAGACACAGACAAAAAGTTTGTACAAGTAAAAGGAATCGTTTATTCTACACTAAAAAGAGAAACAGATGCATTCTCACATACACGAGAATTTGTACAAGTAAAATCACTGTTTTATTTAGTACTATGAAAATTCTTTACATGTGCAGATATCTCAAAAAGCAAAAGCAGGGATCGGTACCCGCACAATCTCCGATCAATACATGTAAAAAGAAAAATAAGAAGTAGAAAGTTCAGCTTGTCACTCCTTCTTTCTGCCACCCTTGGAGCCTTTGCTTGGCCTAATAGTTAACTTCGGAATCCGATGTGGGCGGGACGGAGAAGGAGGAGTGGCTGGGTCTTCTTCTGTCTTGTCTTCCCCAGTCGAAGCACCTCTCTTCTTCTTCCTTATGGCGCGCTTCCCCTTCCTCTTCGAGGAAGACTCGCTCCCCGGAGTAGCGAGCAATGTTGAAAGCTTCGTGTCATCATCTAGAGATCACTCCGGGGTCTTCTCGACGTCTTCAAGATCCTCCGCCTTCTGCTCCTGCGAAATAGCCGGATCGTCCAGGCCTTAAAGAGCTTCGATTTTTTCTGCCTGCGATCCCGGTTGGGAAGCAGAAGGAGGAGTAATCTGTAAAGATGGAGGTACAGCAACTGAAGGAGTGGAAACTTGTGCAGTGAATGGTGCCTCCGCTACAGAAGAAAAGAAGTTAAAATCAATATCTCCCGAAAATAGAGAAGGTATCGGTTCACCAAAGTTCAAGTAACAAGTAAGAAGGTCATCAAACTCTGTTAAATCAAATAACTGATTCACTAGACCCGGGACTTCGCCAAAATTACCTGGAGGAGTTGGCTTCGCAAGTTCAATTTCATATTTATCAGCTTCAGTTTCTTCCTGGCTCTTCTCTTCAATTTGGGAAAGAGGAGTCTCGAAAGTATCGAGTTTAGCTTCAGCATCTTTTGCAGTGAGTGGAGATTGAGAGCTAGAACCGATGATGTCAACATCGGTCAAAGTCGAAGTATGGACAGGGGCAGTGAAAGGTATTGTTTGTTCTAAATGCTCCTCTGCCACTGTCCCGGCTCTAGCTTCGGCAAGTTGCTCTTTGCCTCTAATAAGCGCATCGCGTGCTTCATCATCCAGATAAAGCGCTACAAGGTCTGCCTCCGCGTAGCCGGCAAATGTATCAAGTATGGTCTCCCAAACTTCAGCAAGTGTAATCTCATATTTGGGACCCAAGATTGAAAGGCTGCCGCGGCCCAAAACGCTGTGCATGTAGAAGTCAAATAGAGTAGAATCAATGCTAGCTTTAGTGGCATCGTGAGACTCTTCGGCCGCAACTTGTCCAGCGACCGCGTCATCACGCTCCTTCTCAACTTTAAGAAGCTTAGCTTTCAGCATCTCAATCTCTACATTTTGGGACACAATTTTTCCCCGCAGCTCAGCATTTTCTGTGCGATATTTCTCAGTTATGTGCTGCTTAGCTGCAAGCTTCATTTCAGCGTCCCTTTGCGCAGCATGTGCGTCCCGCACTTGCTTCTGAAAGACTTCTTCCTTTTGAGTGTGCGATGCAGAAGATGAGGCCAGATCTTCCTTTAGTCGCTTGACTTCAGATGCAAGCTTTGCGTTGTCGTCTGCAATGCTCGTCATCTCCGCATCGTGCTGCTTACGCCATTTGTCCCATTCTGATTTATCGTTCTCCATGGTCATCATCGCCTCAAGATTCAGGTGGTTGACCCTTTGAAGTTCGTCGACAAGTTTCTGCCATTGCGACATCCTCTCGATATTAAGCCTGACCGCGTCAAGACTTTTAAGCATGTCTTGCTTATCAATCGGAACCAAATCCAAGTCAAAGCGCACTCCTTTTAGGCACCAATTTGGAAATCGGCTCTGAAGCGTTGGAGGGCCGTTTTAACTTGATATTGTGGCCTATTAATGATTGTTTGAATATCAGATTTCTTTAGAGGAGGAGAGCCGGCCGGAGTATCAGAAGGGATAGGAGCGTCAGTTTTCTCAGAAATTTCAGACGCGTCCTTCTCATCAAGTTTAACCCGTTTACTTGGGTCATCGGTAGCATGCTTCTTCCCTTTGTCATCATGATATTTTCTTTTATGAGAGTCATCGTCTCTCCTTCTTTGCTGCTCTTCGTAAGCACGCCTTTCTTGAGCTTTTCTAGCTGCACGCTCTTCGTCAGATTCTTTGCGGGAGGGAAGATAACGTCCATAATCGTAAGAATCACGCCCTCCGTAGCGCCGAAAGTTGTCATAATACGAGCCAGTTCGTCCCATTTTAGAGCCTGAAATTGAAGAAAAGACAAGTCTTAGAAATCTTCAAATTAAAGGGGGCTAAGTTCATATAAGTGCTAAGCATCCTAAGTGTGTGTGATGTGCAAACTACGCGCGTCGAACTACAAACCACTCTTTGGTTGGGGAGTGATAGCAGATTGGGAAATGGGAGTTGATTCTTGAGCTGGCAAAGTTTGCTGCAGAGTAGATGTTGCTTCTGTTACAGGAGAAGTGACTTTAGTTATGTCATCTTTAAAAAGCTCCCGGGAAGTTATCATTATATCACTTAAACCATCGAAGGTGTCATCATCATGGTGCCCGGCAAATTTTTCTTTTTCAACTTCTACATCGATTGACTTTTCAGTGATTCGAGGATTTTCTTCCTCTTCGATAATTGGGGCAAGTGCCGACTTACTGACTGACCCTACAACATCGGTGGATGCGGAACATTTTATCAAAGCAGCCTCTACGACAGGTGTTTCTAATGCAACTTCTTCTGCAGAAACTGGGGCATTCAATGCCTCTGCTTGAGAACCCGAAGCGGCTAACGTTTCTGCATCAGAACTAGAAATTTCATGAATTCGAGTCGACCTGGAAGGATGTAAAAGCCCAAATTGGTGCAAAAGCTCATCATCTAGTAGAAACTGGATACTCCTCTCCTCTATCGGCACCGCCATAAGCCTCTCAAAAATCACTTTGTGACCGGGATCTTTAGAAGGAGGAGGAAGTGCTGAAAAGGAAAAAAAGGCAAAGTTAGCACTTGATAACTTGGACTTCGGTAAGTTTGAAAGAACATAAGAAACAGAGGCAAGTGATCTTACTTCCTACTCTCCAAATAGCATTAAACCCCGGGGGACAGCGAACATAGAAAAACGGGCTCAGGAAACTATGAACACTTTCAGGGAGACCGGTGATCAACTTACGATTTCTAGCACTCCTCACGACTGTGATAGAGGGATGATCTTTGTTTTTGGCAAAAGTACACAGATAACGAATTTCTCCAAAACTGGGAAAATGGTCCAGCGTTCTCCTAAAAAGCACACACAGTCCCAGCAGGATGGCGTAGCCATTAGGGTGTAGTTGAAAAGGGGAGATAGATAATCGAAGGAGAAGTTCTCGAAGACAGTCATTAAACGGGGGAATCGCTCCACTCAAGCACATTTGGCGGTTAACTGCAACAAAGCCGTGGGGCGGCCTATCAGCAGTGTCATTTACTCCAGGGAGCAAAGCGTCAGGCTCAGCAATGCCAAACTGGGTGCATAGTTGACGAAAGGCTTTATGGTTCAGAGTGGTAGAAGTCCTTTCTGGAGGATCATTTAGCGGGACAGCAACTGGAAATGTATCTTCAACTTGCTCTATTCCTCCTTGTGGAGAAGACATTCTACACAATCAGCTGAATGTTCAAATGTGAAGGTGCACGTTTCCTAAAAAGTGTGGAGTGCTGTGCAAAACTAATGAAAATAAAAGACAAGCATAACTGGAATTAAATTAGTTGACAATCAATCGATTACAGAATTTCAGTTCTTGTTAATGTTCAAGTGCAGTGTTAATGCAGACAAATCAGTTTCATTTGAGTATTACGATTTTGTTTTAATACTTCACTTGAATTAGTTATTGTACAGCATCTCATTCATATTCATTCAATTTAACTTTCTCTTTACCAACTAATCTGTCATTCGATGTGGGCAGTCAGTGACAGTATATTCGTCCCAGTACTTTGTGAATGTTGTGTTAAGCAGGGTTGTTAACTTGCAAATTGAAGCAATAAGTAAAAAGAAATACACGCAACACAGTTCATAGTTCGACAGTTCGAAGTCCAGGCAAAGTTCTAAGGTCATTTGCTAAGTCGCCGAAGGCTCAAGTAATAGCTCGGTGATGACTTAAGAAAAATTCCCTATGGGTCAAGGTCGGCAGTCCCCGGGTCTTAGGTCGAATAAAGAAGCAAAAAACTAGTTCAAGGCAACAGGAAATCCTAAGTCCTAACTCGGAGGCGACTCAAAACCTAGGACACAAGAAATTGCTGAGTCGGTTCCGACTTAAATCAGTGAAATTGCTAAGTC
This sequence comes from Allium fistulosum, assembly GCA_030737815.1. NCBI lineage: Eukaryota > Viridiplantae > Streptophyta > Magnoliopsida > Asparagales > Amaryllidaceae > Allium > Allium fistulosum. The sequence continues at coordinate 1,580,956,238 of CM060902.1, read as the reverse complement.
GTGACCGAGTCAGTACATCAACCCACTTTCTTCCATAACTTTTAACTCGTTAGCCCAATGACCTCGCAGTCAGTGACGATCCTAATTCCATTACACCATTGGATCACCCCAAAAAGCCAATTCGAATCGCCTCAGATTTGCTGCGAATCTGACGTATTATTGCCCTACCACAACTGCAACGTAATCAATGACAATTGCGAAACAGTCGAAAGGTTTATTCATAATGAACCGCAGCATTTAAGAACAAATGGAAGTCGAAGACTGGGGAGTTATCGAGTCGACAGTGGGCATGGATAAACTCGGATCAGATCAACTTACGGTGTATAACAGGAGGATGATCGACGATTGAATGGATGGAATTTATCTCTGAGGGCTCTAAATTGCGTCAATGGCTGAATCGAGAAGAAGAATGAGTGAGGAAGAGGAAGGATGATTCAACTATTTATTCGCAGGAAGGTGAGTCGACTTGTATGCTGCCGACCTAAGACCTCTGTTAATACACTTCCGACCTAATCAAAGAGCAGGTCAAGAAAATCGAAGTATATGACCCATGACCTAGGCACACACTTCGAGGGGCAAATGTTAATCCTCTTATTCGCGACTTAACAGAAGACGACTTAAGGAACATTCCGACCTAACAAGTATACGACTTAGGAGCCTGCCGACTTAAGGAACATTCCGACCTAACAAGTATACGACTTAGGAGCCTGCCGACTTAAGATATGTGCCGACCTAGGAGCCTGCCGACTTAAGATATGTGCCGACTCAACAGGTCACGACTTAAGGTAATCTGTGACTCAAGAGCTAAGACCGAGTTAAGAAGGATTCCGAGTTAAGAGATGCTCCGACCTAACAGTGTACGAGTTAAAGAGTAGTCTGACTTAACCGATTAGCAAGTTACAAAGGCCTCCGACTTAGCAGTTCGCGAGATAAGGAGGGGCTCCGACCTAAAAAAGTCTTCGACTTAAGACCTACGACCTATCTCTTAAGTCGTCGCCGACCTACGACTTATACTAAGTCGTGTACAATCTCAGAACACCTTATACACCTTTACCTCGTCACCGACTTACCTTAAGTCTTCGGCGACTTAGGACTTAAAGCATAAAACCAAAAGAGAAGGTGAACTACTAAGGAAGTGTTGAAACTGATGAGCCGGCTGCGACCTATCATAAGTCAGCTGCGACTTATACTAAGTCGGCTACGACTTAGGACTTAGGAAAATTTCCAGAGTCCAAATCAGCTCCTATAAATACCCCACCACTTCCAACATGAGGGGGACTTTTGGCCATTCATTTCTTCAAGCACCGTTACTCTGTCGAAGTCTCCATTCATACAGCAACCAAAGATCTTCAAACATTCAAGACGCTACAACAAGCTTCAAGAGAAATTCCTTACATCCAACACGGATTCATCGAATTTCATCGACGAAGATTGAGCTAGTAGTCAAGATTGTTTCTTTTAATCAAATTGTACTGTTTTGATAAGAGATTTGTATCGATCTGTAACCGAATTCAATAATAAAGAGATTCAAAGTGGACGTAGGCTTAATCTCGAGCCGAACCACTATAAATTGTTGTCTTTTACTGCTTTTCTGCCATTTTACTGCTTAAATTCTGTTCCCGTTACGCGAGTGGTGCTTTCACGATTCTACTACACACACCGGGTGTTAGCGTTCACTTTTTAGCGTTAACACCGTGTAATTCGTGAAGATAGGAAGTTTATTAAATCACTTAATGAGGTTTGGTTGAATGAAAAAGTGATATTTGAATGAAATATTGATTGTAAATGGCAAGATTGTTTAGACAATAAGAATGAGAATTTAAATCAAAAAATTGGTGATTAAAACAATTGATTTCATGGCTATATATAGTGTTAAAGAATTGCAATTGTTCGTGAAAGGTCACTACGAAAGAATGTGGAAGCATCTCTTGAATCAAGAGTTGTATCTTTTTGCTGAAATGAAGTGTCTCTTCAAAAATATAGTCGTTATGAAGATTCATCCGACTGAGTGAAAAGATTCAGCCAACGGAATCGACTGAAAATCGATGTAGTAAGAAAACAGTGCAAAAAACATGTAATTCAGTCGACTGAAATGTATGATTCAGTTGACTGAATATTCAAATAAAGTTGTGCATATGCACAGAATTCAATCGACTGAATGACCTTGTTCAGTCAACTTAATTCTGTTGATGAATAAAAATTGCCTTAGCTCATTTGGTCAGAGCACATGCTTTCTAAACTAGTGACCCAAGTTTGAGTCGTGCTCCATGCACTTTTTAAAACTTGATTTTTCATTTAAAATATGATCTCACCAATGACTCGAATTCGAGTCTTGCTTCATATATTATTTTTTCTTTAGAACTTTTATTGTTTTTATAAATTGTTCTGAATGTGTATGTATATGTGTGTATACCACTTTGAGAAGATTTTAACATTTGTAAATTCTAGACATGACACTCTATGACTAATAATACTTTGATTCTCACCTTCGTCTTGTCTCTATCTTGTATATCTCTTCTTGTATCTCCATATACATACTTTTATCCTCTTTTGTATAGTGTATCTTCATGTTGAACTTATTTGTTTGTCTCTTTTTGATACTCATGTACCTGCAAGTTAGCTTAGAGGTTGTTTGGCATAACTCTATAATTGTTGTCATTAAAATTCAACAATAGAGGTTCTAACATTCTCCTCTTTTTTGATGATGACAACTATATAATTTTAAAAATATTCATTCTATATAAAATAATATTAATATGTTTAAAGCTCCCCCTAATTATAACATCTCCCCCTAAGTATAATATCTCCCTCTATCAATATGCATATGAATTTCTCCCCCTTTGTCATTAGTAAAAAGAACGAGGAAATGTAATAAATTTTATAAAATATCTTGTAAGTAGCAGGATAAACCCAATATTAATTATGGAGAAAATAAATAAGATTTTACCATATTTTCTGAAGTCAGTATTTCATTGTAAGCACGTAATTCTATTAAATGTATGTGACATCATTTAAAATTCTAAAATCTATAATTTTATTTCTCCAAGTACCTACACTAAATAATAATCATTTTTGGTACTCACTTACTATGTTAGGGTCCGAGGGGTTAGGTCTTGGGAAACCATATCCATTTGGGTGTTGTTGAACCTTCATAAATATAATTTTCATTATTAACTACCATATCAAAAAATCATTAATGTATTTTTCTCTATTTTTCCAATTAACAGGAACCCAAATACCTAAATAATTTTTATTCATATTTTCCATCAATGATTTTGTACTTCTATAAATATTATAAACATTATTAGTCATAGCAGTATTTGAATTTCTATAAAAATTAGATTTAGACTTTACTCCAAATTTAGTACTAGCACTAACATTTTTACTATACATGAAAGATATCTAGTGCTATTTCTACGATCAGTTTTATTATATCCTAAACCAATTTTATTATCTAAAGGTCTAAAACTAGATAAAATCATGTTTAAATCATTTTGACCTTTATTAAATTTTAAAAATTCATTTTTACGTTTTTCAAATTTATTTTTAAAGTCGCAATTGTTATTTTCAAAAGAAATATTAGTTTTCAAAATATCAATCTTCTCATTTAATTCAGAATTCTTGTTTTTTAACGTACAGTTCTCAGTTTAAAGAAGAAAATTTGAGATTCTGAATTATCTAAAGAGGATTGTAATAAATCATTTTGTGTAACGACCCGTATTTTTAACTGTTTTAAATTATAGGATTTGAAATAATTATTGAATAAAAATGGTTAAAAATAAAATTTAATGAATTATTAGTGTAGTTATTGAATATGAACTTGAATAAAATTTTGAGATAAACAATTCCGAAGATTTTGGCGATAATAAATATTGAAATAAATTTTTTGTATTAAGTGTGTTTAAAATCAATAACCGAAGTTGAATAACAAATGTGAATTATTTAGATAGAAATAAAATAATGTTGATGGCATGTTGGGTTTTGGATGGCATGTTGGGTTCGGTTGCAAGGGAATGAACGTAGTCATGAGGAAGAGAAGCCTGGTATACGTATTTTGTTTTATATAGTAACTAATTATTTTATATTAAAATTCAAATGTTCTAACTCGAATAACTTTTGCATACGAACTCGGATCGATGCGCGGTTTTCTCTATTGTGTTCGTATCAAAATTCCAAACATTATGGAACTGGTTTGGATGGATTTTGAGGCTGTTCAAATTTGGGCCTTTATTTGGATTTTAAATCGTCGATAAAATAAAGGTGAGTGTTTATACGCTCACAATTGACTGAAATAACTATTATGTTAGTTAAATTTATATCGTGAAGTGATTTCAATTTATTGATAGTTGTTTGATAAATTTAATTGACATTTAAATTGACATCTAAATTAATTGATAGAATTTGAATTGACAGTTAAATTAAATTAGAATTTAATTGCCCATAAAATACCCGATATTGATGATTATGAAATTGTTGCGAACTTTATTGACTGTTTGGATGATTGGTTATGATGGATGCTATTGGTTAATATTTGGATGTTTATTCATTTTGATATATCATGTTATCATCCCGTATATTATTTACAGTATATAAAACTGTAAATTGAATTATTTCAAATAAATTAAGAAATAGGTTGAAATGATATATACCTATGGCATTTATTTTGGATTGAAATGATATATATCAATCCTTGGAATTAAACTCAAGTAATTGATTCACTTGGCCACAGGATAGAAAATTATATACGAACACCAGATTGATTAAATTTAATGATTTTAAAATTTTTGATTTGAAATTATTTAAATGATTTTATTTTAAGAAATAAAATCGAATTTATGGAAATCAAATTAATTTCGAACTAGAGCTCGAAAAGTTGAAATTTAAATTTGGTAAATGAAATTGTTTAACTAATCGAAGTTGAGATTTTTAAGTCAATAATCGAAGTTGAGATTTTTAAGTCAATAATCGAAACATGATATGAATTTTAGAAATTGACTTGTTTTAGAAGATTAGACTTTTATTCGAACTTTAGATTTTCCTAAGAAAAAGTGATATAAAACGATATTTCGAAATTGAGCTCGGATTTGAATTTTATTTGAAGATTTGGATTTCAAATTGGATATTGAAGGTAAATTTGATTTAAGTGTTTTGAATCGATATTTTGCAAAACTAACTCAGAACTGTTATAAATCGAAATGGTTTAAATTTGATGAATTGAGTTAAAATTAATTTGGAATTGGATTTGAAATTAATTTGGAATTGGAATTGAAATTAATTTAGAATTAGAATTGAAACTAATTTGGAATTTAAATTGAAATTTATTTGGAATTGAAATTGAAATTTATTTGGAATCATAGTAAAATTGGTCTTGAAATCGAAATTAAATCGATTTAATCGAAATGGAAATTGGAATTGATTTGAATTGGGAATTTGGAATTTAATCGGTCTGACTTTGAAACTATTTTTAAATGAATTATTTTAGTATAAATGGTTTAAAATCTATATTCTTTAAATATTCAAATTATTTTGATTTTCCAAACTATTTTACTATATAAACTGTTTTTATTACTCAAACTATTTTAACTATTTAACTGTTTAAAACTATTTAAACCATTTTCTAAAAATTCAGTCAAAAGGGTGGAATGTTTATATTTTAATCTTGGATTTAAATGCGAATTGGGTTAAAGTGGATTTATAACCTAAATTGTAATTCGAATCAAATTTTTGAAGTGAAATAGGTATATCGAACTGAATGGACATGTTGAAGTAAAAATATGATTTGTGAAGCGAATATGATGATTTCAAAATGGATTTGATTTTTGAAACGAATATGATATTTTGATATCAAGTGTGAATTGTTTTCGAAATATAAAAGTACCAACTGGTGTGCAAAATGACGTTTGGTTGTTAAAGAGACCGAGGCCTCTTATTGGCATACTTTCTATCAATATTGGAACCACTTTAACAACTGTGTACGCAGTGGATGATATCCAGAATGTAGTGGTTGAATCGGCGACGTTTACTAGAACGAAGTAAGAGAACGATGATGGATAGCTTTGACACTTGTGTCATAATTAAAATGACTAAAACAGCAGTCTATGTCAGGCCACTGAGGTTATCTACCTCTAGCGATGTTGATCCCTCGTATTACTATTGTGGTTTCTTATTCGATGGGTGCACCTTTTTCGTTGGATTGATTGTCGCGGTCAGCCACGGATGGGTTACGACCAGCCAGATAGGGTAAACTAGTAGAATCATACCTTGGGCACTACCTCACGTTCCTTGTCATATTTATCCTTATATGAGCCCATTACGACTTTGGTTTAGTACTGTACCTATAGGGGACTCACTGGCTACCGACGTTACTGGTTGTGTTACAGGACCTGCATAGACTACATGCCATAAAAATGTGTTAAGGGGGATAATGTAAAGCCTTAACGCTATTTTGATATTTATTTTACTGATAGACATTATCTATTATAGCGTACACTATTATATATAAATAGTTTAACGGATCCTTAGGAGGTGGAAAATCCCATAACATCTCTTAAGTTATTGCACGCACATTATACACTGGATAGGAGATGTAAAATCCCGTAAACATCTCTAACGCCTCGGCACTCATGTTTTATGCGATATTGATTTGACTTACATAAGAGTACTTTTGTTATGACTCGAGTGTTTTGTCTTTTCATTACGCTCAGGTCAGCCATGAGTTTTCAGTGTATTGAAGATCATTTTTCCGGACGACGAAGACGAAGTTTTGGTATATTATTACTATTATTATTCTCTACATCATGTTGTTCTTCTGCATTATTTATTTATCCTTGACGTATATATATATAACTCTGATAAATGTTGTATAGATTATAATCAAATGTATAGTAAACAACTTCATGAACTGTTATTTGATGATTATATTTATCCTTCCACTGTGACATTCTGTGTTTGTTTTCTTCTTCTTTTCTTATTTTTCTTAATTAACCTCATTGATTATCTACGTTCCGGATTTTTTATCTTGGCATGTGTGGATTATTATCATTTAAACCTTCTTAAATGTGGGTCGTCACAGTTGGTATCAGAGCTTTGGTTTAGCGATAACCTTGGCTTTGTGGGGTTTGACTCATTAGAAATAAGGTAGTAATACCCTAGAATGAGTCTATTGAGTGTATATATATGAGAGAGCGTACTTGTTAGTGTTATAAAATGTTTTATATTGTGCTTACTTATCCGTTGAGTTCTTTATGAATTCTGGTCGATGTGCGGGACGCCGTGTAATCGATAAGGGTTTCAAAATACTTAACAAGGCAAGTCGACATAATATTGTTTTAAAATAGGTTAATGAAATAATTTTACCTAAAATTATATTATATATATATATAATGATAGTTTTTAATGAAATTGTTATTAGGAGATGATAATATTTAATTATCATTGATTATTGGTTGAATTAAAATAAAACGAATACTTAATGAACTTTATTTTATGAAGCATTCGATAATTAAATTGAATTGAAATCAATTAAAATAAGAATTGGTTAAAATGACTAAGTTGTAAATTAATGAAATATTTTGGCAATAAGATAGGGAAATTTGTATAAGTATATTTATAATATAGCTTATATATAGAAGTGATTTTAAAAATTGAGAATTTTTGAATTTAAAATTCTTTTGTTTTTCAAAATTGTTTTCAAAGCCTTAAAATTAAAATTAATATTATTTGGAAGATTTTTGACCAGAAAAATATTTTGAAAAGATTTTTGAAGAAAATAAAAGCATTAAACTCGCTTAGTCGCTGGGAAATAATTCTGGGGATGACTGCAGCATCGTCAGTATTCATTTTCGAGTTTCTGAGTGGGAATTTCTACCAAAAGAAATTTATTTTCGATTAAAACAAGTTTTGATTGTGAAAAAATATTCAATTATGATTTGATAAATATATGAAAATAGTTTTGAACTTATAATTGAAAATGGTATAGATAAAAATAAGTTTATAAACTATGAATTCGAACAGGAAAGTAAAAAACCAAATTTTAAAACTGTCGAATATTTTGGTTAAGAAAATAAAAGAAAATTTGAATTTGAAATAAAAAGAATTAACTTAAAAAATGTTAAATTAATTGAGTTAGTGAAATGAAGTAAATAAAATATAGTTTAACTCATGGAAGCTTAAATAAAATATGAAATGTAATTGAAATGAAGTAGATAAAATAACGAAATGAAATTTTAAGAAATTAATTTGTATAACTTATAAATTTGAGAAATATAAGCTCAAACAAATTTTAAAATTGTTAAATGTGAATGATAAGAAAATTTACTTGAATGAAGTTAAATAAAATGAGTAATGGATCAAATGAAATAAAATTTCACTTAATAAGGATAAAATGAATTGAATTGGATTTAAATGAAACTAGATAAATTAGTAAAGTGAATTAATTCCACTTAAACTATAAAATGAATTAGTCAAATGAATACGAACTTGAATTTTAAAATGAAATGTAATTTAAGTGTGAAAGAAATAAAATAAAATAAATGGGTGTAAGTAAAAATTAATATGAGCAATTGAATTTAATTTAAAATTGGATGTAAATAAATTAAATGCAAATAGAAAGAGTTTCAATAAAATTGATTGGTAACTAATTGAATATTAAACAAGTTATGGGAATAAAATATAAATTTAATTTTAGCTTAAGAGGAGTTGAATAAAATTGTTGGTGAATTTTTTTATTAATATGATTTAGAGTTATAAAATAAAATTTACTTAAGTAAATTTATTATATGAGTTTGAATCAATGTATTAATATGAATTTAAGTTATGGAATAATAATAAAAATGAGTTGCAATTTTGTAAAATGTTTATAATAAACTTAAATGGTTTATAAATAATAATATTATTAAAATACTAAGTGATAATGAAATAAATTTAACTTAACAAGGTTAAATGGAATGAAAATTCATTGGATGATAAATAAAATGAATGTCATTAAAATAAATATTAATCAATTGAAAGTAAATCGAACAAATGTAAATACATTATATTGTAATCAATCAAATATGAATGCAATGAATATTGGTTGATGGACTAAAGATGGATTGAAACCAAATTAATTGAATGTAAAATTAAAAGCGAATGAATTGAATATATATAAATCCATTCAATGATTAAGGAAATGAATGTTAATCAATTGAACATGAATAAATTTAAGGTGAACCAATTAAATTCGAAAGAAATCCATGTGAATAAATTGAAAGCAAACAAATTGTATATAGATAAAATAAATGTCAATGAATTAAAAGTAAATCAATTTAACATTGATAGGAAATGAAAGTATAATAAACTAAATATTGACATTAGGAAGTGTGAATTGGTATTGTTGTGAATAAGATTGGATGGATATTGTATGTTGGATGTTTTTTTGTTGCGTTTGCTATATTCGTTTATGGTTATTGTATGATCCATGTTATATATCGATTTTAATCTTTATATATATGTTCTCATTTGGTTATTGAGTGTTTAGTAGGTATTGATGTAGCGCGAGATAAACGTAAACGACTTACCTTAAGTCGCTTCCCTGAATCGTGCTTCCCTAGGTCGCGAAGGCGAAGAAGCCCAAATCGCCGAAGCCCTAGATCGCTCCTCCTAGATCGCAAGACGAAGCAGCTCCAAGATTCCTTAGGTCGTGAGCGACCTACCATAAGTCGCGTAGCCTCGCTCCAGAAGCTTATGTCGTTGCCAAACCCTTAAGTCGCGAAGCTCCTTATGTTGCTCCAGCCCTAGGTCATTCCAGTTTAAGTCGCGAGCTTCCTCATGTCGCGAGCAGATATTCCAGTAGGTCGCGAGCTCCAGATCCTTATGGCGCGAGCAGATCTTTATGTCACGAACAGAATTTCTTAGGTCGCTCCCACTATGCCGAAAGCTCCTTAAGTCGAAGATGCTTCCAGTAGGTCGTAGGTCGTGGGTCGCTCATCTCCTTAAGTCGCGAACGAGCTATCTTAAGTCGCGAACGAGCTATCTTATGTCACGAACGACATTCCAGTTAGGTCGCGAACTTTCTTTATGTCGCTGATTGCTATGCCGAAGTTTCTTAAGTCGCTTATGTCATTCCTGAAGCTATGTTATTTTCTTATGTCGCTAAAGTTTGTTAAGTCGTCTGTATTTCTTAAGTCGCTGTGTCATTGAATGTTTGTATTTTTGTAAGTCGTTTGTATTGTTTGTGATGTATTATTCTTAAGTCGTGTGAAGTGTTGTAACGTGTGTTGAGTTGTAAGCTCCTATAAATAGGAGTGTATTGTCATTTGTAATAGTTGTTGATTTTTGAATAAAATTTGGTTTGTGCTTTGTGCCACCATTAAAATTGGAAGTTGAGTGTTATCTCCTTTCTCCATCTTCGGATATTCGAGTGCGCTCGAATCAACGAACTTGAAGCTGATTCACGGAATCTCGTGCGCGAGATCAACGTCGAAGAATCGTAGATCTTCTAACGCGGTATCGTGCGCGATCAACGTGTTGAAGATAGCTAGAATCCGGTATCTCGATAGATCAACGGATTTGGGCACTTGGGTATCTTCAATTCATCGATTCATTTTGTTTCATCGATGCATTTTCCGCGAATTCATCAATTCGTGAGTTGTGTGATCCTGTAGGCTGCATCATTTGGTATCAGAGCAAAGAGACAAACTTTTCCAAGTTCGTTGGGTGTTCGTGAAATTTCAAACAAGTTGGGAGTTTACAAATCTTGAATCAAAACTCAATCTCGAATCAAAACAGATTTTTTTAGTCGAAGCAAAATGTGTGTTTGGATTTGTTGAAGATTTGACAATGCCTCCAAGAAGAGTTAATCGTCATCAGAATGTTGCAGATGTGTATCGAAGAGAAGATGCTGAACAAATGGAGCAACGAATTAGTGATAAATTCAATGAGAAGTTTGATGAGGGAATTGGTAGATTGGAAAGGCTCATGATGGATATGAATCAAACTCGACAAAGAGTATCGCCAGGTTCAAATCAAGGTGGACATAGAATTTCGCCGTCAAATTCTGAGAGGAGAAGAATGTCACCACCATCGGATCAGGAAAGAAGAGAACCATCCTTGTCGATAAATCGACATCATGGATTTCGAGACAATCATGATTATCGAAATGAAGAAAGAAGAGCTTATCGTGGTTACGAGCATGAGCCATATTGTGATTATGAAAGAAGAAGTAGAGAGGACGTGCATGGTCATAGAAGAGTCAATGTTCAGAATCGACATCGAAGCTCATCTAATTTTGAAGAAGATAATTATGGTAATAGTGTTCACTTTCGGTATCCAGGTCAAGGGGAAAATCGATATAGGAATGTTGAAGAGAATGGTCATACACGGGAGTCAAGGATGGACACAGAAATTCCAGAATTCCAAGGTGGTCTACAAGCAGAGGAATTCTTTGATTGGTTATCAAAGGTTGAAAAGATTTTTGAACTCAACAACATGCCTGAAGATCGTCAAGTTAAGTTAGTTGCTACAAGATTGAGAGGAAAAGCTATGAATTGGTGGCAACAAACTAAATCAACCAGAGAGAGAATGGGAAAATCCAAAGTTGTCACGTGGGATAAGATGAAACAGATGATGAAGGCAAATTTCTTACCCTACAATTATCAAGCTCGTATGAACCAACAGTTGCAGAAGTTGAGTCAAGGGAGTCGAGGAAAGGCTGTGGTTACAAGCCCCAGCAATCAGAATAAAGGTGTTAATTGCAGTATAAATGTTTCTAAGAGAGTCAACAAACCAGTTATACATGGAATCACTAAGACAAATGTTGATGACCGAATTAAGCTCTATCATTATCAGGAGTCTGACCATAGAAGTATTGAATGTACGGAGTCCAAGAACAAAACCTTAGTTGTAGAAGAATGTGAAAACGAGGACGTGGATGATTCTACTGAAAGCGAGCCGAAAAAGGAAGAGGAACCGACTAGTCCATTATCTTTCAGCGAAAGTGTTGAAGAAGCGGAAGGTAGTGCTGAATCATTGGTTAGGTATGAGGCAAGTGAAGAGCTTAAAACTCCTGAGGAGGTTAAACCAATGTTAGAAGAGTTTGAAGAGGTCGGTCCTACGGAATCGTTCGAAGAATTACCACCAAAGTTTGACAACGAAGATGAAGAGGTCGAGTTAGAGAACAATGAATGTAATTTGTTGATGGGATTTTATTCAACGTCAAAGTATGTGGATGTAGAAGTTGATTACTCTTCACCGCCAAAGATTGATGTCGATAGTATGGAAGAAGAAATTGTGTTCGGAGTTGAGGGAAATAACTCGATGATGGGGAATTCTTGCTTAACACCTGAGCTTATGGATGAGAGCCAGCCAAGTGGAAAGTCCTTAGTTTCCGAGAAGCCCGAACAAAGTGAAAGTGAAACAGAAGAGAAGGCAGAATCAGATAGTTTATTATCGTTGAAAGAGTTCATCAATAAAATGAAAGATAGTGATGAATTATCAATGTTGATTGAATCTGGAGAAAGTTCTGATTTTGAGAATCCTGAAGAGGTTGAAGTATTTGAAGAGTTTGAAGATGAGATTTCTGAGGAACTGCCTGAAGAAACTAGTCTTGTATTTTTGGAAGAGTCCGTTGAAAAGGTGAAAAATAGTAATGAATTGTTTGTGTTGACCGGGCAAGGAACGAGTAAAGATCTTGAGGTTTTTGAGGAAGTTGGATCAGAATTCGATGAATCTGAAGTCGAATATCCTGAGGAATTACCCGAAGAATTACCACCACTACAGGACATTCAACATCAAACTGAACTAGTACCAGATGCTATTTTACTGCGGGGATCGTATGATCTTGTGAAAGAACGGGAAGAGTTGAAAAGACAGGAGGAAGAGAATGATTGTCAGTTGGAGTTGCCTGATCATGTCCGCACTGCTGACGTTGTCAACGTCAACTGCTTGGAACCGTTTCATGAAAATAAACATGTCAAAGAAGAAGCGAGTGGGAATTCATTTCAATCAGGGGAAATTGTTGCAACACATCAAGGGAAGATTCTAAATGATGATACACCTGAACGAGATAAGGAAAGACAAGAATATGGGCATGAGTCATCACACTTCTTCAGTCGTAACTTCCTAAGTCGCTCCGCGATTTTAAACTTCCTTATATCGTCTCGCATTTTCATCACGTTTTGGTTCTATATCACACCTTCCTATTGGCACAAGCATGATGATGTCATCTCCCTCAGATCACTTCCTTATGTCGCCTGCCTAATGCCACGTCTGCTTTATGCCATGCGTTCCTTATGTCGAGCCGCATCTTGAAAAGGTCAAGACAAGATCAATCTCAAGAGTGGTTATCACCAAAGCCGTATCAGACCAGATAATGAATAGAAGACAGCGTCTCGAAGAAGAAACAAGTGTGAATTCGGGACGAATTCTTTTCAACCAGGGAAGGATGATGCAGCGCGAGATAAACGTAAACGACTTACCTTAAGTCGCTTCCCTGAATCGCGCTTCCCTAGGTCGCGAAGGCGAAGAAGCCCAAATCGCCGAAGCCCTAGATCGCTCCTCCTAGATCGCGAGACGAAGCAGCTACAAGATTCCTTAGGTCGCGAGCGACCTACCTTAAGTCGCACAGCCTCGCTCCAGAAGCTTATGTCGCTGCCAAACCCTTAAGTCGCGAAGCTCCTTATGTCGCTCCAGCCCTAGGTCGTTCCAGTTTAAGTCGCGAGCTTCCTCATGTCGCGAGCAGATATTCCAGTAGGTCGCGAGCTCCAGATCCTTATGGCGCGAGCAGATCTTTATGTCGCGAACAGAATTTCTTAGGTCGCTCCCACTATGCCGAAAGCTCTTTAAGTCGAAGATGCTTCCAGTAGGTCATAGGTCGTGGATCGCTCATCTCCTTAAGTCACGAAGCTACTGAAGATCCTTAAGTCACGAAGCTACTGAAGATCCTTAAGTCGCGAACGAGCTATCTTAAGTCATGAACGAGCTATCTTATGTCGCGAACGACATTCCAGTTAGGTCGTGAACTTTCTTTATGTCGCTGATTGCTATGCCGAAGTTTCTTTAGTCACTTATGTCATTCCTGAAGCTATGCTATTTTCTTATGTCGCTAAAGTTTGTTAAGTCGTCTGTATTTCTTAAGTCGTTGTGTCATTGAATGTTTGTATTTTTGTAAGTCGTTTGTACTGTTTGTGATGTATTTTTCTTAAGTCGTGTGAAGTGTTGTAACATGTGTTGAGTTGTAAGCTCCTATAAATAGGAGTGTATTGTCATTTGTAATAGTTGTTGATTTTTGAATAAAATTTGGTTTGTGCTTTGTGCCACCATTAAAATTGGAAGTTGAGTGTTATCTCCTTTCTCCATCTTCGGATATTCGAGTGCGCTCGAATCAACGAACTTGAAGCCGATTCACGAAATCTCGTGTGTGAGATCAACGTCGAAGAATCGTAGATCTTCTAACGCGGTATCGTGTGCGATCAACGTGTTGAAGATAGCTAGAATCCGGTATCTCGAGAGATCAACGGATTTGGGCACTTGGGTATCTTCAATTCATCGATTCATTTTGTTTCATCGATTCATTTTCCGCGAATTCATCAATTCATGAGTTGTGTGATCCTGTAGGCTGCGTCAGGTATGGATAGCGTATGCTAGTTGCAAAAGCTCGATAATGCGTTATGTTGCTTTTGCTTGCTTAGTACGAGCAAACTCGCTCGTATTATTAATAATAAGGTACGTATCTCGGATTGTATATCGCGACTTTATTATTTTTTTCCTTTAGGATGCATCATCATTGAGATGAGGTGTATATTTGATATCTATTGGGTATATTTGTGTTATATATTATCTTGTAAAAAAATTTCGATCGAGCTGCGCAAAGGAGACTCTGTTGAAATTTTCCATAAATCCGGGAATTAGAAAATTTTGAAGTTTTAAAAATTTTATAACTTATTTTGATAACTAAAGTGTAATTTCCGTAAATACGATATCGAGGTGACGTAGCGAGAGCATAGTAAAGGTTTTCTAATAAGATGTTTATGTTTTATAAGATAAATATTGAATAAAATATACCGTAGGTTTAATTCTTTACTTAACGCCTTTTCGAGGACGAAAAGTTTTTAGTGGGGGAGTATGTAACGACCCGTACTTTTAACTGTTTTAAATTATAGGATTTGATATAATTATTGAATAAAAATGGTTAAAAATAAAATTTAATGAATTATTAGTGTAGTTATAGAATATGAACTTGAATAAAATTTTGAGATAAACAATTCCGAAGATTTTGGCGATAATAAATATTGAAATAAATTCTATGTATCAAGTGTGTTTAAAATCAATAACTAAAGTTGAATAACAAATTTGAATTATTTAGATAGAAATAAAATAATGTTGATAACTAAAAATTATTTAAAATTTAATGATTTATTAATATTGATTTATCGGGTAATTAAATCATTTAAATTTATGTTGTAATTATTTAAATAATGGAATTCTGGATTTAATTGTGAATAATTAGAAATTGGAAATTTTATATTATAATTAACGAGTAAAAATAGCCATTTTGGCCACTGTCTCGGATTTCGACGAAACCAGTTTCATCGGATCCGTAATAGTGAATTATTGTAGGGTTTCAAGTTTCGTAGCGATCAGACTTTTCATTTGACCGTGCGAGCTTGAAATGCGTAGAAATAAATTTAAGGAATTCGATAAAATAATTTGACTTTTAAAAACTATCTTCCGCATATGGTCGAATTAGGCCTTGAGACTAGTTCCATTGCGTTCGGAATGGGGGTCAAACATTTTGAACGCCAGGCGGCACACCTCGATTGGAGTTCGGACGGTTTTGGATCTTACGCTATAAATACGACACGCATTTCCAAATAAATTATTATTTTATTTTCTGGAAACCGTAGAAAACAATGGTCGCCGCCTATTATGCATTCAACGGCTGAAATCGATTGATTTTCCTTTCTTAATTTCTCTCAATCCATTCATCGAAATTAAAAACTTCCAACATGAAAGTTGTCGATCTCGGCGAGCTCTTCAAATCCGTATGGTTGATCTATGCTATTACATCACGAATTCGCCAGAATCGTAAGTAGAAGCTTAAAACGACCTGGATTTTTCGTCGTTTGATTTTGAATATTTAAATGGTTTAAAAATATGGATTTGAAATATAAATTGATTTTTGAATATGAAGATGTTGGTTGAAAATTTTAAAATGAATTTAAATTCCAAATATAGCGATTTACTGAATAAATTTAATTGATGGATTTCTAATTGAAAATCATTAAATATTTGGAAATTGGAGTTGTTTATAAATCAAAATGATTTCTAATGTTGGTATAAATTCTATTGAATTATAATTGAGTTAGTAAGATTTTAAAACTGAAATTTTAAGCGATTTCGTAAATTTTGGAAATCGTCGATTTAATCGACACGTTAAAATAGTGATCCGGGCACCGTCTCGGAATTCGACAAAGCCAGTTCCATTGAATCCGTAATAGTGTATTATTATCATATTTCAAATTTCTTAGTGTTTGGATTTACCGTTTGGTCGTACGGTCTGAAAACGCTTAGAAATAATTTAATTGAATTTAATCTAAATAGTCGATTTAAAAAGCTATCTTCTCCAAACGACCAAATTTGACCTTGAGACTCGTTCCGTTGAGTTCGGAATAGCGGTATAACATTAGGAACGCCAGGCAGAATGCCTCAATAGGGGTTCAAAATTTCTTGGTATATAAAACAAGATATTTTGAGCGTTTAAATAATTTCAAATCAATCATTCAGGGGTCAAACTTTAGCCGACCTAAATCTTATCTCAGCCACCCTAAAACTAACGTAGACCGCTTCCTTCTTTCCTTTTATAATTGCGTATTCATTTTCCTTCTCGTTCAAAAAATAAATCGAACGAAAATCTATTCGTTTTAAAAAAATTTATATAAAACGCGAGCCTTCTCCTCTCTCCCTTCCTTCTTCAATAAAAATCGCAAGCCCTCACGAAATCGAATCGGGAGAAAAAAAAAGGGAAGGGATCGAGCGATTGCGGCAACGATGGAGGGAAGTGGGCGTGAGAGGCTACTGCGGGGTCGAGTGTCGTGGAGGTTTTGGTTCGCTCTGGTTGTGCGAGCGTGGAGTTTGGAGGTCGCGACGTTCGTGGCTGAGGGTGGAGGGGAAGTCGAGGCGGAGTTGGAAGGGATTGTGACATTGATGAGACTGAGAAGGTGAGACAGGCTAAGGAAGATCACTATAGCGATCGGCGGTAGGCGCGATTATTTCTCGAGCAAGTAAAAAAAGGAAAGGACATGGCGTGTGTTTCCACCTGGACATGCCGAGATAGAGCTCGCCTTTACAAATGGAGTTGGATGTAAATTCTAGGTTTAGCGATGGAGTGTAGCGGGTTGAAGGAGGAAGTTGGTCTGTAGCTTCGGCGGTAGTAGTGAGTTCCAGAGTTAAGGTCAAGACTGCTGTTGAGAGGAACGAGAACGTTATTGAGGAAGGAAGTATTCTCTGTTAACTTCAAATTTTATATAATTAGTTATTTAATTAAGAAATTATATTGAGATCGCTAATAAAATTTAATATAATTTGCATACGAGGTCGTAGCATTTAATTCGTAGGATACGAAAGAAAAATTGGAATGGATTGCAAATTAAAAATCAAGTTGAGTAAAATCTCACTCATTTGGATTGCTAGAATAATTTTAAAAATGTTGAATTTAAATTTATTGGTTGTTTGGTTGATTTTATATATTATTATCACTTGAATGTTGTATATATATAGTAGTATATATATTAGTAGTTGGATTGATATTCCCGCATATTTTAGCGGATGAGACCCTATGCATCCCGCATAATAGCGGTTGACCCTATATACCGCGATATCCCCCTCGAAGTGGGATTGGTAGTTTTACGTTGTATTAACATCTGTGGATGTAGGAAAACAGGTTGGAGGGATCAAACTGGATTCCTCAAATATGTTGATTTCAAATTTCATATATAGTGATATATAATGTGTTAGAATAATCTGTTATAGATTATTGTTGTGATTAAATAATTGGATGCTAAAGTAGCACTGGCCTAAATTTTGGTATTTTAAATACCATAATACTATTTTTGGAATTTGAAGGAATTTAAAAGGAGAATTTGAATATAAATGTATTTATATCAAAGTTTGCATTATTTTAAAAGAAATTGATTTGGGTAAAACAATAAATTGATTTTTGGGTTGTATTTAACTATTGAAAAAAAAAATTAAATAGAGGTTTTTACAATAATTTATATAAAGGAATTTTAAACGATGGATTTTTAAAACGATATTTCTGGAAAATATGAAAAGGAGTTGAAATCGATAGTAAAGATAGATTGGTAGAAATGAATAGAATTTGTAAGGAATTGAATTTATAAAATGGAATTTATAAATTAGATTATTTTAAATAAAAGGTGAAATTCAGAGAAGTTATATATTTATAAACGAGGTTATAAATAAAGGAAATCGATAACAGATGAAAATTTGGGAATATAAAATTCATAGAGTGAGATATTAAAATATGGAAATTGGCTTAAGGAGGTTAAAATGGAAGTGATGTGATGTGATTCGAGAGGAATTTATAAAAATTTAATTGGTTATTGAAGTTTTAAAAATATATTTTTAATTCTAAGAAGTTAAGCTTGTTTTTAAAAGGAAAATTTTATTGTTCAAAACTATGAAATTTTAAACCGGTTAGGATTGAAATACTTTGGTAAGTAGATTTTCAAATATTAAGTATTTATTTTAGTAAATTCGAACGTTTAAAACCAGCTTTGAAAATTTATTTGTTTATCTAAAAATAAGTTATTGATGTTATAAAAGTGTTTTTGATATTTTGAATAATTATTTGAACATGGTTAAAAAAAATAATTGTTCTTTTAAATACTTATTTTAAATATATATAGAGTTTTGAAGTGATTGAAAATTTTATTTTTAAATTCTCTCGAGACTCGTAAATGGGGCTTATAAATGGATATGATTTTGAGGGGAGGAATTTTATAAGGGGTTTGGAGGAAATGAAATTTCAAAATTTTGAATATGGGAATTTTGGAAATGAAATCTGAATTTATAAAAGAGGTTATAAATTGTTGAATGGGGTTATGAATAAGTATACTGGGTTTGGGAAATTTAAAAAGGGAATTTATTAGTGAAGCCGAAGACTTATGAAATAAGTTATGAAATATTCTCTTAAGTGTTGATATTTGAGATTTTGGAAAATAAGAATTATAATATTTTCCTAAATATAGAAATGGAAATTTGGAAATATTTCTAAGTGTTGAGATGGTTTGGAAGTATCCTGTTACGGATTTGAGTATTTGAAATTGTTTTCAAATGTTGAAAGGGATTGTTATATCTTATAAAGATATTTTGAAAATAAATATTTTGGAAAAAAATTATAATAAGGCCCAGTGACTACTTATGGATGTTTTATTCATGGTTAAATAACCGACTATCAATGTTGGCCAATTTCGTTAATCGTTTCGAAGAGGCCGGGATTAGATTTAATTATCCGAAACCACTTCGATCCGGTTTGAACGTTACGAATGGATACCGTGAAGATAGTGCAAACGGTGATTCGGTTTGTCCAGATCCAGGACAACTTGTATGGACGAATGCTATCAGAACATGTCATTAGAAGACGATGAGCATTCTAAGTGGAATTGTTCTTGAAAGGTAACACTTAGCCTCAAGCCTCATCAATCGGGAATGACTAAAACATGGGAGATGTAGCAAGGCTAAGTGGGTCGCACCCAATTATGGTATGTTATCACTTTTCTAGATATCCTCGGAAATATATATACTATGGATATGGTTGTGCATGAAAGAAGGAGAGCTCGATTCTAAGGATGGGAACACTCGGGGTGATAACATATTCGGTCTATCCCGGCTAGGTCCTCGGTACATTGTTCTAGAGGTGTACTGTGATGGGCGGTACCCCAGTGGCCCAGTCATTGTATGGAATCCATTTTCCAATACGAGCCTTACGGTTTTGTTTGTAGAGCCTAGTATGCTGGAATTTAATTAATGTAACAATTTCGGCTATTTGAAAAGTATTTGTATTTAGGCACTATTATAATATCACTAGATTTTCTATAAAATGTTTTGGTTATAGTAAGGGAAATACCCGTCTTGTTTATGTGTGACGCGGTTTTTCAAGGTACCTTTGTTTTTCAAAGGATTTTAATAACTCCAATAATTCAAATTGAATGTGTTTTCTCACAATGGTTTTCCAGACTGACTCGGGTGTTATTTTATTATAATACTCAGGTCAGACCGAGTATTATAGATTCAGGATAGTGTGTTATGGAGCTTAGGAGACGAGCTAGATGATAGAGACATATCTCTGTACTTGACCTATATTTCCGCTGTATGGGGATAAGTTATTATAATTGTCCAGATTGATGTATTGATTATTGTACTCTGATGATTGTAAGTATAAACAAATACAGATTCTTTTGTATAAAAATCTATTAATATATATTATATTTTGTTCCGCTGCGATTGTGAGATTCTATATTGTTGTTTCTTTTTCTTCTTCTACCTTTTCTTCTTTACCCCTAAAGATTCGTATTTCCGTTCAAATTGAGTTGAACTGATGTGAATTATGGTCGACTCAAAGGGTACGGATTTGCGGGCCTTTACACTTGGTATCAGAGCTGAAGGTTAAGCGAGAACCTTGGCTCTAGTGAGGATTACTCATTAGAGATGGGGTTAGTAGTACCCTAGAATGAGTTTGAGTGTATTAATAGATATGAGCGTGTATTTGTTAGTGAATATAAAATGGTTTATATTGTGTTGATTTATTGGTCGATTGGTATATAAATTCTGATCGAATAGTGGATGCCACTTAAATCGATAGGTGTTTCTAAACACTTGAACGCGATAAACTGAACAGTATGGTTTTGAAGTGGGTAAATGAAATAATTTTACCCAAACTATATTTTTATATAAAGGAGAATAATTTTCTGAAAATTATTATAGTGTGTGTTTGGTCATTATTATATAATCAAAATAAGATTGTAAAATTGGAAATGGTTATATATAACCAAATGGAAATTGTATAAGTATGAATTATACAAATGAGTTAAAAACTACAAATGGGTTCAAACCAGAATTTGGAAAAATTAAATCCCAGAGATTTTTAGAAGTTTTTTCCAAAGTATTTTAAGATAAATAATATTATTATTATTTTGGAGATATTTTTGAAAGAAAATTATTTTAAATGGATTTTGGAAGTGATATAGCACTGAACTCACTTCAATCGCTGGAAAATAATCTTGGTGATGACTGCGCAGCATCATCAGTATTCATTTTCGAGTTTCTACGTGATGGATTGCTACCATAGTGAATTGATATGAAGACGTTTGGCGAAAATAAGTGTTGTTTTGGAAATTCCGAAGGGAAATTGTTTTGGAATGGAACTAAGTGATTTTGAAATTCAAAGGAAGTGGTTTGTTAAACCAAAAAGAGTACATATATATTTGATTTCAAAGTGATTCGAAATATATACCGGGTGTTTGAATTCTGGAATTTTAATATATAAATGTTAGGGAAAACCTCGGAAATAAGTTATGAACTTATAATGTGAGGATGATTTCAATAAGAAAGGAAAGTATAGAATTTGAGTTTTGGGGAATAAATTTTAACTTAAGTAAGTTAAAATAGATTGTGTGAATTGAATTTAACTTAAGGAAAGTTAAATAAATTTATTGGAAATTGTGACAATAATAAATTCGAATGGTGAAATTTCTATATAAATATAAGTAAGGAAGTGGTAAAATCTGAAATTTGAATTGAATTCTTACTTGATTTAACTTGAATGGATTAAAAATAAAATGGTTTGGAGTGAAATTAATTTAAGTATGAATAATTCAAATATGGTTTTGAAATGTTGGTTAAAAGGAATTGAAATTTAAATAAAAGGGTGGATTAGATTTGAATCATATCGAATTGAATTAAATATGTAAATGTGAATTATAAAGTGACTATATAACTATAAATTATAAAATTTGAATTGGAGTAGTAATAATATCGAATTGAAGTAAATATAAATTTAGAACTGTGAAGTAATTATATAACCATAAGTTATAAAAATTTGAATGAAATGAAATTTAAGTGAAAAATATGTAATTGTGAATAAATGAGTTTGTATGACTTGTAAAATTTAAATTAATAGAATAAAAATATACTTAGGCTATAAATAAATGTAAAATCTCGAGTTAAAAATAAAACGTGAATATATTCGAGTATATAATTGATGGAAATGAGAGAGATAAGTTGTGTAACTTATAAAATTGAAAAGTGAAATATAAAACCTAAAATAAAAGTGGCTTGATATTTTGGTGAAGGAAATAAAATCCAAACTTGAATTATAAAATAAATTTGAACTCAAGTAAATTTAATAGGGTAATTTTTGAATAAAAATCTGATAGTGGATAAAAAAATGGAGTTTAGCTTGGGTAAATAAATTGGATTGTGGATTGGAATTGAAATTAAATATGGAACTTAAGAAAATTAAATATATTTTGAAATGTCATCGAATAAAATGGAAAGGGTTTGAAATGGTGATAATTTAAGTTATAAATAAATTCACTGTAAGTAAAAATAAATGGAATATGACCTTGGATATTTTTTAAATAAATTCGAGCTTGAAATTAAAATTTAAGTGGATTAAATGAATGAACTAATTAATTAATTAGTAAATGGAATGGAATTTGATTGAATAAGGATCAATCTAAAATTGAAATGGGATTTGATTGCAATAGAAATGAGCTTAACTATATAGTTGAATTAATTGAAAATAAAATGAAATAACTTATGTTCATATGGAAGCTTGGCTTAGATAAATTTGTGAAATGGCTATTTAATAAATTAACACGGAATGATTTCAAGCTAAATAAAATGGATTTGAATATAATATGAATGAAACGTAAATGTATTGATGGAGAATCAATTTGAAATGGAATAGAATTGAATTTCAATTGATTTGGAATCAATTTAAAATAGCTATAAACTGAAATGGTAATGAATATCACCAAATTTGCATAGAAAAATTGTCGTTGACATAAACGAAATTAAATAAAATTTCTATGAATAAATGACAAGTGAATAAATTGATTTTTAATCAATTTGGAATGGATATGGGTTTGTTTGATATAAAATGAATTGGATGCAAATAAATTTGGTTGTAAACCATTTTGGATTGAATGAAGTGATATATATGGATCGATGGAAAGTAATAAAATTAGTATCGAAACCATATAGTTGCTTTCAAATATATGTTAACATGTTTGGTTATAAAATATTGTGTTTAACTAGTGAAATGAATGAGATATTAGTAAATTTTCATGTTTTGGTACTTACGTGGTTTAAATTGAGTAAGTACAGGTACCCGGAGGCTATCGGGCTAGATTTGGATTGCGTAATTGCATATGAAGTAAACTTGCTTGCTTAATAATGATTAAAAACGCTAAATAAGGTACGTTTTCGGATTAAATACCGCAAATTATAAATATTGATATACATATTTTGTTTTCCGACAATGTGGGTCGATGTATATATATTTATCTCTCTTGTCATATTGGAAAAGGCTCTCCGTACAAGGGAGACTCTGCCAAAAATTTCCGAAACTTTAGGGTGTTAGAAAAATTTTGAAAATTTTTGGAAAAATTTTGTTAGCGAAAATTTGATTTCAAATTGTAATTGGAATAAAGGGTTTTTCAATTAGAATGGAAAACTAATTATTTTGATTGGAACTAAAAGATTAGAAAAGTGGAATGTTGAGTTTAAATAAGTGGGTTCGATAGGTTAATGGGTTTGAAGCATTTTTCCCGCCTTAGCAATTTCGGGGACGAAATTCTTGTAAGGGGGGAGGAATGTAACGACCCGGATTTTTCGTCGTTTGATTTTTAATATTTAAGTGGTTTTAAAATATGGATTTGGAATATAAATTGATTTTTGAATATGAAGATGTTGGTTGAAAATTATAAAATGAATTTGAATTCCAAATGTAGCGATTTACTGAATAAATTTAATTGTTGGATTTATAATTGAAATCATTAAATAATTGGAAATTGGATTTGTTTATAAATCGAAAGGATTTCTAATGTTGGTATAAATTCTATTGAATTATAATTGAGTTAGTAAGATTTTAAAACTGAAATTTTAAGCGATTTTGTAAATTTTGGAAATCGTCGATTTAATCGAAGCGTTAAAATAGCGATCCAGGGCACCGTCTCGGTATTCGACAAAACCAGTTCCATTGGATCCATAATAGTGTATTATTACCGGGTTTCAAATTTCGTAGCGTTTGGATTTACCGTATGGTCGTATGGTCTGGAAACGCCTAGAAATAATTTAATTTAATTTAATTTAAATAGTCGATTTAAAAAGCTATCTTCTCCAAACGACCAAATTAGACCTCGAGACTCATTCCGTTGAGTTCGGAATAGTGGTATAACATTAGAAACACCAGGCGGAACGCCTCAATAGGGGTTTGAAATTTCCTGGTATGTAAAACGAGATATTTTGAGCATTTAAATAATTTCAAATCAATCGATCGGGGGTCAAACTTTAGCCGACCTAAATCTTATCTCAGCCACCCTAAAAATAATGTAGACCGCTTCCCTCTTTCCTATTATAATTGCATATTCATATTCCTTCTCGTTCAAAAAATAAATCGAACGAAAATCTGTTCGTTTTAAAAAAAATTATATAAAATGCGAGCCTCCTCCTCTCTCCCTTCCTTCTTTGGTAAAAAATCGCAAGCCCTCACGAAATCGAAACGGGAGAAAAAAAAGGGGAAGGGCTCGAGCGATTGCGGCAACGACGGATGGAAGTGGGCTTGAGAGGCTACTGCGGAATCGAGTGTCGTGGAGGTTATGGTTCGCTCTGGTTGTGCGCACGAGGAGTTTGGAGTCCGCGACGTTCGTGGCTAAGGTGGAGGGGAAGTCGAGGCGGAGTTGGAAGGGATTGCGACATTGACGAGACTGAGAAGGTGCGACAGGCTAAGGAAGATCACTGTAGCGGTCGGCAGTAGGCGCGATGATTTCTCGAGCAGGAAAAAAGGGAAAGGACATTACGTGCGTTTCCACCTGTACATGCCGAGATCGAGCTCGCATTTACAAATGGAGTTGGATGTAAATTCTAGGTTCAGCGATGGACTGTTAGCGGGTTGAAGAAGGAAGTTGGTCAGTAGGTTTGGCGGTAGCAGTGAGTTATAGAGTCAAGGTCGAGACTGTTGTTGAGAGGAACGAGAACGATATTAAGGAAGGAGGTATTCTTTGTAACTAAATTCAAATTTTATATAATCAGTTATTTGATTAAGAAATTATATTGAGATCGCTAATAAAATTTAATATAATTTGCATACGAGGTCGTGGCATTTAATTCGTAGGATACGAAAGAAAAATTAGAATGGTTTGCAAATTAAAAATCAAGGTGAGTAAAATCTCACTCATTTGGATTGCTTGTATAATTTTAAAAATGTTGAATTTAAATTTATTGGTTGTTTGGTTGATTTTATATATTATTATCACTTGAATGTTATATATATATATAGTAGTGTATGTATATTGGTAGTTGGGTTGATATTCCCGCATATTTTAGCGGATGAGACCCTATGCGCCCCGCATAATAGCGGATGACCCTATATACCGCGATATCCCCCTCGAAGTGGGATTGGTATTTTTATGTTGTATTAACATCTGTGGATGCAAGGAAATAGGTTGGAGGGATCCAACTGGATTTCTTAAAAATGTTGATTTTAAATTTCATATATAGTGATATATGATGTGCTAGAATAATCTGTTATAGATTATTGTTATGATTGCATAATTGAATGCTAAAGTAGCACTGACCCGAATTTTGGTATTTTAAATACCATAATACTATTTTTAGAATTTGAAGGAATTTAAAAGGAGATTTTGAATATTAATGTATTTATATCGAAGTTTGGATTATTTCAAAAGAAACTGGTTTGGGTAAAAGAATAAATTAATTTTTGGGTTGTATTTAACTATTCGAAAAAATATATTTTAAATAGAGGTTTTTAAAATAATTTATATAAAGGATTTTTAAATGATGGATTTTTAAAACGATATTTCTGGAAAATGTGAAAAGGAGTTGAAATCGATATTAAAGACAGATTAGTAGAAATGAATATAATTTGTAAGGAATTGAATTTATAAAATGGAATTTATAAATTAGATTATTTTAAATAAAAAGTGAAATTCAAAGAAGTTATATATTTATAAACAAGGTTATAAATAAAGGAAATCGATAATAGATGAAAATTTGGGAATACAAAATTCATAGAGTGAATTCATATTAAAATATGGAAATAGGGTGAGAAAAATAGTGGATACTATTTTTAAACGTGAAAAAGGTTAAGGAGGTCGGAATGGGAGTGATGTGATGTGATTCGAGAGGAATTTATAAAAATTTAATTGGTTATTGAGGTTTTAAAAATATATTTTTAATTCTAAGAAGTTAAGTTTTTTAAAAGGAAATTTTTATTGTTTATAAGTATGAAATTTTAAATCGGTTAGGATTGAAATACTTTGGTAAGTAGATTTTCAAATATTAAGCATTTATTTTAGTGAATTCTAACGTTTAAAACCAGCTTTGAAAATTTATTTGTTTATCTAAAAATAAGTTATTGATGTTATAAAAGTGTTTTAGATATTTTGAATAATTATTTGAACATGGTTAAAAAATATTATTCTTTTAAATACTTATTATATATATATATAAAGCATTTTGAAGTGATTGAAAATTTTATTTATAAATTCTCTCGAGACTCGTAAATGGGGCTTATAAATGGATATGATTTTGAGGGGAGGAATTTTATAAGGGGTTTGGAGGAAATGAAATTTCAAAATGATGAATATGGGTGGAAATGAAATTTGAGTTTATAAATTGTTGAATGGGGTTATGAATAAGTATAATGGGTTTTGGAAATTGAAAAAAGGGAATTTATTAGTGATGCCGAAGACTTATGAAATAAGTTACGAAATATTCTCTTAAGTGTTTATATTTGAAAAGATTTTGGAAAATAAGAATTATAATATTTTCCTAAATATAAAAATGGAAATTTGGAAATATTTCTAAGTGTTGAGATGGTTTGGAAGTATCCTGTTATGGATTTTAGTACTTGAAATTGTTTTCAAATGTTGGAAGGGATTGATATATCTTATAAAGATATTTTGAAAATAAATATTTTGGAAAAAAATTATAATAAGGCCTAGTGACTACTTATGGATGTTTTATTGATGGTTAAATAACCGACTATCAATATTGGTCAATTTCGCTAATCGTTTTGAAGAGACCGGGATCGGATTTAATTATCTAAAGACCACTTCGATCCGATTTGAACGTTACGAATGGATACCGTGAAGATAGTGAAGACGGTGATCCAGTTTGTCCAGACTCAAGACAACTTGTATGGATGAATGTTATCTGAACATCGTCTTTAGAGGACGATGAGCATTCTAAGTGGAATTGTTCTTGAAAGGTAAAGCCTCAAGCCTCATCAACAGGGAATGACTAAAACAGGGGAGATGCAGCAAGACTAAGTCGGTTGCACCCAATTAGGGCATGTTATCACTTTTCTAGATATCCTCGGAAATATATATACTATGGATATGGCTTTGCATGAAAGAAGGAGTGCTCGATTTTAAGGGTGGGAACACCTGGGGTGATAACATATTTGGTCTATCCAGGTTAGGAGTAGGCCGGTCTTGTGTAGCAGGGGACCCCGGCGAGGTCCTTGGTACATTTTTCTAGAGGTGTACTATGATGGGCAGTACCCCAGTGGCCCAGTCATTGTATGGGATCCATTTTCCAATACGAGTCTTACGGTTTTGTTTGTAGAGCCTAGTATGCTGGAATTTAATTTATGTAACAATTTCGGCTATTTGAATAAGTATTTGTATGTAGACACTACTATAATATCACTGGATTTTCTATAAAATGTTTGGTTATCGTAATGGAAAAACCCGTCGTGTTTATGTGTGACGCGGTCTTACGAGATACCTTTGTTTTTAAAACGATTTTAATAACTTTAATAATTCAAATTGAGTGTGTTTTCTCAAGCTGGTTTTCCAGACTGACCCGGGTGTTATTTTATTATAATACTCGAGTCAGACCGAGTATTACAGATTCAAGATAGGGCGTTATGGAGCTTAGGAGATGAGCTGGATGATAGAGACGTATCTCCGTACTTGACTTATATTTCTGTTGTATGGGGACAAGTTATTATAATTGTCCAGATTGATGTATTGATTATTGTACTCTGATGATTGTAAGTATAAACAAATACAGATTCTTTTGTATAAAAATCTGTTATTATATATTATATTTTGTTCCGCTACAATTGTGCGATTCTGTGTTGTTGTTTCTATTTATTCTTCTACCTTTACTTCTTTACCCCTAAAGATTTGTATTTCCGTTCAAATTGAGTTGAACTGATGTGAATTATGGTCGACTCAAAGGGTACGGATTTGCGGCCCTTTACAAAGCTTGTGTTTTCCTTTTCCCAGAGCCAATGGATGCGGCCGAGGTGGAATGATTGCTGGCGTGTGTGGAGCTGGTGGAGGCGCTTCATATGGCGGCGACTAACGATGTTCCGGTGTCTCGAGTTGGAGCGTGCACATAGGGTTTTCGATGGCATGTTGGGTTCGGTTGCAAGGGAAGGAACGCAGTCGTGAGGAAGAGAAGCCTGGTATACGTATTTTGTTTTATATATTAACTAATAATTTATATTAAAATTCAAATGTTCTAACTCGAATAACTTTTGCATACGAGATTGGATCGATGCGTGGTTTTCTCCACTGTGTTCGTATCGAAATTCCAGACATTATAGAACTAGTTTGGTTGGATTTTAAGGCTGTTCAAATTAGGGCCTTTTTTTGGATTTTAGATCGTCGATAAAATAAATGTGAGTGTTTATACGCTCACAATTGACTGCAATAACTATTATGTTAGTTAAATTTATACCGTGAAGTGATTTAAATTTATTGATAGTTCTTTGATAAGTTTAATTGACATTTAAATTGAAATTTGAATTAATTGATAGAATTTAATTGCCCATAAAATACCCGATATCGATAATTATGAAATTGCTATCAACTTTATTGACTGTTTGGATGATTGGTAATGATGGATGCTATTGGTTGATATTTGGATGTTTATTTATTTTGATATATCATGTTATCATCCTGTATATTATTTACAGTATATAAAACTGTAAATTTAATTATTTCGAATAAATTAAGAAATAGTTTGAAATGATATATACTTATGGCATTTATTTTAGATTGAAATGATATATACCCATCATTGGAAGTAAAAAAAAATTTGAGAAAAATGTGCAATCCTCTATAAATAGAGGAGAGCACACATGCAACTATATATATCACAAAATAAGGCGCTGCCAACATGCCTGGCAGGTAACAAAACTAGGTACAAGTATCAAAAACTCAGGTACCCCTAGGATGAGTTCCGGCAAGGCCACCACCCATTACACCCCAATATCGAGCTTCGGCATGGCCACCGCCCAATATTAAGGTGTTAGAAGTACCTAAAAAACTAAAGAAAAGCCAATAATACCGGATGTCGTCACAAACTAAGAAGGAATGTAATATCCCGGAAATTTTGACAATATCAATTTAATAATCTGTTGAATAATTAAATTGATATGGATGATCTTTGATAATAAGATTTGAATTTAATTTAATAATCTGATTAAATTAATATTAATTGGTAATTTTATCTTTTAAAATCTAATAAGATATTTTCTATTTGAGTAATATATATATTTATTTATATATATTGTAAATAGAAGCTTTGGTAAATTGGAAATTTAGATTTAGTTTAATCTGGACTTTTCAAAGTTATTTAAATAAATAACATTTTAGTTTTAAATATACTTTGGATAAATGTTTAAATTTGTTAAGATATATTTTAACTTAAGTTTAAATAAGATTTACAAAAATTGGTTTGTTTTATTTCTTTTTAAATATTTCTTGATAATATAATCTCTTGTTTAAATTATAAAATATGTTAATTTCAAATAATAAGTATAATGTATTATTTTTAATATATATGAATTTTAATGCTAAAAGGAATTGTTATTTTAAATGGAATAAATAGTGTATGTAAATATATATAACTTGACTTTTAAATTGAATCTTAGGATTTAACTTTATTTAAATTTGAATTTAAAGTTTTGAAATTCAAAAGAATAAATATTTAAATTGTTGGATATTATAATATTTGTATAAACTTATATTTATAAAATATAATTAGTTTTTGTTTCTCTTTAATATATATAGATAAGTGTTTAGATAAATAAGAAAAAGGCTTTTTAAATAACTTTTAAAATAAATAGAAATATGTAAAATTACTTAAAAGACATGTGTCATTATCCTAAAACCTTGTTTTAACAAGTGTAAATAAAAGATGAACTCTAATGACAAGTGTCCTTAATTATTTTCTTTTTATTTTATTTTTATAAATTACAAATTCACTTATATAAACATTTTCATATATTCACTTCATTCCTTTCTATTTTCTTTTTCAAAACAAGAGAAACCCAAACTTCTTTCTCTAATACAAATCTGAAAACAAATTCTCTAATCTAAAATCTGAAATCAGAAATTCAAATGCCTCAAACCAAAATTCAACAACCTATAACTCATCTTCCAAATCAAAGATCAAACCGTAACCAAATTTCAATACCAAAACAAAGCCCTGCAAACACTCTTTTCAAATCTGCAATCAATTCAAGAAGCCTGTCTGCATTCATTTTCAACCTGGAAGCATGCATGTAGTTTAAATCAATTTAAAGCTTCAACAACTCAAGTTTAGAATCAGATTTAAAGAAGCATTCAAGTTAAAGTTTCAAAGAAATTTTGGTTGCTAAGGCATTCCAGTTTACAAATTTTAAAGACATTTCCAGCAATTCAAGTTCTAAAGGCTGTTTTCAAAAATCTGGAGGCTCTGTCTTCTTTAATCTGTGAGTAACTTTTAAAAATTTAAAATATAATTGGTTGCATGTTAGTATGGATGAATTTAAATGTGTATTACATGTATATATAAGTGAATGTCTGATGTGTATATTCATTTGTGTGCATGCTGTTTATAAGTGCTCTGTTCATCCTTTTGTTTTATGTGAGTAAACTCTTAATTTAAAAACAGTTTAAATTGCTGTGATTAAACTTGTTGCATGTGATGAAATGTTGTAGTAATATAGTATAAAGTTTTTACAGGAATACTTTGCTTTGAATTGGATGTATATATTTTATTAGTGGATATATAGATAAACTTAGAACCTGTCTCTGTTTTATAACCTGGTAAATAAACCCTTTCAAAAGCTAAATCTGGGTTATACTTTGATGTATAATGTTAAATATATGAAGTAATGTTATAATTATGTTTGCATGGATGATAATGTGTTATATATATATATATATATGTATATCTGTGCATATTGAAGTAGATGAATGTGTTTGACTCTGTTAGATATAACAGACTAACCAATTCAAATAAAAAATCAAAATCACTTACTCCAACTCTTTTCTGGCTATGATTATTAAAAGGAAAATGTTAGTAAGAATGAAATTTTATGTTTAAAATTTTTTTTTTCAAGAGGAATTATTCAGTAAATATTTCAAAAATAGGTTTTTACTGTGAAATCTTTTAAGGTCAGATAAATTGATCATTTTAATTTTCTGATTGGATCACATAAGCAGATTCATATTGCAATATGATGAATTTTAGGAATTAAAACATAATTTTTAGTTTAGTATAATTCGAGATATGCTGAGTTGATCGATTTTGGGTTATTTGTAAATTCCTGGTGATCGGCTAGCTTTCGAAGATTGAGATTTGGCATGGAGGGGCTGAGATGATTACTGATCATAAGAAAAATATGAAATGAATTTTTAATTCATTGTGGATAATGGTTTGGATCAAACTAGGGTTTTAGTCCTGCAATTTAGCTAGTGGTATTCGCGTGGCATTCGCGTCGTCATCACCACATTTCAGTCGATCGCGACTGGGGGAATCGCTGCGTGGATGGGGGAAATTGTTCTGGACGAAGAGGCATGTTCTCTGATGATCGTGAGCGCCGTGGAGAACGAGTTTTGACGATGTGGGTTTGATTCTGGGTTGCACTTGAAGCTCGATTTTGATAAAAAAATAATTTGGTATATTAGGTTGATCGAATCAAGTCTGGAGATCATCGTGGATGAGCAGATGGGTTCGTCGTCGATCGGAAATGGGTTGTGGAGCCGTGCACGTGCACGTGTGCACGGTAGAGCCTGGGTTAGTTCGTTAGTTTGGGAAGAAGTAGAAGATGCTCGGGTCGAATTCGATTTTTTTACGTGGGTTTCTCGAAGTGGCAGGAGATCGCGAGTGTCTCGGGATTTTGTGTGGGTTACTCGAAGTTTTTGTTGGATGGCTCGGTACTGTTAACTGGTTTTGATTGTAAAGTAAATTTAGTTGCCAGGTTTTGAAATTTAAAAAAAAAAGGGAAATCAAGTTCAGGTTTTATAAAGCAAAAGCAAGTTTAAATTAATTAAATTTCCAAAAAGAATGTTAGTCAAATTTAAAGTATGTTTAAAATTGAATATGTTTCAAAAATTTAAATGTTTAAATTTGTTTGTTTTTAAAAGTAAATATAAACTAGATTATTTTTGTAATTGAATTCAAAAGTGTTTTCAAGTAAATGTACTAGATCAAGTTTTTAAGAAAAGAAATTTAAACGAGTTTCTAAGTAAGTTTCAAAAATAAAGGTTAAACAAAGTGTTAAAATATATTTAAAGGAGATAAGATTAAAGAATATTTAATTAGAGTGTTTAATTAAGGTAAATGGTTTAGCTAAATTAATGAAGGTCCTATTAAGTAAATAAAGTATAATTACTTAATTAATTGAAGATAGGTAATTAATTATTCTAAGATAATTACTTTGGTTTAATTAAAGATAATCATTTTGGAAAATTGATTGAGTATAATTATTGAATATTTAGTTAATGAAAGGTAATTAAGGGTTAATTACTTTGATAATTAATAAAGGTTAATTAATGTGATTAATTAAGGAAAATTAATATATTTGATTAAGGATAATTAATATGATGAGTTAAGGTTATTTAATTAATTAATGTGATTAATTAAAGTTAAATTAATTAATGTGATTAATTAATAGAGGTGATTAATAAAGGATAATTACTTAATTTAAAAGTAATTAGTGGATAATTAATAAAAGTAATTTGTGGATAATTACTTAATGGAAATGATTTTGAGATTAATTAATGGGAGTAATTAAGGAATAATTACTTAGTATAATTAATTAATTAAGGTTTAATTAATTAAAGGTAAGTTATTAATAGTTAATTGATTTCTGTAATTAATTAAAGAATAATTACTTAATTAATTTAAATAGAATAATTAATTAAGAGTAATTAAGAATTATAATTAATGATGTAACTAAGATTGATTAATTAAGTAATAATTAATAATTGAAGTGATTAATTAATGTAATTAATTAAGGATTAATGTAATTAATTATAGTTGATTAATTTAATTATATTATAGTTAATTAATTAATGAAGTAATTAAAGGTTAATTACTATAAGTGGTTAAGAATAATTAATTTAAGTAATTAATTAAAGATAAATTACTTGAATGGAATTAAAGGGTAATTAAAGGATAATTAATTAATTTGTAATTAATTAATGATTAAGTAAGCAGGATTTATAGAATGAAGTAATTAATTTAATTCATTTTAAATTAATTAGAAATGGTATAAATCATGACTTAAGAATGGATGATAATATTGAATGCTTTGCATTGATTGATATCTCTGATGAGATATATGCTGTGTGATATGGATGTTTAGTTGAATTGTGATGATAATATGGATTATCTGATAATGTTGATTATCTGTTGTGAATTATCTTTCTTTGTGTATAAAGATAATGAATTGAATTGTTTTAACTTTAAAACAACTTGGCCTTAAAAGATACGCTTTGGATTTCGATGAGACCGGGATCGGGTTTCCGTATACCGGATTTCCAGGTCTGGAGACCCGAATACCACATCGATCCAAATTAACGATAGGTCGTGAATCAAGTGAAGATGAAGATTCAGAGTGCAAGGGTTATTGTCGTTAACTCTGAGGGTGATTCCAAAACGAGTGTAACGAGATAATGCCTTCGGTTTCGTTCGAACCCGGAACGAACTTATATGGATTGAATGCTTTCAGAACATCGTCAGGTGGACGATGAGCATTCTAAGAGATGTGTTCTTTTCTAAGGTAATTGTGACCTCAAGCCTCACAAACCGGGAATGGCTAAAACAGGGGAGGTGCAGCAAGGTTAGTGGGTAGCACCCAAGTAGGACAAGATTACCTCTGTCTAGAAGTCCCTTCTTATTTCGGCTTAGTGTGTGCGGTTGCTGATCCCAACCGTGAGGTATCTTGTGCGGGAATTATCCAGTAAGGGATGTTCCGGCCTTGTGTTGCAGGGGATTGGGAGTGATCCTCGGTACGGTGATCTAGGCCACGTACTGTAACGGGCGGTACCCCGGTAGCCCTGCCATTGTATGGAATCCAAACTCCAATAAGTGCCGTACGTATTAGTTGTGCCCAACTATGTTGGAATGTGAGATGTAAGCATTTCAGCTATTTCTGTATTTTACTTGAAAACCCTAGACCCTATTATAATACAATCGAATTTCCTATCAAATGTTTTGGTTAGCGTAAGGTAAAAACTTACCCATGTTTATGTGTGGGAAGTCTTACGTGATACCTTTTCTTTCAAAAGGTTTTGAAGTTAAGCAAGTTTAACCTGTTACTCACACCAGACCCATGTCTGACCCAAGTTGTTTATTTCTGTTTTATAAACTCTTGGGTACTCAAATTTTTACGAGTAGCCAAGGGATTCAGGTTAGCCTTGACGAATTGTGGAGGAGCAATGGAGCAGGAGGCTTCGGCGTTGTAGATAGATAGTAGTTTCCGCTGTGTTGATTTTGTATTGATCTCTGTATTGTATTGAGAGGTAATAACTAGACAGATGTTTATAACTGTCTAGTATATGATATGTAATCTGTGTAACTCTGATAAGTGTTGTATATGATACTATGTAATAGTTATATGATATATTATATTTTGTTCCGTTTCCGCTGTGAGTATTTGTGTTGTTTTCTTTCTCTTTCTCTTTCTCTTCTTTTCTATTTCTCACCCCTTTCTTTCTTATTAACGATGCGACTTTCTGTGGAGAGAAAGTCGTGGTCGTTACAGTGGTATCAGAGCTGTAGGTTGAGTGAATACCTAGGCTCTGAAGTGGTGTCTATCTTGAGAGCGCGTAATTGTTAGTTATATAAAAAATGTTTTATATTGTGTTAATTGATCGGTTGAGTGGTATATGGATTCTGGTCAATACGAGTAGCTAACGTTATTGATAGGGATCTCTAAACACTTGAACCAGGCCAACGAACACAATATTGTTTTAAAGAGGTAAATGAAATAATTTTACCCAGAAATAATTTCTATATAAAAAAAAATATATATATATCATTTTAAATATATATGTATTTCTACCTATTTATTGGGTTACCTGTTCGGGTTTTCCAATATAAGTTATAAAGGTAGATAAGGTGGTAGTGTGTGTAACACAATTACCAATAGTTGGAGTTTGAATGTTTGAGGTTGGAAG
Organism: Allium fistulosum; assembly: GCA_030737815.1. Classification (NCBI taxonomy): domain Eukaryota; kingdom Viridiplantae; phylum Streptophyta; class Magnoliopsida; order Asparagales; family Amaryllidaceae; genus Allium; species Allium fistulosum. The sequence goes on along the minus strand of CM060902.1, from coordinate 1,580,920,521 downwards.
TATATATCGAGACTGTAAACCCAATACCGTCTCGAGTAAGCTTTGCTGTGGTGAAGGATTTCATCGATCTCCGAAGGAAACTGTAATGGTTCGGAGTTTATCTTTGAAGTTTGGATGAGTAAAGTTGGATCTGTCGGTTGAACAGAAGCGAGTGATGGTATCTTGGTAACTTCTGGAAGAAGTAGCTGTATGATGAGATACAGTGACGATGGATGTTCCCGAAGATGTTTTCTTTGGAACAAGATTAAGGAAGTGTGAATGTTTCGGTGTTGTGGCTGAGTTCAGCATGAAGTTTCTACTTTGGTTTGGAGTCCGAGTTTCTCGAAGAGCTTTGGATAGGAGCATCAGTGTCAGCAGTGCTACTCGGAGTGTTCTGTGATGGCAAGAAGTTTTCTAGCTGAGCAGTTTTTCTGGAAGTGAAGTTCAGAAGCAGCAGAGTGGATCCATTTCTTCGATAAATTGGATAAATTAGTGTAAGCTGTTCTGATTGGTAAAGAGAGAACAGTCTGTTTGGAATTAGGTTGGGTTGATCGCAAAAGTGACTTGCGATTGTCTGAGTGTTCTCTTGGGTTGTCAGAGTTTTTCTGGGTGTCTTCAGAGAAGTCAGAAGTTTGTCCGCATCTGAAGGTTGAGTTTTCTTATCGACTGGATTCCAGGAGTGATACCAGTGGTTCAGCTAGTGGAGGGATATTTCCTAGAGATGGAATTGGTGAAACAACTCAAGTTTTGCTGGAGTATCCGAGTTTTCTTTATGGATCAGTGAATCTTATTTCTAGAAGTGAGTTGTCCAGTCTGTGCTTGTGTTCTACTTCAGATCAGAATTGAGCAGCGAAAGTAGTTTGGAGTGTATCTCTGGATGGGAGAAGTAAGTTTGGAATCTACTGATGTTGTGAAGTAGAGTTATGTTTAGATCTAGTTTGTGTTCTGATTTGGATAAGTAATTGGTCTACTTGGTTGAATTGTCAGTTCGGATAACTGGAATTCATTGTGTTTTACGTATCTCTGAGGGAGTACGTATTTGATCTATCTTTGGTTTTAGAATCAGCAGTTTTGGGAAGTTTGGTTATTGAGTCAGACTCGTCTGTAGTCTGATAGTCTGTTTAGTTCTGTAGATCTAGATGAGTAGGAGATCTATAGCTTAGTATTTTAGATTGTTTGTAGAGCGAGTATCCCGGTATATATATATACTTGGGGAAACTCGAGGAATTTTATCTAGAATTTAGTCTAGATAGTTTGAATTGTTTGATTGGATGATTTGGTTGCTATGGTTGCTAGCATATGGATGATAGTATATGCTTGTGTTTTAAATTTAAATCTTTAATAAGATTATTAAATTACCTTTGTTTAAATTTCGGGGACGAAATTATTTTAAGGGGGAAGGAATGTAATATCCCGGAAATTTTGACAATATCAATTTAATAATCTGTTGAATAATTAAATTGATATGGATGATCTTTGATAATAAGATTTGAATTTAATTTAATAATCTGATTAAATTAATATTAATTGGTAATTTTATCTTTTAAAATCTAATAAGATATTTTCTATTTGAGTAATATATATATTTATTTATATATATTGTAAATAGAAGCTTTGGTAAATTGGAAATTTAGATTTAGTTTAATCTGGACTTTTCAAAGTTATTTAAATAAATAACATTTTAGTTTTAAATATACTTTGGATAAATGTTTAAATTTGTTAAGATATATTTTAACTTAAGTTTAAATAAGATTTACAAAAATTGGTTTGTTTTATTTCTTTTTAAATATTTCTTGATAATATAATCTCTTGTTTAAATTATAAAATATGTTAATTTCAAATAATAAGTATAATGTATTATTTTTAATATATATGAATTTTAATGCTAAAAGGAATTGTTATTTTAAATGGAATAAATAGTGTATGTAAATATATATAACTTGACTTTTAAATTGAATCTTAGGATTTAACTTTATTTAAATTTGAATTTAAAGTTTTGAAATTCAAAAGAATACATATTTAAATTGTTGGATATTATAATATTTGTATAAACTTATATTTATAAAATATAATTAGTTTTTGTTTCTCTTTAATATATATAGATAAGTGTTTAGATAAATAAGAAAAAGGCTTTTTAAATAACTTTTAAAATAAATAGAAATATGTAAAATTACTTAAAAGACATGTGTCATTATCCTAAAACCTTGTTTTAACAAGTGTAAATAAAAGATGAACTCTAATGACAAGTGTCCTTAATTATTTTCTTTTTATTTTATTTTTATAAATTACAAATTCACTTATATAAACATTTTCATATATTCACTTCATTCCTTTCTATTTTCTTTTTCAAAACAAGAGAAACCCAAACTTCTTTCTCTAATACAAATCTGAAAACAAATTCTCTAATCTAAAATCTGAAATCAGAAATTCAAATGCCTCAAACCAAAATTCAACAACCTATAACTCATCTTCCAAATCAAAGATCAAACCGTAACCAAATTTCAATACCAAAACAAAGCCCTGCAAACACTCTTTTCAAATCTGCAATCAATTCAAGAAGCCTGTCTGCATTCATTTTCAACCTGGAAGCATGCATGTAGTTTAAATCAATTTAAAGCTTCAACAACTCAAGTTTAAAATCAGATTTAAAGAAGCATTCAAGTTAAAGTTTCAAAGCAATTTTGGTTGCTAAGGCATTCCAGTTTACAAATTTTAAAGACATTTCCAGCAATTCAAGTTCTAAAGGCCGTTTTCAAAAATCTGGAGGCTCTGTCTTCTTTAATCTGTGAGTAACTTTTAAAAATTTAAAATATAATTGGTTGCATGTTAGTATGGATGAATTTAAATGTGTATTACATGTATATATAAGTGAATGTCTGATGTGTATATTCATTTGTGTGCATGCTGTTTATAAGTGCTCTGTTCATCCTTTTGTTTTATGTGAGTAAACTCTTAATTTAAAAACAGTTTAAATTGCTGTGATTAAACTTGTTGCATGTGATGAAATGTTGTAGTAATATAGTATAAAGTTTTTACAGGAATACTTTGCTTTGAATTGGATGTATATATTTTATTAGTGGATATATAGATAAACTTAGAACCTGTCTCTGTTTTATAACCTGGTAAATAAACCCTTTCAAAAGCTAAATCTGGGTTATACTTTGATGTATAATGTTAAATATATGAAGTAATGTTATAATTATGTTTGCATGGATGATAATGTGTTATATATATATATATATGTATGTATATCTGTGCATATTGAAGTAGATGAATGTGTTTGACTCTGTTAGATATAACAGACTAACCAATTCAAATAAAAAATCAAAATCACTTACTCCAACTCTTTTCTGGCTATGATTATTAAAAGGAAAATGTTAGTAAGAATGAAATTTTATGTTTAAATTTTTTTTTTTCAAGAGGAATTATTCAGTAAATATTTCAAAAATAGGTTTTTACTGTGAAATCTTTTAAGGTCAGATAAATTGATCATTTTAATTTTCTGATTGGATCACATAAGCAGATTCATATTGCAATATGATGAATTTTAGGAATTAAAACATAATTTTTAGTTTAGTATAATTCGAGATATGCTGAGTTGATCGATTTTGGGTTATTTGTAAATTCCTGGTGATCGGCTAGCTTTCGAAGATTGAGATTTGGCATGGAGGGGCTGAGATGATTACTGATCATAAGAAAAATATGAAATGAATTTTTAATTCATTGTGGATAATGGTTTGGATCAAACTAGGGTTTTAGTCCTGCAATTTAGCTAGTGGTATTCGCGTGGCATTCGCGTCGTCATCACCACATTTCAGTCGATCGCGACTGGGGGAATCGCTGCGTGGATGGGGGAAATTGTTCTGGACGAAGGGGCATGTTCTCTGATGATCGTGAGCGCCGTGGAGAACGAGTTTTGACGATGTGGGTTTGATTCTGGGTTGCACTTGAAGCTCGATTTTGATAAAAAAATAATTTGGTATATTAGGTTGATCGAATCAAGTCTGGAGATCATCGTGGATGAGCAGATGGGTTCGTCGTCGATCGGAAATGGGTTGTGGAGCCGTGCACGTGCACGTGTGCACGGTAGAGCCTGGGTTAGTTCGTTAGTTTGGGAAGAAGTAGAAGATGCTCGGGTCGAATTCGATTTTTTTACGTGGGTTTCTCGAAGTGGCAGGAGATCGCGAGTGTCTCGGGATTTTGTGTGGGTTACTCGAAGTTTTTGTTGGATGGCTCGGTACTGTTAACTGGTTTTGATTGTAAAGTAAATTTAGTTGCCAGGTTTTGAAATTTAAAAAAAAAAAGGGAAATCAAGTTCAGGTTTTATAAAGCAAAAGCAAGTTTAAATTAATTAAATTTCCAAAAAGAATGTTAGTCAAATTTAAAGTATGTTTAAAATTGAATATGTTTCAAAAATTTAAATGTTTAAATTTGTTTGTTTTTAAAAGTAAATATAAACTAGATTATTTTTGTAATTGAATTCAAAAGTGTTTTCAAGTAAATGTACTAGATCAAGTTTTTAAGAAAAGAAATTTAAACGAGTTTCTAAGTAAGTTTCAAAAATAAAGGTTAAACAAAGTGTTAAAATATATTTAAAGGAGATAAGATTAAAGAATATTTAATTAGAGTGTTTAATTAAGGTAAATGGTTTAGCTAAATTAATGAAGGTCCTATTAAGTAAATAAAGTATAATTACTTAATTAATTGAAGATAGGTAATTAATTATTCTAAGATAATTACTTTGGTTTAATTAAAGATAATCATTTTGGAAAATTGATTGAGTATAATTATTGAATATTTAGTTAATGAAAGGTAATTAAGGGTTAATTACTTTGATAATTAATAAAGGTTAATTAATGTGATTAATTAAGGAAAATTAATATATTTGATTAAGGATAATTAATATGATGAGTTAAGGTTATTTAATTAATTAATGTGTTTAATTAAAGTTAAATTAATTAATGTGATTAATTAATAGAGGTGATTAATAAAGGATAATTACTTAATTTAAAAGTAATTAGTGGATAATTAATAAAAGTAATTTGTGGATAATTACTTAATGGAAATGATTTTGAGATTAATTAATGGGAGTAATTAAGGAATAATTACTTAGTATAATTAATTAATTAAGGTTTAATTAATTAAAGGTAAGTTATTAATAGTTAATTGATTTCTGTAATTAATTAAAGAATAATTACTTAATTAATTTAAATAGAATAATTAATTAAGAGTAATTAAGAATTATAATTAATGATGTAACTAAGATTGATTAATTAAGTAATAATTAATAATTGAAGTGATTAATTAATGTAATTAATTAAGGATTAATGTAATTAATTATAGTTGATTAATTTAATTATATTATAGTTAATTAATTAATGAAGTAATTAAAGGTTAATTACTATAAGTGGTTAAGAATAATTAATTTAAGTAATTAATTAAAGATAAATTACTTGAATGGAAATAAAGGGTAATTAAAGGATAATTAATTAATTTGTAATTAATTAATGATTAAGTAAGCAGGATTTATAGAATGAAGTAATTAATTTAATTCATTTTAAATTAATTAGAAATGGTATAAATCATTACTTAAGAATGGATGATAATATTGAATGCTTTGCATTGATTGATATCTCTGATGAGATATATGCTGTGTGATATGGATGTTTAGTTGAATTGTGATGATAATATGGATTATCTGATAATGTTGATTATCTGTTGTGAATTATCTTTCTTTGTGTATAAAGATAATGAATTGAATTGTTTTAACTTTAAAACAACTTGGCCTTAAAAGATACGCTTTGGATTTCGATGAGACCGGGATCGGGTTTCCGTATACCGGATTTCCAGGTCTGGAGACCCGAATACCACATCGATCCAAATTAACGATAGGTCGTGAATCAAGTGAAGATGAAGATTCAGAGTGCAAGGGTTATTGTCGTTAACTCTGAGGGTGATTCCAAAACGAGTGTAACGAGATAATGCCTTCGGTTTCGTTCGAACCCGGAACGAACTTATATGGATTGAATGCTTTCAGAACATCGTCAGGTGGACGATGAGCATTCTAAGAGATGTGTTCTTTTCTAAGGTAATTGTGACCTCAAGCCTCACAAACCGGGAATGGCTAAAACAGGGGAGGTGCAGCAAGGTTAGTGGGTAGCACCCAAGTAGGACAAGATTACCTCTGTCTAGAAGTCCCTTCTTATTTCGGCTTAGTGTGTGCGGTTGCTGATCCCAACCGTGAGGTATCTTGTGCGGGAATTATCCAGTAAGGGATGTTCCGGCCTTGTGTTGCAGGGGATTGGGAGTGATCCTCGGTACGGTGATCTAGGCCACGTACTGTGACGGGCGGTACCCCGGTAGCCCTGCCATTGTATGGAATCCAAACTCCAATAAGTGCCGTACGTATTAGTTGTGCCCAACTATGTTGGAATGTGAGATGTAAGCATTTCAGCTATTTCTGTATTTTACTTGAAAACCCTAGACCCTATTATAATACAATCGAATTTCCTATCAAATGTTTTGGTTAGCGTAAGGTAAAAACTTACCCATGTTTATGTGTGGGAAGTCTTACGTGATACCTTTTCTTTCAAAAGGTTTTGAAGTTAAGCAAGTTTAACCTGTTACTCACACCAGACCCATGTCTGACCCAAGTTGTTTATTTCTGTTTTATAAACTCTTGGGTACTCAAATTTTTACGAGTAGCCAAGGGATTCAGGTTAGCCTTGACGAATTGTGGAGGAGCAATGGAGCAGGAGGCTTCGGCGTTGTAGATAGATAGTAGTTTCCGCTGTGTTGATTTTGTATTGATCTCTGTATTGTATTGAGAGGTAATAACTAGACAGATGTTTATAACTGTCTAGTATATGATATGTAATCTGTGTAACTCTGATAAGTGTTGTATATGATACTATGTAATAGTTATATGATATATTATATTTTGTTCCGTTTCCGCTGTGAGTATTTGTGTTGTTTTCTTTCTCTTTCTCTTCTTTTCTATTTCTCACCCCTTTCTTTCTTATTAACGATGCGACTTTCTGTGGAGAGAAAGTCGTGGTCGTTACAAGGAAGCTCCATGCTTCTTGTTCGGAAGGAATGGAAAAGAAACTACTCTGAAGCGGAACTGAAAATGATACTGAATGGAAGAAGTGCCAAGTAGAAGAGTAGATCCTCCTAAAAATAGAATGCCACAATGAAGATGAAGGTGTCGTGTATCTGAGGTGGAACTGCTAGTGGTCCTGAGAGGAAAACTCTGCTCTGATGACCTCTCTGCAATCCGAAATCCTACAATCTGAAGTCACGAGTACCTGCAAAGTGAACCTAACACCCTATCATCCATACCTGTGTCTAAAGAATGACAATGAAAATAGTTAGAATGATACATATATATGTATATATATATATAATTTATATACATATATGTATGAATGAGGTAGGAGATAAAATACCTAAATAAGACTAACTGGACAAATACTAAAGAATTAAAAGATTTATAAACTAATACCAACAATGACTAATACAATAATTGAAACAAATCTTAAAATATTCTTATGGACCTTTGATCATAAGTAAGTTATGATTAACAGTGAGATCGTCATATAAGTTTGAAAAAATATTAATACTACAATTGTTAATGTTAAAAATATTATTATTGTGTTTAAAAAGATTAATATTATAACTAACCTTATTAAGATACCCTTAAATAGGTTATTTTTAGCTAATTTATATTTGGGATTAGAAATCCAATCAAAACAAAATGAAGAAATTATAAAAATTAATTTATTAAAGTGACAATTATTATTATTATTAAATATTCTTTGACTTCTTTCAAACCAAATATACCAACAAATAATAATTAATAAAGTGTCTAGTAAGAATCTAATATTCTTTTTGAACCTAAATCTAAAATTATTCCAGTAGAAGTCACAGTAAGAAATTTTAGTTATTATATTAAAGTTAAAAATTTTAAGAGTATTATTTAGAATATAATAAGAATCCATGCAATCATAGTATATATGTTTAATACCTTCAAAATGCAGATTACAAAAATAACATTTATTATCATTTTGGATGTTTTTTCTCTTTTAAAATTCTATAGTATTAAGTTTTCCATGCAGTGTTAACCACATGTGAATTTTAGATTTAGGAGGAGCATTAGATTTCCAAATAAATTTAAAAGAGTTGTTTATTATACCCGAAAAATTAATAAATCTATAAAACGAATTAGAAGTATATTTCTTACTCTTATCCCATTCCCAACTAATAATATCATTATCATTATCAATATTATAAAGATTTAATCTAGCATAAAGCAAAGAACGTTGCCTAAGAGTTGAACCTACTAAAATTCTATTAAAACTAAAATTCCAAGGAGGATCGTTTTCAGGAGAAAAAACTTCAATAATTAAAGCATACTTAAAATTACAAATTTCATAAAGCTCTTTAAATTCTATCTTAAGAGGTAAAACGGAAATCCAATGGTCATGCCAGAAAGAAGTACAATTACCAGAATGAACTATTGTATTAGTACCTAGGTTAAAAATCTCATGACATTTTAAAATGGATTTCCAAAAATTAGATAGATTTTGAGTGACTAGAGAAGTAATTTGATATAAATTGATACAACCATTATAGTAATATTTTGAAACGATCTCTTTCCCAGTAGCGTTATCATTAATATCCTTAAACTTCCATAACCACTTACCTAGTAAGGACAAATTCATATTACGCAAATTAATTACTCCTAAGCCACCTTCCTTTTTAGCTTTACAAACGGTTTGCCAATTTACTAAACATTTTATGCTATTATTACAATTTTCCCCACTCCATAAGAATCTCTTCTAATTTTGTCTATTTTACTATAACCCAATCTGGAAATAGATGCTTGGACATCCAATAAATCGGGAGGGCGGATAAAACAGAATTTATTAAAACTAATCTACCAGCTCTAGATAAAAATCTCCCATTCCAATTAGAGATCCTATTTTTTGATTTTATCAATGATTATAAGCCAGTCATCATGTTTGAGTTTAGTAGGTCTAATCACAAAACCAAGATAGTCAAAAGGAAAGTTCATAGTTTTGCAATTTAGAGTATTAGCGACTAAGTTTTCAACTTTTTCAAAATCGTTTAAAACTAAAACAGAACTTTTATCAAAATTTATTTTTAAACCTGATAGAAGTTCAAAACTGTATAAAATAAACTTAAGGTTGATAACGTGTCTAGGTAAATGGGAGGAAAAAAAGCAAGGTATCACCGGCAAATTGGAGGACCGATATACCATTACGCGATATGTCATTGCCTACACATCCTAGAGATCCATTATCAACTGCTCTTTTAATAATCTTAGCAAAAACATCAGCGGCTAAGTTAAATAATAAAGGCGATAAAGGATCCCCTTGCCTTAAACCTCGCTTAGATTGAATTTTATTACCTAATGTACCGTTAACCATAATACTAGAGTTACCAGTTCTAAGCAAATTCATAATCCAGCTTATCCATCTATGACCAAAACCTCTAGCATGAAAGATATCTACAAGAAAATCCCAATCTACCGAATCAAAAGCTTTTGCGAAGTCCAGTTTTAAAATCACACAAGTTATATTATTCTTACAACAGTGATTAATGTATTCTTGAACAACAGCCACTCCATCAGTGATATTTCTCCCTTTAATAAAAGCCGATTGTGAACAATCAATTAAATCATTCATTCTTATACTAAGTCTATTAGCTAGAACTTTAGAAATAATTTTAACAGAACAGTTAATCAAAGAGATAGGTCTAAAATCTTTTAAATTTTTAGCTCCTACTTTTTTGTGTAATAAAATAACATTTGCATAATTAAATCTTTCTAATTGCAAATTACAATTATAAAAATCGTTAAACATATTAACTAAATCAAGTTTTAAAACGTCCCAAAAGGTTTTATAAAAGAAAATTGGGAACCCATCTGGGCCCGGGGATTTATCACCTGGCAAGTCATTAATAGCTTTTCTAATTTCCTCTTCAGTAAAAGGATTATCTAACTCAGATAGATCAACAAAATTGAAATAATTGATTCACTTGGCCATAGGATAGAAAATTATATACAGACACAGGATTGATTAAATTAAATGATTTTAAAATTTTTGATTTGAAATTATTTAAATGATTTTATTTTAAAAAATAAAATCGAATTTATGGAAATCGAATTATTTTCGAACTGGAGCTTGAAATGTTGAAATTTAAATTTCGTAAACATAATTGTTTAATTAATCGAAGATAAGATTTTTAAGTCAATAATCGAAATATGATATGAATTTCAGAAAATGATTTGTCTTAAAAGATTGGACTTTTATTTGAACTTTAGATATTGCTAAGAAAAAGTGATATAAAATGATATTTCGAAATTGAGCTCGGATTTGAATTTTATTTGAAGATTTGGATTTTAAATTGGATATTGAAGGTAAATTTGATTTAAGTGTTTTGAATTGGTATTTTGAAAATCTAACTCGGAATTTTTATAAATCGAAATGGTTTAAATTTGATGAATTGAGTTGAAATTAATTTGGAATTGGATTTGAAATTAACTTGGAATTGGAATCGAAATTAATTTGGAATTTGAATTGAAATTAATTTGGAATTGGAATTGAAATTTAATTGGAATTGAAATTGAAATTTATTTGGAATCGAAGTAAAATTTGTCTTAAAATCGGAATTGAATCAATTTAATCGAAATGGAAATTGGAATTGATTTGAATTGAGAATTTAGAATTGAATTGGTTTGAATTTGAAACTATTTTTAAATGAATTATTTTAGTATAAATGGTTTAAAATCTATATTCTTTAAATATTCAAATTATTTTGATTTTCCACACTATTTTAATATATAAACCATTTTTATTACTCAAACTATTTTCTATTAAACAATTTTAACTATTTAGACCATTTTCTAAAAATTCAAACTGGTCAAAAGGGTGGAGTGTTTATATTTAAATCTTGGATTTAAATGCGAATTGGGTTAAAGTGGAGTTATAACCTAAATTGTAATTCGAATCAAAATTTTGAAGTGAAATAGGTATATCGAACTGAATGCACATGTTGAAATAAAAATATGATTTGTGAAACGAATATGATGATTTCAGAATGGATTTTATTTTTGAAACAAATATGATATTTTGATATCAAATATGAATTGTTTTCGAAATATAAAAGTATCAATCGGTGTGTAAAATGATATTTAGTTGTTAAAGAGACCGGGGCCTACTATTGGCATACTCTCTATCAATATTGAAACCACTTTAACAACTGTGTACACGGTGGATGATATCCAGAATGTAGTGGTTGAATTGGCGACATTTACTGGAATGAAGTAAGAGAATGAGGATGGATAGCTTTGACACTCATGTCATAATTAAAATGACTAAAACAGGAGCTTATGTCTGGCTACTGAGGTTATCTACCTCTAGCGACATTGATCCCTCGTATTACTATTGTGATTTCGTATTTGATGGGTGCACCTTTTTCGTTTGGATTGATTGTCACGGTCAGCCACGGATGGGTTACAACCAACCAAAAAGGGTAAAATGGTAGAATCCTACCTTGGGCCTTGTCTCACGTGCCTTGTCATATTTATCCTTATATGAGCCCATTACGACCTTATTTTAGTATTGTACCTATAAGGGACTAACTGGCTACCGACATTACTGATTTTGATACAGGACCTACATAGACTACATGGTATAAAAATGTGTTATGGGGGATAATGTAAAGCCTTAATTTTATTTTGATATTTATTTTACTGGTAGACATTATCTATTATAGCGTACACTATTATATATAAATAGTTTAACGGATCCTTAGGAGATGGAAAATCCCGTAACATCTCTTAAGTTATTACACGCACGTTATATACTGGATAGGAGATGTAACATCCCGTAAACATCTCTGACGCCTTGGCACTCATGTTTTATGCGATATCGGTTGAACTTACATAAGAGTATTTTTGTCCTGACTGGAGTGTTTTCTCTTTTCATTACGCTCGGGTCAGCCTTAAGTTTTCAGTGTATTGTAGATCATTTTTTTGAAGGACGAAGACAAAGTTTTGGTATATTATTACTATTATTATTCTCTGCATCATGCTGTTCTGCTGCATTATTTATTTATCCCTGATGTGTATATATAACTCTGATAAATTGTATAAGTTATAATCAAATGTATAGTAAATAGCTTCATGAACTGTTATTTGATGATTATATTTTATCGTTCCGTTGTGAGATTCTGTGTTTGTTTTCTTCTTCTTTTCTTATTTTTCTTAATTAACCTCATTGATTATCTACGTTCCGGATTGTTTAAGTTGGACATGTGTGGATTATTATCGATTAAACCTTTAGAAATGTGGGTCGTTACATTTTGTCTTTTCAAATCAAAAATTCCTTTTGAAAATTTTTCTCTCTCTTTTTCAAAATAAGATGTTTTGTTCATCTAGAAAATCTTTGACAATTATAAAATTATTTTTTAAAACACCAAGTTGATTTTCTAAATTTAATTTCTCATTTTTCAATTTCTCATTTTCAAGTTCGACAGATTTCATCTTTCCTAAAATAATAAAATTAAGCTTTGAGCTCTTATACTAACTAATTCATTATTATCATTACTGAAATTTGTAAATCAGAAAGTACCGTTTTGTAGTCCTCATTGGTGCCTTTGACAGGGAAATTTTTTGTTGTATTTCAATTGGATCTTTTTCTGGCCATTATTCTATGATGGTGTGACGATCGATAGAATTCCAAGCTCTGATACCAAATGAAAATGGTGCTATGGATCGTAATATGGAATAGTAACTAAAGTTATCTACTAGTATGGAATAAAAATAAAAGTAAATGACACCAGGGATTTTTATGCTGGTTCAAACTCCCGTTCTACGTCCAGTCTCAGACTCCTTCTGGAATTTAACTATCAACCCTCACTTAACCTGGAGGAACAGGTATTACACCGCCTGAGCAACCGAACATGACTTCTACCGCCTAGACAACTGAATAAGACTTATACTGCCTGAGCAACCAAACAGGATTTCCAATACAAATAGTAAAGTTGTTTCTGACTGAATAGCACTGATAAGACAATAACATACACCCTTCCTATAACCTTCTCCTTTGTGGTATACCATGTAATTCGTGAAGATAGGAAGTCTATTAAATCACTTAATGAGGTTTGCTTGAATGAACAAGTGATTTGAATGAAATATTAGTTGGAAATGGTAAGATAGTTTAGACAATAAGAATGAGAATTTAAATCAGAAAATTGGTGATTAAAACAATTGATTTCATGGCTATATATAGTGTTTAAGAGTAGCAATTGTTCATGAAAGGTCGCTGTGAAAGAATATGGAAGCATCTCTTGAATCAAGAGTTGTATCTTTTTGCTGAAATGAAGCTTTTCTTCAAAAATATAGCCGTTATGAAGATTTAGTCGACTGAGTGAAAAGATTTAGCCGACTGAATCGATTGAAAATCGATGCAGCAAGAAAACAGTGCAAAAAACATGTAATTCAATCGATTGAATATTCAAATAAAGTTGTGCATATGCACAGAATTCAGTCGACTGAATGACCTTGTTCAGTCGACTTAATTCTGTTGATGAATAAAAATTGCCTTAGCTCATTTGATTAGAGTACTTGCTTTCCAAACCAGTGACCCGAGTTCGGGTCTTACTCCATGCATTTTTAAAAACTTGATTTTTCATTTAAAATATGATCTCACCAATGACCCGAATTCGAGTTTGAAAAAATGATGCGATGGATCGTAATATGGAATAGTTGCTAAAGTTATCTACTAGTGCTGCTTAAAAATAAAATTAAAGAATAAAACAAATGACACTAAGGATTTTTATACTGGTTCGAACTACCGTTCTACGTTCAATCCCAGACTTCTTCTGGAATTTAACTATCAACCCTCACTTAACCTGAATGAACATCTATTACACCGCCTAAGCAACCGAACATGACTTCTACCGTCTAGACAACAGAATAGGACTTCTACCGCCCGAGCAACTGAACAGGATTTCTAATACAAATATTAAGTTGTTTTTGACTGAATATGCTCTTGAGTAGCACTGATAAGTCAATAACGTACACCCTTCCTATAATCTTCTTCTTTGTGGTATACCGTGTAATTCGTGAAGATAGAAAGTTTATTAAATCGCATAATGAGATTATGAACAAGTGATTTGAATGAAATATTGATTTCAAATGGCAAGATAGTTTAGACAATAAGAATGAGAATTTAAATCAGAAAATTGGTGATTAAAAAAATTGATTTCATGGCTATATATAGTGTTTAAGATTTGCAATTATTCATGAAAGGTCACTATGAAAGAATATGGAAGCATCTCTTGAATCAAGAGTTGTATCTTTTTACTGAAATGAAGTGTCTCTTCAAAAATATAGTCGTTATGAAGATTTAGCCGATTGAGTAAAAAGATTCAGCCGACTGAATCGATTGAAAATCGATGCAGCAAGAAAACAGTGCAAAAAACATGTAATTCAGTAGACTGAAATGTATGATTCAGTCGACTGAATATTCAAATAAAGTTGTGCATATGCACAGAATTCAGTCGACTGAATGAGCTTGTTCAATCGACTTAATTCTGTTGATGAATAAAAATTGCCTTAGCTTATTTGATTAGAGCACTTGCTTTCTAAAGTAGTGACCTGGGTTTGAGTCTTGCTCCATGCATTTTTGAAAACTTGATTTTTCATTTAAAATATGATCTCACCAATGACCCGATTAAAGTCTTGCTTCATATATTATTTTTAATTTTTTTCTATTGTTTTTATAAAATGTTTCGAATGTGTATGTATATGTGTCTATACCACTATGAGAAGATTTTAACATTTGTAAACTCTAGACATGACACTCTATGACTAATAATACTTTGTTTGTCACCTTCGTCTTGTCTCTATCGTGTATATCTCTTCTTATATCTCCATATACATACTTTTATCCTCTTTTGTACTGTGTATCTTCATGTTGAACTTATTTGTTTGTCTCTTTTTGATACTCATGTACCTGCAAGTTAGCTTAGAGGTTCTTTGGCATAATTGTATAATTGTTGTCATTAAAATTCAACAATAGAGGTTCTAACGTTTAATCCCTTCACCTATAAAGAAACTAATAACACCAATCCCATTCGAAACACTTCTTTTTACATTACACTATTTTGGAAACCCAAGGACTCAATCGTATGGATATGTAAAATACAGGGTTTCCAATCCTAGTAAGAAAAGGAGGGAAACAAATACTCAATTTGTGAGTATATAATATAGAATTTCATACTCGATCTCGTAGATATATATAGAATTCTGTGGAAAGCCGTATTCGATGAAAGTCGTATGTACGGCTTGGAGGGAGATCTTTCATATCTTTCAAGATCCACTCGGATTTATGTTCTTAATTTCCTGGCGGGGACATTGCCAGGAATTAATTGAAACTTTAGCATGGGCTCATAAATGCACACCTTTGACCAATTTGATTCGATGGAGAGATACTCCAGTGGCTCTTTCCATCGTGCAAGCAAGATTGGTTGGATTAACGCATTTTTCTATGGATTATACATTTACTTATGCAGCTTTTTTGATTACCTCTACATTAGGAAAATTTGATTAATTTAGTTCTTTTTTTACTGTGTCAGCAACAATCTCATTTCTTTCGATAAAGAAGGGATCCATTGAGGATAAAAAATTTAGAAGACATGAGTGTTGCAGGCGTGCCTCCAAGAGAAGTATTATTCACCATTAAGAAGTCATTTCCCAAAAAAATATCAACTCAAATTGGACTGAATAGTTAATTTAACTCATATTTTGGTGTATTGAATGCTCGTTAAAATTTGATTTTATTGAAGGTTCGTTTGTATATTGACAGTGGAAAGATTCGTTGATAATGTTAGCTATTTAATGTATTGAAAGCGTTAAAATTGCATTGACGGTGCTAAAATTTTATCTTATTGTATTAACAATGCTTTTTAATGTATTGCCATTGTTAAAACTGTGTTGACAATGGTAAATTTTAATTTTATTGCATTAGCAGTCATAGTAATAAGTGTTTGTATTGACAGTGCTTAATATTGTATTGACACTGCTTAATATTGTATGTGGCGGTTGAACACAGCCGTTTCTCACATAGTTTAGTTCGGCCATTCATAACCGACTAGAGCGTCATTTACATGCTTTATACAATAACGGTGGTTAAACAACAGTTGGTTAACGTAGCATACGGTTGAACATCGCCGTTGGGTAACCCCAAATGTGGAACCTCTCGCTTACACGGTGTAACACCACCGAAAACAATAAATGAATCACGACTAATGGTGGCCAAACAGTACTCAACCCTATTAATGAACTCAAATGAAGGTCCTGCTCAGTTTCCAATGGTCGATGTATTGATGGTTTCTACGATTTCTTATGGCCGTACGATGATGCAAGTTACCGATCAGAGAACACCATATGTAACTCAATTTTTGACATGCTAATGTAACATAAGGTCGGCCATTAAGAACCGGACCATAAAAATCATGAACGGCAGTTGATAGCCGAAAAGCCGAACAGAAGAGAGTATCTATTTTTTGTATTTTCCAACTTCGAACAGCCAGTGAAAACCGATGGCCATGTATTAAGTGCGGCCTAAGGTACCCAAACAGAGGAGATTGCAGTGTTTACATAGTGTTTTGAAGGATAGTTATGCCAACAATAATTTTAAAGGTAATCATGTATATCTGGCTATGCATGAGAGTGTGCACACTGACAATATTTTTAATGATATGCATGAGAGTTTAAACAAAAAAAGGAAAATTTCTTATGCTGTGGAAATATATTAAGATTTCTTATGCTGTAGAAATATATGCATGAGAGTTTGAACAAAAAAAAGTGATGTTTTGATTTAAACTTGCAGCGAACAAACGATCGAACCATAATACAAAATACAAAATAACAAACCAATATTTAAACTTGCAGAGTTTAGAGTGAACAAAAGTAAAACACCATAATACAAAATAAAAAACCAACATTTAAACTTGCAGAGTTTACAGTGAACAAAGTACATCACCATAATACAAAATAACGAACCAACTTCAAACCAACCAACGAACCAAACCAAACATTAAACCAAACCAAATACCATTCATTGCTTCCAAACAAAATACAAAAAGTCATTGCTTACATTGCAAACAAAATACTAAAATGACTTAATACAAAAACCATTGTTTCCAAACAAAATACCAGTCATTGCTTAAATTGCATTCATTACCCCCGTACAAAACATAAAGAAGGCACACTCAAAGAGGGAACATATGTTTGCAATTCTGCTTCTTCGTTAAGCGAATCATTGTCATTTGATTCATCATCCGGGCCACTTCCAAATCCATTTTCACTATAACCATCCCCCATACCATCTTTATCAAACCTATCCCCGGAACCATCTTGACTAGACTGCCCCTTGAACCATCATGACTAGCACTACTAGAAAAACAATAAATTCCAACGCCTCATTTCCAACGGCCGCCAACGGCTATTCCAATGGTTTCCAACGGTCCGTTAATTTTTTACGTAGCCGTTGGAAACCGTTGGAATCCATTGGAAATAAGCCGTTTGCGGCCGTTGGTAGCCGTTGGAAATTTTCCTGAGATAACAGACCGAGACCAGACCTGCAATTCATTATCTCTTCCCCAACTTACCTTTTCCCCAAATCTCCAATTCCCCCACCTCCTACCCAACTGCTGCCGCCCCAAGCACCAACCCGACAGCCTCCGACGCCATCTACAAGCTGCTCCGGCCAATCTCCACCCTTCTAGCTCTCCAAATCGGTAATTTTTCTAAACCTAATATTTAGGTTTTTTTAGATTTAGGGTTTAATTCGAATGTTGATTGATTCCTAATTGTTAGTGTATGCATATTACATTATGTTATCCCCTAATTGCAACTATTATAACATAATGAACAAGTTATTATAATTGATTGAAAATTTTGTAATTTAGGATATTACATTAGTTTATGTTTATTTGGTTATAAGTATATTAAATGTATGTGTGTGATAGAGTTTATTGCATTTGGAAGCCGTTAGAACGGATATTGCATTTGTGCGAACACGAGCTTTGTATTTGTGCGAACACGCGAACATTTGGAAGCCGTTAGAACCAATATTAATTAAATGAGTTATATATTAAAATTTAATATAAACAAATATTTAAATCCTTAGATATTATTCGGCCCCGTCTGACAAGTGGTGTATATGATCGTTTTAGGGTTATCCGTTTTTCCACAAAACGGACAACTCGATTCATCTGATACATCATTTGTCGGATTTGTCCCAGTATTGGACAAGTTACAAACACTATAAAGTAATTATATTCCGTAAATCATATCATTTTAAACGGTTCCCAAAATTTCGACGGCATTTCCTTTACGTTCCTTGTGTACACGCATTTGTGTACGATACAAGGAACACGGGGGAAATGCTGCCGAAATTTTGTAAATCGTTTAAAATGATATGATTTACGGAATATAATTACTATTGTGTTTGTAATGGGAAGTAGGATGACCGACCATCAAAGAAAGACACATTAGTGGTAATGAAACAATAGTTGCTTATTTAAAATAAAGTTTGTGAAATTAGCAGTTTGCGTCCGTTGGAAGCCGTTTGAAAATTTCCTGTAAAATATAAAACAAATGATTTATAACATTTTTACTCTATCATAGGTTTTCTAGTAGGGAAACATGGTCAATTACTTTAATGATCGGAGCTGGATGTATCAAAGAAGGGAAATTAGTGGCGCAATAAGCGAACATTTTCTAAAAGGGGTACAAGTGTTCATCGAATTTGCTATAAGTAATATTGGAAACGATGAAGAAATTCGTTGTCCGTGTAGTAGATGCAAATTGTTGAACTATTTAGAACCGAATATGGCTAAGGTTCATTTGCGCCAATTCGGTTTCGTACCCAATTATTTGTTGTGGGATCGTCATGGAGAAATTGTAGCCCCTAATAATCAAGAACAGTCGGTGGAGGTCATCAACGAAGAAGGTAGTACGAATCTCATAGA
Source organism: Allium fistulosum (assembly GCA_030737815.1). Classification (NCBI taxonomy): domain Eukaryota; kingdom Viridiplantae; phylum Streptophyta; class Magnoliopsida; order Asparagales; family Amaryllidaceae; genus Allium; species Allium fistulosum. The sequence continues at coordinate 1,580,901,471 of CM060902.1, read as the reverse complement.
ACATATGGTCGAAGATGCGGCACGATCAATGTTCCCTACCATTGTAATTGATAACGACGATGTTAACATCGAAGAGGAACCAAATGTTGGAGCTAAAAAAATATATGATTTATTGGATCATGCTAAAAAACCCCTTTGGAATGGATGTTTAAGCGGCTCTCAATTATCGGTAACTGCAGAATACATTGCAATGAAATCAAAATACAACCTTACAGAAGCTGGATTTACGGCTGTTGTTCAAGCTGCTAAACGTCATATGCCATCCGATAATTTAATGTGCGAAAATTATTATGAAGTGAAAAAACTTATGTCATCTTTCGGTTTGCCATATCAAAAAATAGATACATGTTTAAAGGGTTGCATGTTGTATTGGAAAGAAGACATCAATCTTAGAAATTGTAAAATATGTAATCAGGAAAGATACAAATCGAGGAAAAAGAAGGGAAAAGAAGTTCCGTACAAGCGTATGCATTATTTGCCCCTCACCCCTAGACTTCAACGATTATATGCATCATCTGTAACAGCGCATCATATGAGATGGCACAGTGTGAGAACACCTCAAGAAGGTACGTTGACACACCCATCCGATGGAGAAGCATGGAAACATTTTGACAAGAAATATCCCGATTTCGCAGCGGAGAGCCGAAATGTTAGACTAGGTTTATGTACAGACGGCTTCTCACCGTTTTCTCAGTTTGGTTCTAAATATTCATCTTGGCCTATAATAATCACACCTTACAATCTACCTCCGTGGATGTGTATGAAAACTCCATATATGTTTCTCACGATTGTTGTCCCTGGTCCTGATGATCCGACACAGGGCATTGATGTTTACTTACAACCGTTAATTGAAGAGTTGAAAATATTATGGTATGAAGGAGTTGAAACATACGACATATCAAAAAAGAAAATTTTTCGGATGTTCGCTTCTTTGTTATGGACTATTAGCGATTTTCCTGCATATGCAATGCTTTCGGGTTGGAGTACGGCCGGTCGTTTTGCTTGTCCTTATTGCATGGAAGAAACACAAGCATTTTCTTTGCCAAATGGAAAGAAAATTTCATGGTTTGATTGTCATCGATGTTTTCTTCATATTAATCACCCTTTTAGAAGAGACAAAAAAACTTCATAGCTAATAGACATGAGACTCTACGACCACCTGCGGTATGGTCAAGCGAGGATATATATGAACTTGTAAAAGATTATCCAAAGATACACGAGACCGGACAACAAGAAGAAATTCAAGGTAAATCGACGTTTCATAATTGGTGCAAACAAAGTATATTCTGGGAATTACCTTATTGGAAAAATCTATTAATCCGTCATAACATTGACGTGATGCATAACGAAAAAAACGTATTTGATAATGTGTTTTATACAGTTTTGAATGTGAAGGGCAAGACTAAGGACGATCTGAAATCTAGACGTGATATAAAGCAAATATGCAATCGTCCCGAGCTTCATATGACTCCCGACAATAAAAAACCCAAAGCATGCTATGAACTAGACAGCAACCAAGTTAAAGTACTGTTACAATGGGTGGAAGGATTACGATTTCCCGATGGAATTTCCTCTAATCTTCGTAGATGTGTCGACTATAAAAATGGGAGACTGAGTGGAATGAAAAGCCATGATTGTCATGTAATGATGGAAAATTTATTACCCATCGCTTTCAAAGAATTGTTACCGGTAAAAGTTTGGACAGTAATAACAGAACTTAGTTTATTTTACAAGGAGCTTTGTTCAACTACGTTAAAAGTTGACCGTCTACTTAAACTTGAAGAAGAAATTCCTATACTGCTCTGCAAACTGGAGAAAATATTTCCTCCGGGTTTCTTTAATGTAATGGAGCATTTACCTGTTCATCTTCCATATGAAGCACGTCTTCGAGGTCCTGTGCAATATGGATGGATGTATCCTTTCGAAAGGTATGTTACTATATTGAGTATGCAAATGTTGATTTAAGTATAAATATAGTAGTTAATACTTAACCCAAATAATTTTTATTAGGTACTTAAATCATTTAAAGAAAAAAGTGAGACAAAAAGCTCGAGTTGAAGGCTCTATTTGCAAATCATATATCGAAGAAGAAGCTTCTTTCTTTTTCTCTCATTATTTTAAAGACCATGTGAACTTATCATTTGTAAGTGTTCCGCGTAATGACGATGAGGCCGTTGAACAAGATTCTTCTTCTGAAACAGTATTATCTATTTTTAAACAACATGGCCGACATGCTGGAAAATGTGAGGAAGTATGGCTAGATGATAAAGAATACCATGTAGCACACACATATATTCTTCTTAATTGTCCTGAAGTTGCACCATTTGTTAGGTAATTAGCACATTCCAAGTTTTGTTAAATTTAATACTACACGTGTGAATAAATAATAATGTAATATATCATGTTTGTGTTTGCAGTATTTATGAATCACAAAATCCAGGCGGCGATTTAAGCAAAGATTTCAGTACTTTGTTTTCGAAATACGTTTCTGATCCCACAAATAATGTGCTCGATAAAGGACTAAAACATTTGGCGTTTGGACCGAAAAGAAAAGTTAATACGTATCCAATATTTTTTGTTAACGGATATAAATTCAACACCAAAGAATACGGTGCTGAAAAATTAACAAACAATACTGGTGTATTTGTTAAAGGCAGTGATGACTCTAATAATCATATAAATGATTTTTATGGCGTGTTAACTCAGATATTGCAGTTGACATATTCTACAAGACCCGTGGAAGATGTTTATTTGTTTAGATGCAACTGGTTCAGCAATGTTCCAGGTTCTGGTATTAACGTGCATCCACAATATAATCTTATAGAAATTAAACATACCTCGCGTTATCAAAAGTACGACCCATTTATACTAGCCAAACAAGCCCTACAAGCTTACTATGCCCCTTATCCATCTCTAAAAAGGGATAAAGCAGATTGGTCTGCGGTTTTTAAAACCAAAGCAAGATTTACGTTCGATGGACAAAATATTCCAGACGAACAAGCCTATCAAGCAGATCTGGAGGAAAATGCTGAAATAGCAATTACAGACGATCAAACTGATTTTGGACCTTTAAATGATGAGACACATGTATTAGTCGAAGCATTTGAGAGTGTAGAGGAAAATGACATAGAGCACGAAACCGAGTCTGAATCAGAAAACGATGAGGACGATTGAGTAATATCCGGTAATTTTTAAAAATATTCACATTACATTGATCTCTGATTAATAATGCATTTATCCAATTTACACAATTTTAATGACAATAAGTGTATTACATTTTTTAATGGTTCATCATATCATGATTATTATGAATTGTATATGTATGTATATATGGCAGGTATATTTATTATGTCCGGTTCTGGTTCTGGTTCTGGGTCTCGGCGACGTGGCTCTTCACGTCATGTTGGAGAGGGTAGTGGTGAGCAACCAGCTCGGCCACTTGTTTACTTGCAGCCTAAGGCTGATGAGACGTAAGTATCATAATTAGCAAGCATAACATTTTAATTTTTTAATTGTACATGATATATCTATAATTGTCTAAAGTTCAATTTTATATTTAACGCAGTGGATTTGAGTTGGAGCCATCCAAAGTGGTTCTGAACATTTCGAAGCAGGCGTACATGGCTAGGATGACCGATTGCTGGCCCAAGTGGGGCAAGATCCCCGACGACGTGAGAGAGACGATTTGGCAAGATTTTCTGGTAAGTGTATACCGCTTTACAAGATGATTAATTAAATACAAATAAATAATTAGTAATATTTTCTCATTGTACAGGGCGCCATAGATTTGCAAGAGCCTGACGTCAATTTAGTTCAGCGACACTGGAACTCCAGGATCGCGAAGAACTATAGGGAGACTATGTCGGAGACTAAAAAAGTAGGAAAGAAGCCCAAGTGGATGAGCGCGACTGTATGGGAGAAGTGGGTTGAGTGGTGGAACTCTGAGGAGTTCAAGGTAACTCTACAATAAATCTCAGCAATTTTTTACCGTTTAATAAATAATTAATCATTGTAAATTTGCAGGAGGAGTCAGCTAGGAACTCGGCAAATAGGAGTAGGAATCCTGTATCACACCGTGGAGGCTCCAAATCTTTCCAGCATCACCGCGAAGATTTGGTAAATTTATCTATTATGTATATTGATCAGTTCAGTAATAAGTTAATTATGTACAGTTAAATTATCCAAATTATCAATTGCAGGAACGTGCTCGTGGAGGCTCTGTTGGCTTAGTGGACGTGTTTGCTCACACCCACGCGTCTAGGCAAGTAGATGAGGCTGGCAATATCATATATCAGTGGGGTGATCAAGATAGGGCGACCGAGGCATATGTATGCATTTTTAAATTTCTAATACTTACACCGATAAGTTTATTAATTTCTAGCTATGCGAAATAATTACATGCTACTATTTTTCAACTGAAATTGTTTTTTTTTCATTTTAGTCGAGGTTGCAGGAGGCACAGGCTAATGCGCTTCAGCAATCAGGTCGTGATGCGCTGACAAAGGAGGAGCAGGATAACATTTTTACTGCTGTTATGGATCCGGCGCAACGGAGTAGACGTTTTGGCTTCGGGAACCTAACGGTAAATAATTAATCCTTTTACGTATTGTTACAAAAAATCAGCGTTTTAGATATATAATGTTATAGTATTTTATATGCTGAGACAATCCTTTTGCTATTATTTCTATTTGCAGGCTCGACAGGCTCGACAAGCTCAAAAAGACCAAGACAAAGATGAAATCAAGGAGCTTAGAGCTATGGTTGAGCAGCTACGGGAAGAGAATCGTCTACGAGCCATCCAGGTGGAGCAGCTGGATCAAAAGCTTGCGCAGTATTTGCAGAATCATGGTACCCTTCCTTCGTCGTCTGGTGCTTTGGGAGGCGACGAGGATCCTTGAGGAGGTATGTTTTTGATTATATGTGCTTGAACAATGTATATATTGACTTGGAGATGTTTTGATGTTGTATATATTGGTACGGAGTGGGTGAGAAATATTTTGATGGCATGTACATGGTACATTGACATTTGTTGATGGTATGTACGTTGATGGTATATTTTGTGATGTTTGATCGGTTTGGTTTGTTTATATTGGTGTTTTATTGATTTATGTGTGTTGTTTGTATTGATATTGATATATATGTGTGGAATTGATTGGAAATGGAATGGAATTTGAATGGATTGGAAATGGTATGGATGGAAGGTTAATAGGCCTGCTGTTATACAGCAAAATAGACCCAGTATTTCCAACGGCTTCCAACGGTTTCCAACGGCTTATTGGTCATTTTGTTGTAACGGTTTCTAACGGTTTCCAACGGTTCCTAGCCGTTAGCGGCCGTTGGAAATTCCGTTGGAAATGGTTCGTTGGATCCGTTGGAAAGCATTGCAAGGCGTGAGATTTATTCCAACGGCTATTCCAACGGTTTCCAACGGCCGCCAACGGCTAGGAACCGTTGGAATAGCCGTTTTATCTTGTAGTGTAGACCTATTTGCTGAAACTTTTTCACTTGGCTCATTTCCCAAACCATCATCATCGTTTCTATTTTCTTCTCATTCCCACCTTCTACTACAACGTCCATTTTCCTCTTCTTCTCTAGTTCCGCAGCCTTTTTATGCCTTAATGAAGCAATCATGGCTTGTCTATCTTTTCCTATAAACAATATAATGAATGTTACAAATACAATGCATAATTTTATGTAGCAATAGCGGTAAATTCCAAAGACTTGTATAAATACATATACTTATATATATACAAAGTCATATGAATTCAAATCAACAAAATATAAAAATTCAGTAACAAAATTTGGTAAGCAATCAGTGAATTGTATACCTAAATTAGAATTTTATACAAGTAATTCACGAGCTCAATCAGCCATACACATCGACCCAAATACATCGGCGTCCAACGCCGTTCGAATCAAACTTTAAAAAACTAGGCCATAGATGAACTTGCAGTCTAGGGTTTGATAATGGAAAAAATATCGATGTTAGGAAAAATATACTTAGTTGATTAAACTGTAGATGTCAATTTCTGCTTTGTCTGAAAAGAAGGACCGGTTTTTCTCATTGTTATGGCGGAGCTTTGAACGACGTAGAGGGAGAAGAGGGAAAGTACGTGTTTTTGAAACAATGCTGGGTGCTTGCTAATTTAGAAGAAAAAAAGATGGTGTTAGGAAGAGGGGAGGTCATTATGTTGGGGTGGCCTCTAATGTAGGTGGCCAGAAATGAAAACCAGTGTGTCAATAGCAACACAGTTGATAAAAACCATTACCGGGCCCTGAGGTGTATATGATATACGCTCCACTTCACCATCTCTCTTTGATATATGTTTTTGGATGTAAAACTCCTTTATTGCTCCCTTTGTTGCCTAACTGCAGTCTCTCATTTCCCTATCAAACCCATTGTTATTTTCCAAATTTTATAATTAATACCCAACAAACATAAGCATTTTAGATCTAAACTAGAAATTGTCGATTTAACTCCCAAACAACAAATGTGTCCAGTTTCATAATAAAAATGGATCATGAATAGAAGAATCAGAATAAGAGAAGACCAATATGGTGATTTCATCTGTATCGTGCCCTTTTCTTAGCGTAATTGAAACGAGAATACAAAAAGAGGAATTTGAGCATATTGAAGCTTACTTGATTAACCAACAAGACGATGGAAGAAGTATTGGAAGCTGAAGAAGAGAAAGGAAAGGGAATCGTTGTAGATGAAACGCAATTCCTTAGAATCAATAGAATCTGGTGACTGTAAATCAATTAAATGATGAACACGACATTTATGTCTTGCTCCACTAACTAATAGAGGTAGAGCATAGAAAAATAAACATCAATGATATGGGGCCAGGCTGTAGTTGCACCCTTTTTTGACTGTTCCCGCCCACTATTTTTTATTATTACAAAAAACTGTTATAAAATGAGATAAAAGTAGAAACATGATAAGACATTTTTATTCATTACCATCAAAATACAATACAAATGGGGTTTCTATTTATAGACTCCAAATGCAATGAAGATTACAATAATGTCATTTAAAATTTAGCATATTCACCCTTATTACTAACATATACGACACCCCCTTGAATATGCGTCTGATAAGAATAATTGCCTCATTAAAAACTTATGTTATGAAAAACCCAGTTAGAAATATCATAAATAAGAAAAAGACTACAGTTTTATTTCATTTTTAGGTAACTTATTTTACAATGTTATTATGAGGATTGATACTTCTGGATTAAGATAATGCCTCATCAAAACCTTAATAACAAAAACCCAGTATGAAAAATATTAGTGAAGGAAAAAAAGTACATTATAGCATACTTTTGGATGCTCCCCCGATTTATAATGCATTATTCAGTTAATCTGTTGATGCAGCCGACACATACCAATTTTATACACCATGTTCTGAAACGTTGATTTTACAAGTGCCTTTATGAATAGATCTGATGGATTTTCTTGGTACTGGATTTGTTTCATCTCTATCTTATTGTTCTTTTGTATTTCATATGTGAAGAGAAACTTAAGAGAAATGTGTTTCTTCCTATCACCCATGATGTAACCTGGCTGAGTCTGAGCTACGCAAGCTACATTGTCTTCATAAATAATAGTTGATCCTTCTGTAGCTAAGGGAAATTGACGTGTATTTTGAATATGCCTAATTAATGATCTTAAACAAATACATTCTCGACTTGCTTTATGTAGTGCTAGTATTTCAGAATGATTGGATGATGTTGCTACCAACGTTTGCTTCGTAGATCGCCATGAAATAGCTGCATTTATGATCTTGCTTTATGGATCAAAAAGATAACCTGCATCAGCATAGCCAACTAGATTTGGATTATTACCTATGTCAGAGTAAAACATATCTAAATTTGTCGTTCCACGAAGATATCTCATGATATATTTTATACCATTCCAGTGTCTTTTCGTTGGTGCTGAACTGTATCTTGCTAGAAGATTTACTGAAAATACAATATCTGGTCTCGTGCATTGGACTAAATATAATAATGCACAAATGACACTGAGATATGGTACTTCTGGACCAAGCACATATTCATTATCTTCTTTTGGGCAGTAAGGATACTTTTTAATGTCCAAAGATCTAACAACTATAGGCGTGCTAAGTAGACATGCTTTATCCATTTGAAAATGCTTCAGGATTTTCTCAATGTAGTTTGACTGATGGATTAGTATGCCATTAGTACCATGCTCGATTTGTAGATCGAGATAATATTTAGTTTTGCTATGATCTTTCATTTCAAATTCTTTCTTCAAGTAATTTATTGTTTTATCGATCTCTTCTGGAATTCCAATCAAATTTATAACATCAACATAAACTATTAAAATAGTAAATCCCTTTACAGATTTCTTTATAAAGACATATGGACAAATGAGATTATTTTTATATCCTTCTTTTACCAAATATTAACTAAGACGGTTATACCACATTCTTCTATATTGTTGTAAACCATATAGTGATCGTCTCAATTTTAATAAGTACATCAACTTTGATTTTTCCTCAGGCAACCTATATCCATTTGGGATCTTCATGTAAATATTGGTGTCTGATTCACCGTAAAGATAAGCTGCCACAACATCATTTTAATCTTATATCTAGTTTTTCATAAACTACAAGGCTTATCAATATCAAAATGCTATGACATCCATAACAGGAGAATATGTTTCTTTAAAGTCAAAACCTGGTCTCTACAAGAAATCTTATGCAACAAGTCGTGCCTTGTATCTCACGACTTCATTTTTATCATTTCATTTTCTAATGAATATCCATTTATAATTACTGGTTTAACATTTTTTGGTGTTTTCTCTATTACTCCAAATACACCATGTTTTTGAACTAAATATAGCTCAACTTGGATAGCATCTTTCCATTTTGGCCAACCATGTCTTTTTCGACATTCATTTATGCTAGTTGGTTCAGCATCATTATTCTCATTATAGTCATGACTTTCATTTATTTTAGTAGCTACTGCGAATAAGAATACATTATCGGTTATTATTTTACTTTCCCACATTTCTCCATAGTTTATATAAAATATTGAGATCTCATTATTATTAGGTACCATTTTATTTTTGAAAGCTTCTATTATTTCTTCTGGTATAATAGTTTATTCGGTATTTTTAGGGGAATTGGGTTTTCATTTAAGTTATCTTTTGGATCATTTATAACCTCTTCGGGAGGTTTATCAATTGATGATTTTTCGTTAGACTTTCTTTTTCTAGGCGCCAAGTCTTTTGAACAAATTGGTCTTCCACGCTTTTGTCTTGCTTTAGATCCATTTGCTGCTATTGGTCCTTCTGGGTTTCAATTCTAGCTGGTGCATTTGCTGCTGGAATGTGAGATTTAGTTATTTTGCAGCATCATTAAATGCATCTGGCATTTGATTTGGCATTTGATTTGCGATATTCTGAAGATGCAAAGTTATTGTTACCTCATATTGGCATTGTTTGGTACGCGGATCAAAATGAGACATGGATGGATTTTCCATTATATTTCACGTCGTTCTACTGGAACGGTCTTTCCTTCCCCTAACGGCTAGAAAATTGTCTCATCAAATTTGCATTCTGAAAATCTTCCAGTGAAGACATCACCTGTGAGAGGTTCAAGATAACGAATTATCGAGGGTGAATCAAATCCCGCATAAATTCCTAACTTACATTGAGAACCAATTTTAGTACGAAGTGGGGAACTAATTGACACATGCACAGCGCAACCAAATTTTCATAAATGTGAAATATTTGGTTCAAGTCCGATTAAAAGCTGTGATGATGAAAATTGATGATAAGCCATTGGTCTAATTTTAATCAATTTTGATGCATGCAAAATTGCATATCCCTGAGCTGAAACATATAGCTTTGACTGCATAAGCAATAGTCATGTAATAAGCTGCAAACGCTTAATTAATGATTCTGCTAGGCCATTTTGATTGTGAGCATGACTTACTGAATGTTCAACTTCAATTTCCAATGATAGACAATAATCTTCAAATACTTGAGAAGTAAATTCTCCTGCATTATCTAGTCGAGTTGATTTAATCTGATAATCAGGGAAGTGCGCTCTTAATTTGATTATTTGAACAAGTAATTTGGCAAATGTCATGTTTCTTGTAGAAAGCAAACATACATGTGACCAATGAGTTGATCATCAATCAATACCATAAAATATTTAAATGGTCCACATTCAGGATGGATTAGGCCACAAATACCTTGAATTCTTTGTAGAAATGTTGGAGATTCAGAAGTAATTTTACTATATGAAGGTAGAGTGTTTAATTTTCCTTGTGCATATAAAGCACATAGGTAATCACTTGATAAATTCAATTGGTTTGATAAGCCCACTTGAGTTTTTAGTGATTTTACGCATCATAGTTGACCCAGGATGACCAGAGTGATAATGCCAAAGAACCAATGTCTTTGTATTTATAAGCTTCTAGCTCATGTTTATAGAATGAGATTCAATTATGCCAATTTTCATGAAATATAATCCAGTCGAAATTATATCAAATTTTTCTAAAATAAGCTTTTGGCTTTCAATTCTAGAAATAACACAAAGATATTCTTCGTTGTTTTCATTTATAGTTTCAATATGGTAACCATTCATTCTTATATCCTTAAAGCTTAGCAGATTTCTTTTAAAATTGCTTGAATATAATGCATGTGAATGAAGATATGTGTACCATTTAGTAATATGATATGGCCTCTTCCGGACCCTTAAATTATATTAGTAGATCCAACTATGGTGGAAACTTTAGCTGAAATATTTTCAGATAATTCAGAGAAAAACTTCTGGTTTTTCAAAATCGTATGAGTAGTTGCACTGTCTTGTAGGCATATATCATCATTCAAATATTGATGGTCCATACCTTAAGAATTAAAGACAATATAGTTAGTCAATTATTGAAAATAATTATGAACATAAATAATGCTAATATTTTCTAAAAAGAATTACAAAGCAAACTACTAATTCAAATCAATATCCATTATTACACATTATTTCAACTAGTTCTAGGAAAAAACAAACATCAACTTCAAACTAACTAAAATAAAATGGAAAAACCACACAACAAGCTTCATGCTACTTCTAGCTGATCAGATCGATCATATCATCAATCATTGCATTGAGATTTCCATCATTTATGAAATTTCCATCATCATCTTCGAAGAAATCATCTAACTTCAAGTTAGTGTTATCTAACGATCCTTCAGTATTATTTGTTTCAATATTCTTCGAACGTTGGTATTCTTTAACTGTTTTCTTTGATGATCTACATGTGCTTGACCAATCACCAGAGTATCCACATCTATAACAAACTTCCTCATTGTGTTTTTTATTTTCTAGAGAAAAATCATTATTCTTTTTAGGCTCATTTTTCTTTTGTAGGTTTTTAAAGTTGGCAGTCTTGGTGCCTTTAAAACCACCATAACTGCCTCTGCTGGAGTTATATCCACATCCACGGCCATAGACACATCCTCTACTTGGACCTCTACCTCTTCCGGAGTGGAAAAAATTTACATTAACTCCTGATAATGCAGTCGAAGCAGTTGGTCTTGAGGAGTGATTTTTAATAAACAATTCATTATTTTGCTCAACAATTAATAAACATTTTATGAGTTTAAAATATTTTGTAAAATGACGCTCTCATATTGCTGTTGCAGGAGTATGTTCGAGACATGAAACCTTGAAAATGTCTTTTCAAGCATTTGTGCATCATCTAACTTTACTCCACATAATTTCAGTTTAGAAGTAATTTTAAACATAGCGGAATTATATTCCCTTACAGATTTGAAGTCTTGAAACTTTAGGTTCAACCACTCTTGCCTAGTATTTGGAAGTATGATCGTCTTCTGGTGGTCATAATTCTTCCTCAGGGAGTTCCATAAGTGGAGAGGATCCTTTTCCATTAAATATTTTGTTTTAGATCATCATGGATGTAACGTCTTAAAAGTATCAGAGCATTTGCTTTGTCCTGCTAAGACATCTTATTATCATTTTTAATGACATTTTCTAAGCATTGAGATTGCAAGTGGATCTCAGCATCCAATATCCATGACAAATAGTTGTCTTCAGATATGTCCAACGCTTTGAATTCAAGTTTAGCTGTGTTTTCATGTTATGAACTAGGTCTCCTACCAAACAGAAAAGAAAAAAAAATAGTTTGCGGTGTGTACAATGATAAATAAATTGGACATGGAGTATGCTTTTAATGTAAAATAAAGTTTACGGTAAAAGAAATGATAGCTAAATTCAAAGTGACAACTATGCAAATAACCGGTACACCAACAAAATATAAATACAAATATATATATATATATATAGCAATGACATGTGCGTATTTAAGTAGGAGTCATATTTGCGGTCCATATATAATATGCAGATCAAAAATTGGACATATTGCATTAAATTTATTTGAACTTCTTAGACTTGCATGCCAAAAATCTTAGCCATGAAAAGAGAAAAAAAATGATATAGAAAGAAAGAAAAATATTAGACATGGAATTGCTGTTCATGCATGATAAGTTCTTACCAATAGTATCACTATCTTGAAATGAAATAAAAAATAGAAGTACTAGCTATAATAATATAACATAATGATGTTGGCTGTCCGAGTAGCTTGCATTCAAAATGAAAGGGAAGAAAAAAATAATAGTATATAACTAAGTCATACCTTGATGTACATGAAAAGTAATAATAAAGATGCACTGAAAGATTTCCTAGAATGTGAAATTGGATTCATAGGAAATAATATTTATAGGGTAAGAATATAAATGCTATTTAATAGAGAGCAAGGGCGATGCTAATAAATATCACACTAAAGAAGGAAAAAAAATACTTGTTCAAACTCTTCCCAAAAAATGAGACTAATACGTGAAATTCACACGTAAGCATCAGATGACACATTCTACTAGAAGAAATAGTCAAAGTATTGAAGTATTACCAGGTTTGATATAAATATTACAACTTTACGCACATCAAACATTTTAAAATAAAAATCTTATATGGATAGTAACGTAGGACACTGTGCCGATAACGTGTTATAAAATGAAATAAAAGCAAAGACATTAGGGAGAGAAGACATTTTTATTCACTACCATCAAAGTACAATACAAATGAGCTCTTTATTTATAGACTTCATATGTAATGGAGATTACAAAAATATCCTTTGAAATTTAGCATATTCACCCTTATTATTAATATATACTACAATGAAAACACATTTTTTATACTCATTTTGTCCATTTTAAGTTAAAGATGAGATTAATCAAAATTGGGTTCAAAATAAATAAATAAACTGCTTTAATCAACTCCGTCCGTCGTGGACGTGGATGGAAAAAACACCCCTATCCATAGCGAGCATGAGTGATAACAACACCCTCGTCCATAGCAAACGTGGGTGACAGCGACATTCATTGTCAACGGCGAGATGTTGTTTTTTCAAGAAAAATCATGGTAGGCCCAAACAAGGTTATTAGTTAAACTCGTGTCTGAAATCGGAATGGTGTTCTTTGATACTCAGACCCACTCTTTCGCCTAGCATGGTGAAAAAGAATTTAAAATAAATAAAAAACAGCAGGAAGTAAAGGACAAAATTGTAAAATGACTGGGTGTGGAAGGAGAAAACTGGAGTATGGAAATTTAGCTGTTTTTTGTGTGGACAGTAAACACTAGGTGTAAATAGCTTAATCCATAATATGATTGCCGCCGTTAACTAATCATATTCCTTTAATTATATAAAGAGTATTTTATTCAAATGACAAATTTATGATTTTTGTTTTTTTTTAGGGCGTCAAATTTGAAATTTAGTCAAAAGAAAAAATACATAAAACATATTTTTCTCTCTCCCGCGGCGCTAATCATCGCACCTTCCGCCACTCTCCTCTACGGCTTCCACATCAGCCACCACAACTTCTCTCATTGTATACATTGCAACCGACCTCTATCCATCATCTACCTCAATCATTTAGGCACCTCCTCCACTAAGTAGAAATTCTAGTTTTTTGAACGTCAAATAACGCTGCACCATATGAAACCCTAATTTATATACTCCCTTTACATCTTCCAACAAATCACAGCAATGTTACTCATCTCATCTTGCTCACCAATCATCAGTTACTACAAAAATATCAGCATTAAAAAAATGAGCCCTGCAGTATCATTATATGAGAAAATGATATACAAAGAAATGTAGCACAAAATGCTACTAAGTCATATCATTTAACCAAAAAACGCTACCAGAGGGTAAAATCAACAATTACATGATAATATTGAAATATAAATGCTTTAGTTTTTTATTTGGTAAATAAGAAACTAATACTACACGGTAGCCTTATAAATTTATTTATGAGAAAATAACAATATAAATATTCAATAATTTAAAAAATGATATTGCCTATAAAAAGCTATGTAGTAGCATTTTAAATTAATTTATGAAAACTAGTATTACAAACTTTCAATTAAAATGAAAACTATATCACCTTCAAACATATTATAAAATGATGATACTAGGTGGAATTTAATTCTTAATTCAAAAATGATATTACAATTCATGAAAACATACTACAAATAAGAAAATGTTAATATACTTCATAAACTGATACAATAGTTCATAAATGTTATTATAAAATACTTTTTTTAGCAAAGATAGCCGGCTTTAAAGGGGGCCGTCCACTTATATTACTAACCATTACAAACAGGTGTTCGTCACAGATGCTAGAATAACCAAATAAATAAATGAACAGGAAATAGGCAGAAGCACCTATACTACTAGCAGACAAGGACACTAGTCCTCGTCATCGCTGCCGCTATCATCAGATACAAGCCCCATAACATGCAAAATAAGGCGATTCCAAGTTAGGCACAAAGTTCCTAGAGTCAAGAGTATGAAAATTTCCTATCTCAATTTTCATCTTCTAAAACAATCTTATTGCATTAACCACCTTCATCATCAGTACATAAGATCAAACCTTCCCTTTCAACATGATAAACCAAGTTACGCTCTTCACCTACGCCTTTGACATATATGGTAGTTGTTACCCGATGGACCGAATCTCATTTCAAATGGCTCATGAACCCAAGAATGCTCATTACGTTGCTAATAAATAACATGTTGAGCAGGAGCTACAATGGATGGGACAATAGGTGGAGGATCAGGAGAGGGATTTGAATCACGGTCAATATCAACCGTAACGTCAACAGGTGGGATGGGGAGCCTAGACTTAGGAACCTACTTTCTGGGAAGAGGGTGAGGTAAAAGGATCTTAGTAGGGATTGGTAGAGGCAACTTTGCAGTCTCAAACTTACATGTCTCAATAGTGTGTCTGAATGACAGGCAAGTAGCACATATATTCGGTTTCCAACTGTAACGAACATCCGCCTCACCAACACGACCCTCAGCAATTCTGACTATAAGTTTTAGAAGGCAATGGCTTATCGGGTGTCATTTCGATCAATGCATTGACAAACACTAATATAATCTTTTTATGGCCACGGTATTAACATCAAAACATTTTAACTTTCCAACAAGGCTTGCAAGCCAGTCAAGCCCAATAATAGGTTGCAAAATAGAAGAAATGTGAGAAAAGATACTGCATTATTTATAAACTACCACCACAATTTTAAAAAAGCTACTACAACTCATGAAATGCTACTGTAAAAATAGCACTATGAATAGAAATCTTTAATAATAATTCTAATACCTTTAGTGTCAGCATAAACTACTAAAAAGTCCCTCTACAAACATTACCGAATATTAATATCACTTAAAAATGAGATTTAACAACTAAACTTCCTTTACAAATTCAAAACGTCCCTCTACAGACATTATCAAATTATAATATCACTTAGAAAAAGAATCTAACAAATAAACTTCTTTTACCAATTTATTCTTTATTAGTTAAGAACATAAATAAAAGTTCAAACTAACAAAAATTAGATGTTGCAACATAGAAATAAAAATTAGAACTAACTACACATGATTTCAACATAAAGATATGGCTCAATATTCATGCAAATCATTTTTTTGAATGTGTTATACAAATTTTATAAAAATAATTCACATGCGCCATGCATACCATAATTACGTACAAAGCGCGTGCCGTAATGCTTGTATAGATAATTATATTTATCTTAAAAAGCGAAAAATGATACTACACGATATCATTACTATATAAAACTAAAAGATGCTACAATTGTTTATAAACTACTATTGCAATTTCAGAAAAACTATTACAATTTGGAAATTGCTACTACAACAATACTACTATAATATAGCATTATGAGTAGAAATATACATAATTATATTTATTAAAATACAAAAATTATATAATATAGTATTTTTACTACACAAATCTAAAAAGATGCTGCAATTGTTTATAAACTGCTAATACAACTTAAAGAAGCAAATACAATTAAGAAACTACTACTATAATTCATAAAATGCTATTATAAAATTATATTATGAACAGTGATACACATAATTATAATTATTTAAAAATAAATGATACTACACGGTATTATTACTACACACATAAAAAAGATGTTAGAGTTGCTTATAGTCTACTACTACGATTAAGAAAAACTACATTATAATACGCAAACTGCTACTGTAGCATAACATTATAGATAGAATTATACATAATCAATTTATTAAGAAAAACAAAAAAGTTATAATACATAGTAGCATTACTACTTATTATCTTTCTCTTCAACAATTTGTCGTTTCTTCTTCCTTAATTTATCACTTCTTCTCTAACACAACTACTCAACCACATCGTTGTTGCAACCAGAGTCACCCCTTCTCCATCCTTACACGCCACCACCCCTAGTTGATCGCATCATGTCCACCTATCCCACCGCAACCATCGTCGAAGTCTGTCGCGTGCTGTGAACCACTCCATCAACCAAACTACACATGTCGGGCCCTTGTCCTTCTCACAAAAAGTTTATCATATTCCTAGATTTATTTGACAACTCTGCCCACGGCATTGGAAAATTGTGAGCATGTCTTTGAAGCTAAAAAATTATTTAAATATGTCCCTCTCACTATTTACTTGTTCTATAAATGGGGCAGTTTAATTTTTGAACTCAGCCAATCTATTAAATAAAAGTAAAGCCAATCTATTAATTTTTGACAATACTCCCGTTTGTTCTAGGAATTTTCTCTTTTCTCCTTGATTTTCTATTGAAAATTTATATTTAAGTTTTTTTATTTTACCACGTTACACTTATTTTACTAACTCTCTCCCATCATTTTAATTAATTACGTAATCTTAAAACTATTTAAGTAAATGCAGAGAACCATTATTGGTTATTTCGTCTAATAAATCATAAAAACGAGAATTTAAATATTTACACCATGTTCATTTACCAAAAACAGTTCATTTAAGTACGTAAATACATCAACCATATAATATAAATTATATAAGTACCAACATTTTGAAATTTCTAAAGTTATCTACAAAACCCTCTTCATTATCACCTAATATTATACGTTTGAACCAGTATATTTTAATTAATTAAGTATCTTGAACTTTGGCTATTTGAATAAATTCAATCAACTAATATTCGTTAATTCATCTACTAAACCCTAAAATATGAAGGTTTCAATATGTATACCATGTTCGTATCAACAAAAGTGGTAAAACTGTTTTTTCATTCAAATACAAAGATATATAAATCATATTGTTAGAAACAGTATAAGAAGAAGAAAAGGAGTTAAATGTAATTTGCAAGTGGAACTTCAGAGGTAAGGATTTTGTGAAGGAGGAAATGAAAACTTATTGCAATCTTTTTTCTGCTTTATTTGCTTTATTTTTACTTTAGTTACCAATGAGAGAAAACATTCTTATTTATAGTAGCATATCTCCTAAATGGACGGTAGAGATGTATTTAATCATATGAATAATAAACATTCTCTAGAACTTTCTTCAATTCTCCTGAAAAATGTATTCTCTATAGTGCTCTCAAATTTCGTACTAGATAACTCTAGAGACTTTAAATTAGGATATCAAACTCTATATTTTTCTATAGGCTAAATTTTAGCATCTTCACAATTATTATCGTAAATGCAAAAGTTAAAATCGCTCAACATAATTAATGCTTCCCAGAACTAAGTGTATATTCAACATCCTCATGAACTCCAGTTTGAAACTCCAAACAAATATCCAATCTATATATTTTACGTGTTTTGGTAGGAATGAAAATTCCAATATTTATTTATTGTGTTAGCCTTCCTCAATGTCGAGATCTTCAAAGAAATTTCATAAATCATTGTTTCTCTCCTTTCGTTTCATCCTTCATCATTACAATAAAATTTGCTAAAAAGTAAGCGTTCTAACATGTACTTTGTTCCAGTGTCATAAATTTTAAATGAACCATGTATGCATCTTTGCATTCTTCCACAATTTTACCCTCGTTATCCTTGACTAATCCAATTTCTTTGTTTTTTCCCAAATTTCACTTTTGCATGACATTTAAAAAACATATATATATATATATATAACTTATACTGTTCAAAATAGGCATGTCAATGGATACACGAAAAATCGAAAATCCGTTCATATCGATAACCGAAAAGAGGATAAATATCTGATATTCGAAAAAAGGATGTGGATACAAAAACATCTGCATTTGAGAATTATCCATCCGGTTTTTTTCAAGATTATAGTTTAAATTATACGTATTTTAGTATAATAAACAATATTTATATTTTTTGTTCTATTAAATTAGAAGTTTATATCATACACACTAAATGGTTTTAACTGCTCAAATTTATTTATTATCATCATATTTGTTTATTTTTAACACTTTAATAGTCAATGAAATTGAAAAAAGTTGATATTAAATTAAAATTTTACATATGTTATTTAATTTATCGATCGTTAGTGAATATGATAATTATCTGATATCTGTCTGTATCCACGGATTTAGATATTCGATATCCAAACATGATTTCAGATGTGGATACGGATATGACATCATCCGCCTCTAAAAGTATCCGTTGATAGGCCTAGTTCAAAATGGAAATTAAATTAGCTTTGCTCCTCTTTGTTTTCATCATCGTGTAGTTCATCAATACTCTCTTTGACTCATTCTATTTTTACTTCTTTAATAACCTTTTGCTTAGTTTTTTCAAATTTTTGCTCATATATTAAATCTTCTTCCAGCTCGTGAACACCATCTCCTTGATTTATGACTTCTTCATTTTCATCCTTTTCTTTCATACTTTTCACCATTTGCATCGTCTTCCCTTACATTGTTTTCTTCATCCTCTTCTCTTCCATTTCTACTAATTTTTCTTCTTCTTTCACCTTTTCCTTTATTTTCATTTCTTCTTCCGCCTTTTCCATTTTTACTACCTTGGTATCCTCCTTTTTCACTTTTTTGGTTTTTGTAAGCTTTTAACTTTTATTCTTTTAGCTTTCTCTTTAGTTACTTCTTCAATCATTGATAACTCATTGTTTTTTATTTCTTCGATTTTCTCTTCCACTACCATTTTATTCTTTAGCAGCTCTTCTATAATTATTGTCTTCCATATCATTCTTCGTTTTCTCTTCCTTCCCAACATTCTCTCTCATTTCATTGTTTCTCTTTTCATCATTTTCTTCGGTTAACATGTTTTTTTAATATATTTTGTTTCGTTCTTGTTAGCTTTCATATCCATGTACCATTTATTTGCATCTTTAATTTCATCTACATTGAGTTCCCATAAAAATGTAGAATTTTCTTCATATTCTTTAACGAAGTTAGGTCTCTCTTGAAATTTATTACAATTTGATCTACATTCAAAAGAAGTGCCCAATTCATATTATTTAGAGTATGAATGAGCTTCATTACACTTTACAAAAGTGCGCCCCCCCCCTCCCCCAAACCAATTATTTTCATGGCCATCTGAATCTCATATTATTTCTTTCTTCCCTCTTCCTCAAATCCTCAAAATCTCCTCCTCTATCACCGCCCCGCACCTGCGGCCCTGTCCACGTCTTCTACAAACCGAAACGTACAATCCAAAAACCACGTCATCTTTCCTATTATGTTCATTTCGAATCCATCCATTTTTTCGGAGGAATACAGATGGGTAAAAAATCATATTATACGATACCCTACAAAATTAGTGGTCTTCGTTGTCTTTAAGCAAAACCTAAAAGTTTATGGAGGCAAAATGGAAATCATATCAATGCAAGCGCCTCCTTCTTCTTCGCTGGCAGCTTCATGTCTCCACTCATAATAGAAAATTCCATCTCCTTCTTTTCAAGGTAGCCATTTCCCCTATTTTTCTTCCATTTATTTATTTACTTATTTCTTGTGCATTTTGGACTATATTATTATTATTTTATATATGAATTGCTATGAATTTGAGTGGGTTTTTGTTAACGTTATTACTATTTTGTTGTTAGATTCAATTCATTTGAGATACTATTGATAAAATGATAAGTTGATTTTTCTGGTATCGCTTATTGCTCCATATTATTAAAATCATAGATTGTTGCATTTTTTTATTTTCCTGGAGTTTCAGTTGTGATTATTTGATGTTCAACATGTAGATATTTAGAAGCATTTCCATTTCTATGGATGTCGCTAATTGCGAAAAACCTGAATAATATTTATGTATTTTCTATCATATTCATACCAGGAAGTGAAATGAATGTTATTTTCATTTTAATAATATAATTATTTTTTCTTAGCTACATTTACAGTAAATCAATAATACCTTTTGCAACAGTTGATTTTCTACATGACGGTTGCAGTCAAGGGCGGACCTAGGAATTAAAGTAAGGGTTGGCTGACTTTAAAGCTGACTTTTTTTGAGTTATAATGCAATTCCAATCACTACTACAAAACAATAATCCAAAGAAAAAATTCACAAAAATATATATAGATTCATATTTCACTTTCAATACATAACATTAGCTTAATTGTGCTCGACGAGTCTTTACAGAGTCAAATTCTTTAACTACAGAATCCAAATCAATCTTCCAAGCAAAATCACGCTCTAAATAAAGAGACATGCAATCAGAGAGAAATTCATCTCCTATAGCATTGCGAATCACCGTTTTGACATGTTTCATGCCCGAAAATGCTCTTTCGGTAGTTGCAGTAATGACAGGAAGAATCAGCACAAGACGGATCAGTTTATCAATCAAATAATAGATCTCAAACTTTCTTGTTACAAATAACGATTGACATAAGCCACCAAGTGTAGTTATATTTTCAAACCGAGGATCACTTTTAACATCAAGCTGATAATGCATCAATTGACATTGCAAAGCATGAATGTCTTGTTCACTGAAATCCATTGGGTAATATTTTTGGCAAGCTTGCATATATTTTCTACATTAAAAGACATAAAAAATCACAAGGATCTAGAGCTGAACTAAGAGCAAGAAGTTCAACCACTGCACCATTGAATCTATTTTCTAACTTCATTAACTGAAAATCAATTGTAGAATTAAAAATGTCATAATGGTAATGATGTCAAACTATGATGTCATCCCGTTGTTGACAACTACGACTTGTACCTTCTTTATACAGAGAATTCATATTAGGAACTACTATGTCATGGCGATCACAAAAAGATAATAAAGTCTTTAAAAATGTATCCCATTGCTCCAATCTTAACTTCTGAAGAAGAATTTTTGTTGTCGAGACTAATTTCATTGCATTCAAAATGTCTTGAGATTTGCGTTGTAATGCTTGACAAAGTCCGTCAGTGATGCCTATTATTTTGTCCATCAAGTGCAAAATAAATAGAAAATCAAAGCTTTTTAAAGTTTTGAAAATACTAAAGGCTTGACCTTTCAATGTTTGATGTCCACTCTTTTTAATACATTCAACGACCAAGCAAGCAACATCATACATATTAATTAAATCCCTTACAGAATCATAATGTGAACTCCAACGAGTATCTCCAGGATGGTGTAAAGTACCAATTTGATTAGCCCCTGTTCTTGTTTGTCGTTCTCCACTAACCAACATTTTTTCAATTTCAATTTTTTGAGCCATTTTTAACTCACAAAGACGTTTTGGAGATGCAAAACAAGATTAACAAAACATGTTAAATGAGAATAAAATTGCAAAACATTAGATTCATCTTTTGCCGCTGCAACTAATGCTAGTTGTAATTGATGAGCAAAGCAATGCACATAATAAGCAAACGAACAATCTTTAAGAAACAACGCTTGTAAACCTCTCCACTCTCCACGCATATTACTAGCACCGTTATAACCTTGCCCCCGCTAATTTTGAATTGTTAGATTAAATCTTCCAAGCATATTAGATATCTCGGTCTTAAGACATAGTGCTGATGTACTCTCAACACCAATAATATCAAAAAAAACGTTCCGCTATTAAACCGTCATATGTGACATATCTCAATACAAGAGTCATTTGTTCCCTTTTAGCTTCGTCTTGAGATTCATCAACAAAAATACAAAATTTGTTATCTCCAATTTCATCATGGATCATATTTCTTACTCGGTTGGCTAGAATATGTAGGATCTCCTTTTGAATTTTAGGAGAAGTGTATTTAGCATTTTGAGGGGCATTCTCCAATATATTTCTGGTAAGGTTATCATTTCATTATACTTTAAACTTCAATAATTCAATGAAATTTCCTCGGTTTAATGAACTCGGGCTTTCATCGTGCCCTTTAAAGCTAACAGCCTGAAGAGCAAGGTAGCGAACAGCTTGAATGCTTGTTTTAAGCCGCATTTGGTTCTCAAAAATTTCCTCTCTTGATTGAGAGTTAATCACTCTATCGATATGTTGGGGAGTGTTTTTTAAATTTCTTACGCACTCCTCACATTTGCTATGTGACGAAGTGGTAAGACCAACATGTTGTAAAAATGCACATTTTGTTCCATCAATAATCCTCTTCCATGAGTTAAATCCCTCTAAAGTTAACGTGGATTGAGCCCGAATGATCTACTTTTCTCTCCAAAAAGATAACAAGGAAAATAATATGCTTTATCGTTAGTATGAGAATACTCCAACCAAGAAAATTGTTGAAACCACACAGCTTGAAATTGACGATGTTGCTTTCCAACAAGTGTTTTAGGGTATTGAGCCAATTTAGGTTGATATAGCCCTAAATTAATATAAGCTCGTCGAACCTCGTCTCTTTTAGTAAGAGATTCAATTTCACAAATCGACGATCGTAATGCTGGATCTCGTTCAACTATTGTTGAATTGGACTGAGGGATAGTAACTGAAACAGATTGAACATGGGATTGATAGTTGAATTGAGGTGTATCAACTTCCAATATTGAACGCTCGTTTGATATTCCATCGGCGTTGCTCTTTTGAAAAAAAGATAGAAGATTTTTTGGTTTCTTGCTTGGTTGTTTGTTCGACATTTTAATATAACCTATTAAACATTATATCATGTAATTAGCAAAACTAGACATTATCAAATTATGAAATTCAACAAAATAACAATTGCTTGAACCACTAATTAGAAAAAACAATCAAATACAATTTAATAAAATGGTTGCAACTTGCAAACCGCAATAGTGTCATCAATGAATAAATAGATAAACAAGCAAATTGCAATAAAATAAAAGTCAATTAGCCTACAACCTAATTCCGGAAGACGTGTATGCAGACTGTAGTTGTCGGTAATGCAAATTGCAAGTTTCCAACTTTTGAGATTTGAGACATGAGAAGTTCAAAAATTAGGGGTTTTCATTTAAAGAACTAATCTCCTATCTAACAACTTGAAAGCAAATGAGAAATTACCTGAAGTGAAGATATTGAGCTGAATTGAAAGCAGATGAGAAATTACCTGGCAGCTTCGTGAAAAATGAGTCTCGGGAATGGATAGGAAGAAGAAACGCAGTTTGAACTATGAAGGATGAGGTAGGCTTTGGCTTCGTGAAAAATGAGTCCATTTTGGGCTGGGCTGGGGTAAGATTTTGATTTTTTTTTTACCCTGGGCTGCAGCCCAGTTGAGCCCAGGGCTAAGTCCGCCCTTGGTTGCAGTAATAGTATATATTTCTTGCTTGCATGCTTGGTTATTTAATGCGAACAAAATGTTATTTTTGTTAGGATTGCTAAACTAAAGAAACTAAATTCAGTATCACCTTATGTTCATCCAAGAAATTTTTTTAACCATTTTTATGAAAAAAATAAAATAAAAATAGTAGCCACTTCTCAACAAAAATTAGATAATGTTTAGTTCAAGGTCACCGAGTTTTCTCTTAAGAAGGACTATTGTATGCTTTATTTTGTGCTTTATCTTATATATCGTAAGAAAAAAACACTTAAAATATGTGATATGTGATAAACTGGATTTACAGAAATATGAAATGTGTTATTTCTAAATTCTAAGTTGTATGATATAGCACCATATGTAAGTGATCATACTCTAGATTCAAGTTTCAAGAAAATAAAGGCCTTCAGAATTTGATATAGAATACATATCATTAAGTGGTGAACATTTTAGTAGATAATGATGTGGTGTGGTAGACAACTGCATCCCGTTTCTAAAGCTGCAAAAATAAATGGATATAGAAATTTTGTTCCTGCATTTGCTGGTCCCAAATCGAGGCATTCCCCTTTCATTGATTTTCGACTGTAGTAAGAGTTTCAATAAGTTGCAGGCCACCATTTTCTTTTTCTTTTTTCTTTTTTTTTGGGTTGTAACTTTAACATTACATTGGCATTAAGTGAAGTGATAGTGAAAATGCTTACTTTTCTAAGAATGCACCCACTATAACACAAGTGTACAAGATGCCTAACTAATGCAACTTTTCTTACAGGATTTGTATAGGATGCCTAACTAATGCAACTATAATACAGTTATTATTCTTTGATTTGTACAGGATTGTATGAATACTTAAATTTGATACAATCACAACAAATAGATTCTTGCTTTATATGTCTAATTTCTTATTCTAGCATATACATTCATACGCGCACGTGCACGTGCATACACGTGTGTGTGTGTGAGTGTGCGCGCGCTCGTGCGCACGCGCTTGTGTGTGCAAAACATATTTACTGAACACCGAATTCGTTTGTAGACTAATATATAGTAATATGTATGTCTAAGACAACATAGTAGTTTCGACTTTCAAGTATCACATTATTTTCCTATCATACTAGTAATCCTTTGATATCTTTATTACTCAGAAACCAAAGTAGAAATTTTCAAAGAAATTTTACAAGGGCCATTGGATTTTGAATCTGAACCATGGCCTTCCATATTAGATAGCGCTAATGATTTGATACACAATATGTTAACTCGCGACTCAAGGAAGAGATTTACAGCTCATCGAGTTCTCTGTAATTACTCATGAATTTACATACCAGATTATCTTATTTTTGTATTATCTTTTGGTTTACTGATTATACTGCACATTGATAGGTCATCCATGGATTGTGGATGTTAGTGTTGCTACCGACAGGCCTTTGGATTCTAATATTTTATCTTGCTTGAAGCTGTTCTCAGCCATGGACAAACTAAAGAAATGGATTTGCAAGTAAGCTTTATAGTATAAGTTTAACTGAACTTACATCAGTGTTCAATTTTGATTAACAACTTGGTTACCCATAATATAACTTCGCTCTTATTTTTGATGATCCAAGCTAATGTGTTGTACTTTATATGTTAATCATACTTGCATCTATATGTAGTTTTAATTTTAAAAGATCATTTTTGTTAAAATTAAGGAGGTCTGTTTGTATTGAGTGAAGTTGAATGTTAATTATTAACCGGGTTGACTAAGTATTGATCAGATGATAGACTATATCCTGCTTGTTTCAAGAAGTGAAAGGAAAGTGAGACTTGGAACAAATCATCTGAAATTTGTTCACTTTCATGTTCAATACAAGTTGTACATATATTTTGGTTTTTGTAGAAAGTATTTGAACATTTGTTTCATATTCCATTAATCAGGCATATATACTTTGGTATTGAGTTTAAACTCTAACTTTGAATTTTTGGATCAGCATACACAACGTACCACTAAAAACTTTGTAAAAAACACAAAGGTCACTTTATTTTTTTATGCTCCTATAAGGAATCACTATTATTGCACTCATGATGCATTTTGGATGCCCTTGCAGGTATATACTAGAAATTTTTTGTGTAATAGGAATGTTAGACACAACAATGATCTATAATTAATTACTGATTATGTTTCTTTTATCATTGTTGTGTTCTTTTAGCTGGGAATTAGCTTGTCTTCCAAATTTTGAAACCACGATTTGATGCAGCTGGAGTAAAACTGATTACAATTAGTTTTGGCACTCCTAACAAAGCTCATTTATCTGCAAAAAGGGCATGTACACCCTACCTTATTTAGCTCGGCATTGGTTTTAAGTTTCTCTAATTTATCGATTTTAGTGCGTTTGTGTAGTTGATCTTTTTCCTTAATTTGCATTTACAGCTTCCTTTTCCATTAGAATACATTTATGTTGATCTAGACAACAAGGTAATAAGATTCTCAACCACTCCTTTTATGATATAATTTCTAATTTTGCCAACACCAAATACGATTCTAACATACAAACAACTTCAAGCATTTGACCTCTTAGGCTTATATTAGATACATATAATAGTGGAAGACAGTTTTTTGATATGTTCATGTTATTAGATATACTCATTGCCTTTCATTTAGAGTGAGACCTTTTAGGGATTTAGTTTGACATTGATTATTATTTGCATGTTATTTTACAGGCTGAAACACTTCTTTAATATCTGTAAGTGTAGCATCAAGATAATACTTCATCAAACATTGCTTATACTTCATCAAACATTGTTTGGTTGTTAAACCTTTAAGGAAATAATCGTTTCAATTTATAAGTTACTGCATGCTTTACATACTGTAAATTATGTCAAAGGTAGCGTAAATATAGAAGTTGGTGATATCTAAGTAACAACATTTTGATCAGAAATGATGCGTAAACTGTTTTCTACTTGTTTACTCAAGTACTACATTATTTACCTATAAAATATGGGATTTTTTGTTTATTTATTTCGCAACAAGTTAGTGATATCTAAGTAACAATTGTTTGATCAGAAAGTGGACTTCTACAATTCAGGAACAAGAGATGAATAGATTGACACATGTAAGTATACCAGCACAAATTTTTTTCTGATGAATTTCAAGCTGAAAATGCAAGTTACATAGGAACCTATTATTCTTTTCTGGAATAGATTGTTGAGGCACTCAACACAAGTTACATAGGAACCTATTATTCTTAGGTAATCATCAGTTGACATATGGAAAATGACAAGTTTAATCTTCCTATATGCACTCTTGTCAACGGTATTCTGTGTGACACATTTCTGTTATTATCATCATTGCAAATTAATAAAAAATGGTGTACCTATAAAGGATTGAGTTTTTATTTCTCATTTGTTTACTATTTTAATCTAAAATTTGCTACAGCCAAATGACACTACTGAAATTTCACTAAAAGATATCGAACAATTGGCCAGTACTTTTTTTCCTCTTTGCATGCGTTGTCTATTTAACAAGGTCAATCATATAAGACTTCTTGAAACCATATCCTTGCCAATTCGATGATTGTTACTATACATTTTAATTTTACAGCTAAAAGAAGATCATCATTCAATGAGTGCTCTCCTCTTATTGAGGAACACTCACATAAAGAAAGATCATCATTTAAAGCATTGGTGGAAGAATGCTACTGGGTCTTTTTCTCAAGGTAGCTTAATGCATTTATTTGATTGGTTTATTCATTTAGTGAAGTCTGGAATAAAAAGTTGCTGTTCAAAATAATATAAAAAATATGCAGGTATAAAATTCACACTCAGATGTTCAGTTTTACTTATTGGCTTTTTTATTATGCAATCTATTTGGAAATATCACATATTTTTCATACTAGCACATGAAATTCTTTGGGTCACTTTCTACATGCTAAAGTTGCTAGAGATATTAAAAAAATAAAATGTAACTAAGTTCATATAACAAAAACAACAACAACTATAAACTTTAAAAATTAACTAAATTTAAAATAACAATAATAATAACAACATCAACAACAATAATAAAATAAATATATACAATAATAAGAAGTAATGTTTATGAAAATTAACTAATTCTATAATAATAATACGAATATTAACAACAATAACAATCATAAATAAAATAATAAAAAATTAACTTAATAGAAATAATAACCCCTTAAGTCTTTCCTGGTAGATGATAATGCAGATGACCATTCCAATTCATTGCTTTTATTAGGAAACTAACTCTTATTTAGAATTTTCTTCTTTACCTAGAAAATTAATGTTGTTTAAAAGTCTAATCTTTCTTCTATGAGTTTAGTTGTATAAATTCATAAATGTATGCACTCATATGCTTGCTTGAATTAAGTGTAAGTATTTGATGGCTCTTAACTCGCTTTTGGTTCTTTTCATGCTCATGTTTCTTTGGAAATGTTACGAACTCGCTAATATTGCTAAAAGGTATGTTTTAATGCTTAACATGTATGTATGTTATATGGCGTACACACTTTATAAGGTATATATAAATAAATATTTTGATATTTTACCCATGCGGGTATATATGATTGATATATTGTGATTCTGGTCATGTTTCGATCGTGAATATCTATTTCTTGTGTTTGAGATTTCCTAGTGCTAGCCGCTTGAAGGAGACTCCGACAAATATTTTAGAAATTTAGACACTTGGAATATGTTTGATAAGAAATATATAGCAAAAGATTTTTTCTAATGTAGATACCTCGTTTTCCAATTTTATTCGTATTTATATTCATTACGTAAATTTAAAAACCATAAATACAAATTAATTTTTTAATGGTGCCCTTATCTACTACCCATACGACGACTTCTAGGGTTTCGGTGGAACCTAAGGAAAAGGAAGAAGGGTGGAAGGAAGTACGGCGGTAAGGCAAACAGAAGGTGGCAGAAGAGGGAATGGGAAACACAAAAGCTTGGTCAAAACCTAGGGCTGGAGTCAATATTTTCAAAATCAACAAAGAATAGGGTTCGAAAACATGGGCTAAGCTTTTGGGATAAAGTATTGAAATTAAGGTTAGTATTGAATTTCTCCATCCAAAAACAGATCTAGAAGGCGATTTTGCTGAGATTGATGAGTGACTATCAATAATCGAACCAAATATGGAATAACTCCATGTTCATCTACATGGCACATAAGAGACAATACTATGTTTACTTCAATGCATATGTCAAAGGAGAGTGGAAACCTAAAGGTAAATGAGAAGTTTTCTCAAGGGATAACCGGTTCAATCTAGTAAAGTTTGAATTACAAGAAGATTTAGAAAAGTTCCTAAATGGAGGGTCTTGGTTTATGGAAAGCAAACTTATCTTTATGAAAAGATAGGATGCTAACTTTCAGTTTGAAGGAGATAAGTTGGAATCATGTTCTATTTGGTTTCGACTTAATAACTTACATTTGTCTTTATGGAACCCCAAAGGTATAAGCAAACTTGCAAATCTCATTGGAATGCCAATTGATATAAACGATAACACTAGACAAGTTAAGAGACTGAAGTATGCCAGAGTGTTGGTCGAGATGAAGGCAGATACAATATTCAGGAAAAGTATTAGAGCTAAAGACAACCAAGGTAGGACATATGTGTAGGAAGTGAAATATGAGTTTGTTCCACCTATATGCAAAGAGTGCAAGTGCTTTGGGCTCAGTGGGATGCAATGCCCAATTCCACAACCAGCAACAAGTACACAACAAAGGAGACCGAAAACAGCAACAGAAACAACATATCCCAACCCTAGTTCTTCCGAGCCTATATATCATCAAGGGACTGACAAAATTCTTGAAAGCTCAGAGAAACATGATGATAGAAAGTGTTATACAGACCTAAAAAATAATTACACCATTAATGCAATAGTAAACGTAACAACTAGGATAGATAGCCTAAAGGTCCTCAGTTCTCATAAGCAAACGCAGGAGTCGGGTGAGGTGTTTGAAAGTGAGATGGTCAAGCCACAACCGGAGAAGAACTCGTTGTAGTTGAATACATGTGACAAGATAACCCCTGAAGATAAATGGGATCCAGAGTCATAGAAGAACAACCCTCCAAATATGGATGAAATTAACAAAATGGAAATAAGTCTCGAAAACAGTAAAGATGATTCAGATGATAGTTCTACAATTGATTTAGTTTACACTAAGGAGAACCCATAATACAAAAAATAATACATCAAGGGTAAGGAAAAGTAAGAGAATAGTAGATCATCAACAGCTCATGTGACAAAGAGCAAAACATCTACTTCTTAATGTCCATTCTATATTGGAATGTAAGAGGTCTTAATAGCGACACTAGAAAATTAGACCTCTTCAACATATCAGAAATAAGTTCAACCCTACTTTTATGGCTTTCCTAGAAAATAAAATGGGGAATCAATATGACAATGTTTGAAAATAATTATGGTATAGATTGGTAGATTTTAAACAACAACTCTTGTCAATCTAAAGGAAGAATCATGATTAATTGGCACAAAGTTATATGGTTTGTTAAAATGATAGATATGGACGAACAACAACTTATTGTTGAAGTAAATAATGTTGGTGATTTATATATGTCTATAGCATTTGTGTATGCACATAAATGGGCATCTATTAGAAGTAAACTTTATGAGAAAATTGTGCATCTATCAGAACATATTAATCAACAACGGATGGTTCTTAGTGATTTTAACATTGTTCCTCAAACAAATGAGAAGAAAGGAGGTCTTACCCTTTAGCTTTCCCAAACAGAAGAATATAACAAGTGTGTAGTTGTAGTTGGGCTCATTGAGGCAAACTATGCAGGGCTAAGGTTTACATGGAGAAGTGGAGAAGCAAAGGAAATAACATGTAGATTAGACAGAGTTCTTGGTAATGCTGGTATGATCGATAAAATGCCTAATTTAATTGTTATAGTACTGCCTAGTTCAACTAGTGACCAGTCTCCTCTGCATATTCAGTTCAACCACATAGTTCAACAGGTAAAGGGTAAGCCTTTCAGATATACTAATCACTGGTGTTTGCTAGATGAGTATGATGAAACAGTTGATAATAGAAATATAAATCTTACTAAAGGAAAGGGTTGGTATACTTTAGTAGTTCTTTTGAAAGAATTTAAAAAAAGGATGAAAAATAGGAATAAATCCAGACCAAAATAACAGTGATTAATGTATTCTTGAACAACAGCCACTCCATCAGTGATATTTCTCCCTTTAATAAAAGCCGATTGTGAACAATCAATTAAATCATTCATTCTTATACTAAGTCTATTAGCTAGAACTTTAGAAATAATTTTAACAGAACAGTTAATCAAAGAGATAGGTCTAAAATCTTTTAAGTTTTTAGCTCCTACTTTTTTGTGTAATAAAATAACATTTGCATAATTAAATCTTTCTAATTGCAAATTACAATTATAAAAATCGTTAAACATATTAACTAAATCAAGTTTTAAAACGTCCCAAAAGGTTTTATAAAAGAAAATTGGGAACCCATCTGGGCCCGGGGATTTATCACCTGGCAAGTCATTAATAGCTTTTCTAATTTCCTCTTCAGTAAAAGGATTATCTAACTCAGATAGATCAACAAAATTGAAATAATTGATTCACTTGGCCATAGGATAGAAAATTATATACAGACACAGGATTGATTAAATTAAATGATTTTAAAATTTTTGATTTTAAATTATTTAAATGATTTTATTTTAAAAAATAAAATCGAATTTATGGAAATCGAATTATTTTCGAACTGGAGCTTGAAATGTTGAAATTTAAATTTCGTAAACATAATTGTTTAATTAATCGAAGATGAGATTTTTAAGTCAATAATCGAAATATGATATGAATTTTAGAAAATGATTTGTCTTAAAAGATTGGACTTTTATTTGAACTTTAGATATTGCTAAGAAAAAGTGATATAAAATGATATTTCGAAATTGAGCTCGGATTTGAATTTTATTTGAAGATTTGGATTTTAAATTGGATATTGAAAGTAAATTTGATTTAAGTGTTTTGAATTAGTATTTTGAAAATCTAACTCGGAATTTTTATAAATCGAAATGGTTTAAATTTGATGAATTGAGTTGAAATTAATTTGGAATTGGATTTGAAATTAACTTGGAATTGGAATCGAAATTAATTTGGAATTTGAATTGAAATTAATTTGGAATTGGAATTGAAATTTAATTGGAATTGAAATTGAAATTTATTTGGAATCGAAGTAAAATTTGTCTTAAAATCGGAATTGAATCAATTTAATCGAAATGGAAATTGGAATTGATTTGAATTGAGAATTTAGAATTGAATTGGTTTGAATTTGAAACTATTTTTAAATGAATTATTTTAGTATAAATGGTTTAAAATCTATATTCTTTAAATATTCAAATTATTTTGATTTTCCACACTATTTTAATATATAAACCATTTTTATTACTCAAACTATTTTCTATTAAACAATTTTAACTATTTAGACCATTTTCTAAAAATTCAAACTGGTCAAAAGGGTGGAGTGTTTATATTTAAATCTTGGATTTAAATGCGAATTGGGTTAAAGTGGAGTTATAACCTAAATTGTAATTCGAATCAAAATTTTGAAGTGAAATAGGTATATCGAACTGAATGCACATGTTGAAATAAAAATATGATTTGTGAAACGAATATGATGATTTCAGAATGGATTTTATTTTTGAAACAAATATGATATTTTGATATCAAATATGAATTGTTTTCGAAATATAAAAGTATCAATCGGTGTGTAAAATGATATTTAGTTGTTAAAGAGACCGGGGCCTACTATTGGCATACTCTCTATCAATATTGAAACCACTTTAACAACTGTGTACACGGTGGATGATATCCAGAATGTAGTGGTTGAATTGGCAACATTTACTGGAATGAAGTAAGAGAACGAGGATGGATAGCTTTGACACTCATGTCATAATTAAAATGACTAAAACAGGAGCTTATGTCTGGCTACTGAGGTTATCTACCTCTAGCGACATTGATCCCTCGTATTACTATTGTGATTTCGTATTTGATGGGTGCACCTTTTTCGTTTGGATTGATTGTCACGGTCAGCCACGGATGGGTTACGACCAACCAAAAAGGGTAAAATGGTAGAATCCTACCTTGGGCCTTGACTCACATGCCTTGTCATATTTATCCTTATATGAGCCCATTACGACCTTATTTTAGTATTGTACCTATAAGGGACTAACTGGCTACCGACATTACTGATTTTGATACAGGACCTACATAGACTACATGGTATAAAAATGTGTTATGGGGGATAATGTAAAGCCTTAATTCTATTTTGATATTTATTGTACTGGTAGACATTATCTATTATAGCGTACACTATTATATATAAATAGTTTAACGGATCCTTAGGAGATGGAAAATCCCGTAACATCTCTTAAGTTATTACACGCACGTTATATACTGGATAGGAGATGTAACATCCCGTAAACATCTCTGACGCCTTGGCACTCATGTTTTATGCGATATCGATTGAACTTACATAAGAGTATTTTTGTCCTGACTGGAGTGTTTTCTCTTTTTGTAACGACCCACAAAATTTAATGGTTTTTAAAGTATATTTAACTGGAAATTTGTGAAATTTTAAACAATAAAATTTGAAAATAAAGATTTATTATTTGGAATACGTCTATTTTAATATAGCAACTGGTAAATTTTCATCTGATAATATTGAAGTTTATTTTCCTGTGAAATTTTATTCAAATCAAACCGGTTAATAACAGTGAATTTAAAAGTTTTCCAAAACCAAAATGTGTCAACAGGAGAAAATTTATTTAGAACACTCTGAATCTGACTGCGAAATTCGTTTCGCGAAATTCGGACGTTTCTAGCTCCGTTTGGATTTTTCTGTACGAAATAGCAACGTATACCAGGGTCCGTATCGACTTTTTGATCGGATGACCCTGCCACTGATACTTGTGTACCATTCTATTCGTCTCGTCGTGCTGATCTCAATAGTATATTTATTTCTGTATTTTGAGGTCCGGTACGCGACGGAACCAATAAAGTGTTCGTTGTAATGGTATCTTTAAATTAATTGAAACTTTTAGCTTCCCAATCCTTTTCAAATCTTCACGGTACAGCTCAAGCAAGTAATCAATTGCATTAAATAGCATCTCAGCTGAAATCAAGGGAATTGACTGTTACAATTTATTTATTTCTTTTTCTGTCCATTCAAATTTTCCTTCAGTTGCAAACCCAATCAATAGCTTACCTTTATTAATTGCTGGATTCACGTGCTGCCCCAAGACGAATATTAATCGCTTTAATGTTTCGACCGTTGAATTTTTTTTTTTTTGCTATTTAGTATTATGTATAAGGCAAACAGTGTACGCGTTTTCACTTCCATTTTTTTTTGTTTTCAACATTTCTTCTATCATTACAGCAAAGCTTACCTGCTCCTTGCTAGATCTAATTCATGGCCAAATTCCCCTATAGCTTGAACCCATCCAAACCCTTCAACCACTGTCGCATTTCTTCCTTCACCGACCTTCATCCATTTATCTCCACGCAAGCTTCTCCGCACCATGGCAACAACAGCCGCTCCGACTTTCCCTCTCACCCAAACGCAAGAACCACTTGCACGTCACCCCTCCTTTTATCGAGCAATCTTGTGCAACTGAAGCCACAAAAAAAAATCGAATATAGTTGCCTCGACCCTCCTCATCAGCCTCGACCTGGATCCAAGCACTTGACCGCCTGCCTCCTTTCTCTCTTGCCGACCTCGCCTCGGCTACAACCCGCAACCATCCTCGAGCACCACTTCGTCTATCATCCTCAGCCGTGCGCCTCTCCCTGTAAGCCACCTTTCTTTTGCTATCACCTATAACTCTCCTTTATACAAATATATATGATGTCTTTGTGTTCTGGTACAGTTAGATATAAAAGTTTATAAACTATATGTATATATTTGTGAATATATGTACAGGTTATTAAAGTTCATCTGTTTTGAGTGTGAGGCTATGGTCTGCATGTTGTATATTTAGCTATATAATATATAATATATTCAGTAGTCGCATGTGTTCGGTCTGCATAGTCCAACATATACAAGTATATATGTGCTTACATATTCATCCATATATAAGAGTTTGACAGAATATCAGATTTTAAAAGTAACATATTTTGTTATATTATTGTGTTTCGATCAGTGAGTTTTATAGATTTCTATATACTCTGTTTATATGTGGTCTGTGAGTCTACATATAATATATTATACTTTTTAATTTTTAAAGTATGCTGTAGTACATAATAGTTATCTATAGTTTATAAAGTTGTAAAGTTATAAGTTTGTTAGTTTATAAAAGTTTAAAAGGCATATATGCATGTTATTTACTATTATATACGTATGTTCATACATATGTTATACGGTTTAGTTTTCGTTTGTTTTGTATATTAAGGATACAAGTTCGGGTCTGCATATATTTGTGTCTTTGTTCTTATTTTTGGAAATATATCGATTTTGAAAATTTCGTATGTATAAAGTACAGACAATATAAGGTGGGCAAGGTCTACTAACTTTCCTATGACCTGTTGGGTTATTTCTATACTGTAATAATTAAATCTGTATTAACTTTACAATATAATAGGAATATATTTTAACATAGATATAGTTATACATGCAAGCTCGCATGAGTATGGGTTTGGTTATTCATATGGTTGATGTTTTAACAATTTGTCTGCAAGTATATACAATTATTTCCAAAATATTAGATAGATATATTTAGTGTATATATAAGTAAGTATATATGTCAGCTTATATTTGTTATACATACATACATATATATATATATATATATATT
The DNA here is from genome assembly GCA_030737815.1 of Allium fistulosum. Taxonomy (NCBI): domain Eukaryota; kingdom Viridiplantae; phylum Streptophyta; class Magnoliopsida; order Asparagales; family Amaryllidaceae; genus Allium; species Allium fistulosum. The sequence continues at coordinate 1,580,865,647 of CM060902.1, read as the reverse complement.
TAAACTAAAATGTGTTGGTATTTAAAATAAGATTTTTTTTATATATTGTATATTTTGTTCATCTATACCAATTATCTTCATCGATCGGTTCTAATTTGATTTCGTCAATTCCTTGTCTTTCAGTTTTTCCATCGAATTCGCGATCAATCTAGCTTTGCATTGGATTTCGTAACTCAAAATTCTTTGCCAAAACTCCTCTAGCCTCGAAAGGTGAGCAATCACTCACGATTAACGTTCTTGTATTTATTAAATTTGATTTCAATTGAAATGACAATTGAAATATGATGCTGTAGTTATTTAAATTGTTATATATGCTATTATTTGTATACGTCCACCTATGACATCTGACACCAGTATCTAGTATTTATATGCCTGTTATTACCATTATCTGTATATGTTCACCTATGACATCTGACACCAATATCTGTTATTTATATTGATGATATATGCCTGTTGTTATATTTTTATTATCTGTTATCACTCTGCAAGTTCCCTGTTAGTATAGAATTCACTATGGGTTGAAATGATACATACCCGAACGGACTTTAGAATAGGAGAATTTCGTTATGGGTTGAAATGATAAACCCAAGCGATTTTCATTTGAATTGAAATTGGGATTACGGGTCGAAATGATATCTACCCGTATATATTTAAATTTCGGATTGAAATGATAAATATCTGTATCACTTAACCATATGATAAATATATATACAGACACCGTTGGTCCATATATATAAATATTTTAAAAATGAATTCTATGGTTTTGGAAAGAAATATATGGTTTTAATAAATGTTGAGCCTTAAATTATTATATATAAATGGGAATGATTGATTTAAATACATATAATATGTTGAGTGTTTAAAATATATTTCAAAATAGATTTTGGTAATAATTTGAATAAGTTAAGGTTAGAAAGATAATTTGAATTTAGTTGAAATTGTATTCAATAAAGAATTTTATTTAATTAAACCGATTTGAAACTTATTGAAACTGAGATGTAAGATATGATTTATAACTTGAGTTTGATTTATAAGTAATCTAATGAATATTTTTTTTTTTTGGTTTAACTAAAGTTTAAGGAAATATTTAGTAAAAATGTAATTTAAGGCTAGTTAAATGATATTGAATTTATTAAGTGAATATTCCCTGATTAAATAATAATGAAGTTAAATCAAGAGCTATATGAAACTGTTAAATTTAACTTTGAAAATGTTGAATATTAAAGCTTTGAAATATATTGAAAACTTAAATGATCTGTTTAGAAATGAATTAAATTGATGAATTGAGCTTTGAATAAATTTGAATTTGGAATTTGAAGTTGATTTGAATCGATTTGCTAGACTTGAGGAAATTAAATACTTTACTTTTTAAATCATTTAATATATATATATACTATTTTGGAAAATGGATATATTTGAAATGAAATGATATTTGGGTTTTGAAGTATAAATTTAATTGAAATGACCACGGTGTTATAGTGTATATTTCTACCTGGTATATAGTTCAACGGATCCTTAGAGGATGGATATCCCAAACATCCTTTAAGTTACTTGTATTTCAGTTGATATTTCACTTGAGTTGGAGTTATTTATATAAGAATGTTAATCCTGACTCGAGTGTTTTGTATTTTGCTTTACGCTCGGGTCAGACCGAGTGATACAGCATTTGAGACTCACCCTTGGAGTTTGGAGCTTCCTTTGGAGATCCAACTATCGCCTCAGCTTTCAGCTCTTCTAGTTGATTTGTTCAGGGAAGTCATCTGTTGTACTGGAGACTTCACTGCATTTGAGATATTCTGTTGTATTTTATTTCTAACTCTGATGTTTATATAGTAGCTTCATGAACTACTATTTTATCTATTCCGCTGCGTATTATTGTATTACTCTGTGTCTGTGATTATGTGATTGATTTATTTACTGCATATGCTGAGTTTTGCCAAATTTTTATTACAATCTGTTATTGTGAATTATTCAAGTCAGACATGTGTGGATTTATTGTCGATTTGAATGGTCCAAAATACCGGGTCGTTACAGTTGGTATCAGAGCTTTGGCTCTAGGCGAAACTTAGCATATATTGTAAATTTATTTACAGAATCACTTGCGTTCGAGTTTAATCTCTTCCTTTTGACTCGAAATTCCTTTGAACTTTGGAACGTTCCTTGCGGTTCCAAAATTCATTCTTTTCTCTCCCTATTTGTATTCTTTTGATTCTGGAGTATCCCATAACTCCACTTCGAATGATCTCTATAAGAATAGGATCCCACCAATCTTTGGATGATTTGTAAAGGGGTGGAACTCCTTTACAATTGGCATTGATTCACCGGAGATTTATATATCTTTGGTTTAGATACCGCTATCTCTTGCGATCGAATGTTGGTTTTTCTTGGAATTCTGCATCGATCTTGTTCCTGAAGTCACGGTTGACCCGGTTAAGGTCGCCCGCGACTTGTATAAGTATATCCATCTCCTATTTTGTAAGTTAATTGTCTCATCTTCATTCAAGCCTATCTTCGAATCAGAAATTTTATTTGATTAGAGTTCCTCTAATTTGAATCTCTATCTTTGTTGAAATCCATTCTCAAATCATCCTTTGAAAATCGGGTTTTGTATTCTAGAAATTGTTTTCTAAACCGAAATTATTATTTTGATAAGTATGATTTTATTATATATATAAAATTGAAATGTTTTCGATAAGGATTATATATCCTTTTTAAATAAGAATTTGAGGTTTTCAAAAGGATTTTGAAAAAAAATTATATAAGAAATTTGATCTATCTAAAAATGATTTATAACTAAAGGATTTTTAATTTGAAATTCGAGAATTGAACTCCGGTATTTTGTAACTGGTTTTAAGATTTTGAAATATATAATAATAATATGATTAAAAGGTATTTTCCAAATAAGAAATGTTTCAAATGATTTTAATGAGTTTCGAATGATTTCGAAGAAATTTCAAAAAGAAGTTTGAGAAAATAGAAGCCCAGAACTCACTTATGTCGTTGGAAAATAATTTCGGTGATGAGTGCACGCATCATCGACATTGATTTTCGAGTTTCAGAGTGAGGAATAGGCCACTTTAGTAGCATCGCTACGCGAGTGATTTTGCGAAACCAATTTTGATTTCAAAATTTTGAAGTATGATTTGATATTCGAAAGATATATGTAAATGTATTTGAAACGATTTAAAATGAGCCGGTGTTCAGTCCTCGAGTTTTGGATTTGATATAACCCTATCTATTAAAATTGATTCACTGATTTGTTGCTGATTTCCAACTCTTGAATTTTAAAATGATTTCTTCAACTATTTTGAAGGTTCGAACACTTCCAAATCAAGGTTAACTTTTCAAGGCTAAGAAATTTTGAAAAGTATAAAGTATATAAGTTTGGTATGTATGTTAAAGTATGTAGTAATATGATTTAAATAAGTGGAAACTGTTTTGTTAAGTAAATGAATAAGGCAATTTTAAATTTTTCTAAATATGAAATTTAGATTTGAAATGCTTTGAAAAGAATTTGGTCTTCAAAATATTTTGAATAAAATTTAGTTTAAATGTTTTAACTGGGTAACATCTTTATGAAACTATATATGTAACAAGTTGGAATAAATATATAAGTTGTACGTATGCTGTTTTATTCGCATAAATAATTTGATCCAGGTTTGAGTACACAAGTTCGAGGTGAATTACACCATTTCGTGTTAGGATTTTTCATTCGATTCTTGATGGCGAATATTTGATATGAATTTTGGGCTTGATTCTAGAATTCTCTATCGTAGTATATGGCTATGCAAGGAGACTGATGGCTTCTAGTCAAGAAACCATATCGAAATCCGCATTAGGGAAGTCGAATGGACAATACTAGTTCGAAAGCGAACTTGTGTGATCGAGCGAGCGATCAAATGTGATTTTTGCGAAATGATGACGTATGTACATCTTATATTCTAATATCATTGATATATTTTGACGCTGAAATTGAAAGCTGTCGAGTTAGAATATCTTTGCTTACTAAAAAGAAAATTTCCAATTTAAATTACAAAGATATATAACCCATAAAAGCAAAGATATTCAATCCCATATAGCTCTTCATATAGCGAAATTTATTTTGAAAAATTTGATCCTTATATAAGATGGACCTTAGGTAAATATAAGATGATTTTGAAAACCATTTGATTTTGGAAATGAATTGGTTGACTTAAATTATTGATTTGGAAATTTGGATTTATTTTCAAAATCTATTATTCTGGAAACTTTGAAGCTAAAGATAATTAATTTGTGAAGAAATAATTTAGTGAAATTGTATATGATTTTGAAATTGAACTGATATTGAAACAAATTGAAATTTGAGAACCTTATGTTACTAAACACTTGATTTGGGAGTTGTCGAACTTATATAAAATTGATTTGTATGAGTATGAAATTGATTCGAAAACTATAGATTTGAAAAGGTACTCAATTTGAAAGTGAAAACTTATATAATTGAAGTCTATATAAGTATGATTTGATATACTATTGATTTTGGAAAGTATTTGATTTGAAATTTAAATCTTATATATAATGGATTTTATATAAGTACGATATTTGAAAGTGATTTGAAAAGGTACTATATGATACATATTTTCGAAGTAAAGATATGGAAAGTGCCTTCTGCTTGATATCCGATTTATGGCCACATCTTGGATTCATTCTATCAATATTTCTCTGATTTTGGTTTTCCGGATATGATACTCGAGTGTCCTTCGAATTCCATGGCGTTACCCATGGTCTTACGAACTCGACTGCATAGCGAAATTCGTAAGGCAGTGAATGCTTAAAAGGTACGGATGTTTCCTGGGGGATCCAGGCGTAACCATTGTGTATCTGCGATCTATGGTCGTGTTAGTGGCGTAATCCGCAAGGCAGAGATTGCTTAAGGGATATGGATGTTTCCTGGGGGATCCAGGCGTAACCATTTTTATGTATCCTGCGGTCCACCGTTTTGTTGCATGGCGAAATTCGCAAGGCAGTGAATGCTTAAAAGGTACGGATGTTTCCTGGGGGACCCAGGCGTAACCATTGTGTATCTGCGATCCATGATTTGATTCGTTTTGTTTTGTTTGGATTGTACTTTCCATATCTGTTTTTAAAAGTTTTCCAGTATTTTCACTGGGTGTTGAAACAAGTCTACTAAGTACCTGGAGAATTCTAGTTTTGCGCCTGATCAACGCACTACCAGAGTCTACAGGAACAAGGATAAACTTGTTGAAACATCGAGTTATAAAAGTATTTTCGAAAGAAAATTTGTTTCGTTATAAAGGTATTTTATAATAAAAGTATTTCCAACAAGGAAATTTTGTATCAATATTTGAAATTTAAATTCTAATGGTTTGAATTAATTATTCATGCCCGATACTATCCTTTTGAATCGACCTTATCTGCTCAACTTTATATATTCACCTATATTCTGTTTTTCCAAGTCGTGCTTCTTTTCCCTGTTGACTATATCCTTTTAAATATTGTTTATTTATATATTATATGGTTTAATAGAAATTTTTTTTTTAGTGTTATAAATGTTTTAGAAGTTATTAATTAAATAAAACACATTTAAAGTAAATGATTATTGATTTATTAATAATATTTGAAAAGTATCTTGAGATAAAAATTAATAAATTTATGAATTATGGATTTAAATGTTTTCAATAGCTTCTTTGTAAAAATAAGCAATAATGTAAATAATTGTTTTCAAATAGTTTTCATACCTTTATAAAGGTGTTATTTAAACATAAATGGTATTTATAAAGGAAGCAAGAAAATTTTACAAATGGGTTTTTGAAAAGTATTAAATTATTAAAAAAAAAATATAATTGATTTGCAAATGAAGTTTTCAAATGAATATCTCAAGTAAAATTTATATAGTTCAAATTAATTGTTTAATCTTGACTTTCAATCTATCTTTTCTGACTGGTTGTTTCTATTCTTCTACCTCCTTCCTTTTCGGGGACGAAAAGTTTTGAGTGGGGGAGAGTGTAACGACCCACAAAATTTAATGGTTTTAAAAGTATATTTAATTGGAAATTTGTGAAATTTTAAACAATAAAATTTGAAAATAAAGATTTATTATTTGGAATACGTCTATTTTAATATAGCAACTGGTAAATTTTCATCTGATAATATTGAAGTTTATTTTCCTGTGAAATTTTATTCAAATCAAACCGGTTAATAACAGTGAATTTAAAAGTTTTCCAAAACCAAAATGTGTCAACAGGAGAAAATTTATTTAGAACACTCTGAATCTGACTGCGAAATTCGTTTCACGAAATTCGGACGTTTCTAGCTCCGTTTGGATTTTTCTGTACGAAATAGCAACGTATACCAGGGTCCGTATCGACTTTTTGATCGGATGACCCTGCCACTGATACTTGTGTACCATTCTATTCGTCTCGTCGTGCTGATCTCAATAGTATATTTATTTCTGTATTTTGAGGTCCGGTACGCGACGGAACCAATAAAGTGTTCGTTGTAATGGTATCTTTAAATTAATTGAAACTTTTAGCTTCCCAATCCTTTTCAAATCTTCACGGTACAGCTCAAGCAAGTAATCAATTGCATTAAATAGCATCTCAGCTGAAATCAAGGGAATTGACTGTTACAATTTATTTATTTCTTTTTCTGTCCATTCAAATTGTAACGACCACGACTTTCTCTCCATAGAAAGTCGCATCATTATTAAGAAAGAAAGGGATAGAAAAGAGAAAAGAAGAGAAAGAAAGAATAACAACACATCAGAATCTCACAACGGAACGAAACAAATATAATATATCACATAACTATTACATAGTCTTTACATAATCAGAGTACACAACTTATACATCACAAAATAGATAGTTATAAAACCTGTCTATTATACAACACAAGATACAACTCAAACAAACGACTCAGAGAAACCAACACAGCGGAATACTATATATCTACGAATGCTGAAGCCTCCTGCTCCATATCTCCTCCATAGATTCGTCAAAGCTAACCTGAATCCCTTGGCTACTCGTAAAAATTGAGTACCCAAGGTTTAATAAAACAGAAAATAAACACTTGGGTCAGACATGGGTCTGGTGTGAGTAAACGGGTTAAAATTGTTTAACTTCAAAACCTTTTGAAAACAAAGGTATCACGTAAGACTTCCCACACATAAACATGGAAAAGTTTTTACCTTACGCTAACCAAATCATTTGATAGGAAATCCAGTTATATTATAATAGGGTCTAGGGTTTTCAAGTAAAATACGGAAATAGCTGAAATGCTTACATCTCACATTCCAACATAGTTGGGCACAACTAATACGTACGGCACTTATTGGAGTTTGGATTCCATACAATGGCAGGGCTACTGGGGTACCGCCCGTCACAGTACGTGGCCTAGATCACCGTACCGAGGATCACTCCCAATCCCCTGCAACACAAAGCCGGAACCATCCCTTACTGGATAATTCCGAACAAGATAATCCCGTAGTTGGCGCGACCAACCACACACTAAGCCGAATAAAAGAAAAGGGACCTCTAGACAGGGATCTATCTTGCTCTCAGTGGGTGCTACCCACGAAGCCTTGCTGCACCTCCCCTGTTTTAGCCATTCCCGGTTGATGAGGCTTGAGGTTACGATTACCTTTAATCAGAACATATCACTTAGAATGCTCATCGTCCGCCTGACGATGTGCTGAAAGCATTCAATCCATACAAGTTCGTTCCGGGTTCGAACGAAACCGAAGGCATTATCTCGTTACACTCGTTTTGGAATCACCCTCAGAGTTAACGACAATAACCCTTGCACTCTGAATCTTCATCTTCACTTGATTCACGACCTATCGTAAATTTGGATCGATGTGGTATTCGGGTCTCCAGACCTGGAATATCCGGTATACGGAATCCCGATCCCGGTCTCATCGAAATCCAAAGCGTATCTTTTAAGGCCAAGTTGTTTTAAAGTTAAAACAATTAAATTCTTATCTATATACACAGATAGATAACTCAATAGATAATCTACATTATCATTATAAACAGATAATTCACATTATCACTACAATTCAACCAACATCCATATCATAGATCAGCATATATCTCATCAGAGATATCAACCATGCATAACATTCAATATTATTTATCCATCCATAAGTAATGATTTATATCATCTCTAATTAATTTAAAGTGAATTAAATTAATTGCTTCATTCTATAAATCCTGCTTACTTAACCATTAATTAATTTTAAATCAATTAATTAATCATCCTTTAATTATTCATTTCAATTAATCATCCTTGATTAATTATCTTTTAATTACATTTAAGTAATTAGCCTTAAATTAATTTCACAAATTAATTTTCCTTAATCAAATATAGTAATTAACCTTTAATTACTTCATTAATTAATTAATTATAATCAATTACTTTAATCCTTAATTAATTACATTAATTAATTAATCTATAATCACTTATCATTGATTAATTAATCTTAATTAATCAAACTTTAATTACATCATTAATTATATTAATTAATAATTCTTAATTACTCTTAATTAATTATCCTATTTAACTTAATTACATTAAGTAATTATGCTTTAATTAATTACAGAAATCAATTAACTATAATTCACTTACCTTTATTTAATTAAACCTTAATTAATAAATTATACTAAGTAATTATTCCTTAATTACTCCCATTAATTAATCTCAAATCATTTCCATTAAGTAATTATCCACAAATTACTTTTATTAATTATCCACTAATTACTTTTAAATTAAGTAATTATCCTTTATTTATCACCTCTATTAATTAATCACATTAATTAATTTAACTTTAATTAATCACATTAATTAATTAAATAACCTTAACTCATCATATTAATTATCAAAGTAATTAACCCTTAATTACCTTTCATTAATTACTTCCATAAAGTAATTATCCTTTTTAATTAATTAATCTCTAATTTCTTTCATTAACTAAATATTCAATAATTATACTCAATCAATTTTCTAAAATGATTATCCTTAATTAAACCAAAGTAATTATCTTAGAATAATTAATTACCTATCTTCAATTAATTAAGTAATTATACTTTATCTACTTAATAGGACCTTAATTAATTTAGCTAAACCATTTACCTTAATTAAACACTCTAATTAAATATTCTTTAATCTTATCTCCTTTAAATATATTTTAACACTTTGTTTAATCTTTATTTTTGAAACTTACTTAGAAACTTGTTTAAATTCTTTTCTTAAAAACTTGATCTAGTACATTTATTTGAAAACACTTTTGAATTCAATTACAAAAATAAATCTAGTTTATATTTTCTTTTAAAACAAACACTTCTAAACATTTAAATTTTTGAACATATTCAATTTTAAAAACATACTTTTAAACTAGTCTAATATCCTTCTTTTGGAAATTTAATGAATTCAAACTTGCTTTCTTTTTAAATTTGAACTTGATTTCCCTTTTAAAATTTTAAAACCTGGAAATTAAAATTTACTTTACAAATTTGAAACCAGGATTCTATGTTTACAGAATACCCGAGCAAACAAATCAAATTCTCGAGCCTACCCCGTGTCTCTCGCGATCACTCGCGTACTTCGAGAAAAAAACCCTTCAACCCCGAGCCTGACCCGAGTATTTCCCCTTCTTCTCCAAACCATAAAACTCAGATATACACCAGAGTATCTCGCGTGCACGTGCACGACGAAAAGCACGTCTCTGACCATCTCTCCGGCCCTCACCAAACTGCAAATGATCTCGACGAACAACTCGACCAATCAGATCAACTAAATCGATGGAAAACAAAAATCGAGAAACTCGATCAAAACTGGCATACGAACTCGATCGGAAAAGCCAACACTGGTCAACACCTCCGACCATCGAAACACTCACCGTCCATCCCAAAGTCACGCCACGTCCAAACGATCAGACTCCCCCTCAAGCGATCGGCTCAGACCTTCCCACCGCGACGAACTCTCCTCGTAACTGTCGACTACCCAAATTTACAGAAAAACCCTACTCCGCCAATCTCAGACCTCCACGATGACCAGAAAAATCTCCACTTATTTTTCCTGAGACCTCCAACATGCAAGCTTCCACCATAAACAATCACGACTTCTCCATCACCTCCGATCAACAGGAATTTACAAATAGCCCAAAATCGATCAACTTAGCATATCTCGAATTATACCAAACTAAAAATTATGATTCTGGTTTCTAAATTCATCATTTGTAATCTAGAATCATGTTATAGGATTGATTCAAGAATTCTGGACATTTAATTTTAGCCTATAATATGATCAGACCTGTAGATTTCAAATTTTTAAATAATTACATCATATATTTATTTAAAACTATATATATATAAATATATATATTCTTACAGACATTTTCTATTCTCAGATCCTAGCCTATAATCAACTACATATGAAGATATGAATTCTTTTATTGATGAAAGGAATAATGTAATATAACAGAGATAATCATCAGACATATCACATAATTGTATACACATACATTCCAATCTAAGCATACATGCACATCATTTCAAACTATTTTACTTCAAGATTTCATTCATGCATCAAAGTTCAAGTCTCAAATTTTAAACTGTTTTTAAATTGAAATGTTTACTCACCAGTTTTGAAGAAAACAGAGAACAGTGTACAGGCTTTTAAGCTAAAATCTGGAATTTGAAAGGAACTTGAATTGCTTCTGGGATTTGAAAACTTGAATTGTTATCATCCTTATAGAACTGGAATGCTTGAAACAGAGACTGCTTTGATTCCAGGCTGAAGAATGCAAGCTTTTGAAAATCTCATATTTGAAGAAGAAGTTCAGGCTTTTGGTTTTAAATCTTGTAAATTTTGAATGCTGCCTCTAGATTGCAAATGAATGCAGGCAGGCTACAGATAGGCTTGAAACAATTACAGGGAATATGATCTTGATGTGAGGGGTTTGATTTTCATGTTTTACTGGATTACAGGGATTTGCTTACAAGCTTTGAAATTTTGAAGATGGTTACAGATTTGAAAAGATTACAGGGAAAATGATTTGCATATTGGAATGAAGAGGATTACTGATTTGTTTTGAACATGATTTCTGGATTTTTAGAGAAGTTATTGATTTTCAGATTTGAAGAGTTTGATTACTGATTTCATTTTGTTTATGAGAATGGGTTTGAGTTTTCTTGCTTTTGGAAAATGAGAAAAAGAATGGGAAGAGAAAAGAGATGTGTATATAGATTAATTTTGGATTTATCAAAAATTAAAGAAAATAAAATAAGTAAGGGACACTTGTCTTTTACCATTATTAGTTTTATTACACATGTACTATTATGCTTTAATATGATGACATTTGTTCTTTAAGTATTTTATTTTAATTTAAAATGTTAAATAAAGCTTTTAACTTAATTTATTAATTCATATGTAAATACATATATGAATTTCTTTTTAAAGAAAATGCAATAAAACAAATTATATATATACAAATAAAAGTTTATCCAAATATTTTTAAGATCCAAAACATTTTAAATATCTATCCTTTGAATTTCAAAATAAATTCCAAATTCATATTCAAATTAAAATTGAAAATCTAATTTAAAAATCAAGTTATATATATACATATAACTACATAAATTCAATTTGAAATAACAATTTATCAAATCTCAAAAAAAAATTTATAGAAGAAATTATCCCTTAATATAAATTACTTATTTTACTATCTTTGAAAAGTCCAGATTAAATTAAATATAAATTCCCAATTTATCAAAGCTTCTATTTACAATATATATAAATAAATATATATATTCAAATAGAAATATCTTATTAACTTTTAAAAGATAAAATCATCAATTAATACTAATTTAATCAGATTATTAAATTAAATTCAAATCTTATTATCAAAGATTATCCATATCAATTTAATTATTCAACAGTTTATTAAATTGATATTGTCAAAATTTCCGGGATATTACATTCCTTCCCCCTTAAAATAATTTTGTCCCCGAAATTTAAACAAAGGTAATTTAATAATCTTATTAAAGATTTTAATTTAAAACACAAGCATATACTATCATCCATATGCTAGCAACCATAGCAACCAATTCATTCAATCAAACAATTCTAACTATCTAGACTAAATTCTAGATAAAATTCCTCGAGTTTCCCCAAGTATATATATATACCGGGATACTCGCTCTACAAACAATCTAAACTATTAAGCTATAGATCTCCTATTCATCTAGACCTACAGAACTAAACAGAATATCAGACTACAGACGAGTCTGACTCAACTACCAAACTTCCCAAAACTGCAGATTCTAAAACCAAAGATAGATCAAATACGTATTCCCTCAGAGATACGTAAAACTCAATGAATTCCAGTTATCCAAACTGACCATTCAATTCAGAAGTCCAAATACTTATCCAAGTCAGAACACAGACGAGATCCAAACATAACTCTACTTCACAACATCAGTAGATTCCAAACTTACTTCTCCCATCCAGAGATACACTCCAAACTGCTTTCGCTGCTCAACTCTAATCTGAGGTAGAACACAAGCACAGACTGTACAACTTATTCCAGAAATAAGGTTCACTGATCCATAAAGAAAACTCAGATACTCCATCAAAACTTGAGCTGCTTCACCAACTTCATCTCTAGGAAACATCCTTCCACTAGACTGAACCACCGGTATCACTCCTGGAATCCAAGTCGATAAGAAAACTCAACCTTCAGATGCGGACAAACTTCTGACTTCTCTGAAGACATCTAGAAAAATCTGACAACCCAAGAGAACACTCAGCAATCGCAAGTCACTTTTGCGATCAACCCATCCTAATTCCAAACAGACTGTTCTCTCTTTACCAATCAGAACAGCTTACACTTATTTATCCAATTTATCGAAGAAATGGACCCACTCTTACTGCTTCTGAACTTCACCTTCAGAAAAACTGCTCAGCCAGAAAACTTCCTGCCATCACAGAATACTCCGAGCTGCACTGCTGACACTGATGCCAAGGACTTCCTATTCCAAAGATCTTCGAGAAACTCGAACTCCAAACCAAACAGAAACACCATGCTAAACTTAGCCACAATACCAAAGCATACACACTTCCTTAATCTTGTTCCAAAGAAAACATCTTCGGGAACATCCATCGTCACTGTATCTCATCATACAGCTACTATTACCTGAGGTATCAAGGTACCATCACTCGCTTCTGCCTCATCGACAGATCCAACTCTACTCATCCACACTTCAAAGAACTCCGAACCTTTAAAAGGTTTCCTTCAGAGATCAATGAAATCCTTTACCATAGCAAAGCTTACTCGAGACGGTATTGGGTCTACAGTCTCGACAGATACACTTCCAACCTCAAACATTCAAACTCCAACTATTGGTAATTGTGTTACACACACTACCACCTTATCTACCTTTATACCTTATCTACCTTTATAACTACATAAATTCAATTTGAAATAACAATTTATCAAATCTCAAAAAAAAATTTATAGAAGAAATTATCCCTTAATATAAATTACTTATTTTACTATCTTTGAAAAGTCCAGATTAAATTAAATATAAATTCCCAATTTATCAAAGCTTCTATTTACAATATATATAAATAAATATATATATTCAAATAGAAATATCTTATTAACTTTTAAAAGATAAAATCATCAATTAATACTAATTTAATCAGATTATTAAATTAAATTCAAATCTTATTATCAAAGATTATCCATATCAATTTAATTATTCAACAGTTTATTAAATTGATATTGTCAAAATTTCCGGGATATTACACAAATTTTCCTTCAGTTGCAAACCCAATCAATAGCTTACATTTATTAATTGCTGGATTCACGTGCTGCCCCAAGACGAATATTAATCGCTTTAATGTTTCGACCGTTGAAATTTTTTTTTTTTTTGCTATTTAGTATTATGTATAAGGCAAACAGTGTACGCGTTTTCAGTTCCATTTTTTTTGTTTTCAACATTTCTTCTGTCATTACAGCAAAGCTTACCTGCTCCTTGCTAGATCTAATTCATGGCCAAATTCCCCTATAGCTTGAACCCATCCAAACCCTTCAACCACTGTCGCATTTCTTCCTTCACCGACCTTCATCCATTTATCTCCACGCAAGCTTCTCCGCACCATGGCAACAACAGCCGCTCCGACTTTCCCTCTCACCCAAACGCAAGAACCACTTGCACGTCACCCCTCCTTTTATCGAGCAATCTTGTGCAACTGAAGCCACAAAAAAAAATCAAATATAGTTGCCTCGACCCTCCTCATCAGCCTCGACCTGGATCCAAGCACTTGACCGCCTGCCTCCTTTCTCTCTTGCCGACCTCGCCTCAGCTACAACCCGCAACCATCCTCGAGCACCACTTCGTCTATCATCCTCAGCCGTGCGCCTCTCCCTGTAAGCCACCTTTCTTTTGCTATCACCTATAACTCTCCTTTATACAAATATATATGATGTCTTTGTGTTCTGGTACAGTTAGATATAAAATTTTATAAACTATATGTATATATTTGTGAATATATGTACAGGTTATTAAAGTTCATCTGTTTTGAGTGTGAGGCTATGGTCTGCATGTTGTATATTTAGCTATATAATATATAATATATTCAGTAGTCGCATGTGTTCGGTCTGCATAGTCCAACATATACAAGTATATATGTGCTTACATATTCATCCATATATAAGAGTTTGACAGAATATCAGATTTTAAAAGTAACATATTTTGTTATATTATTGTGTTTCGATCAGTGAGTTTTATAGATTTCTATATACTCTGTTTATATGTGGTCTGTGAGTCTACATATAATATATTATACTTTTTAATTTTTAAAGTATGCTGTAGTACATAATAGTTATCTATAGTTTATAAAGTTGTAAAGTTATAAGTTTGTTAGTTTATAAAAGTTTAAAAGGCATATATGCATGTTATTTACTATTATATACGTATGTTCATACACATGTTATACGGTTTAGTTTTCGTTTGTTTTGTATATTAAGGATACAAGTTCGGGTCTGCATATATTTGTGTCTTTGTTCTTATTTTTGGAAATATATCGATTTTGAAAATTTCGTATGTATAAAGTACAGACAATATAAGGTGGGCAAGGTCTACTAACTTTCCTATGACCTGTTGGGTTATTTCTATACTGTAATAATTAAATCTGTATTAACTTTACAATATAATAGGAATATATTTTAACATAGATATAGTTATACATGCAAGCTCGCATGAGTATGGGTTTGGTTATTCATATGGTTGATGTTTTAACAATTTGTCTGCAAGTATATACAATTATTTCCAAAATATTAGATAGATATATTTAGTGTATATATAAGTAAGTATATATGTCAGCTTATATTTTTTATACATACATACATATATATATATATATATATATATTTAAACTAAAATGTGTTGGTATTTAAAATAAGATTTTTTTTATATATTGTATATTTTGTTCATCTATACCAATTATCTTCATCGATCGGTTCTAATTTGATTTCGTCAATTCCTTGTCTTTCAGTTTTTCCATCGAATTCGCGATCAATCTAGCTTTGCATTGGATTTCGTAACTCAAAATTATTTGCCAAAACTCCTCTAGCCTCGAAAGGTGAGCAATCACTCACGATTAACGTTCTTGTATTTATTAAATTTGATTTCAATTGAAACGACAATTGAAATATGATGCTGTAGTTATTTAAATTGTTATATATGCTATTATCTATATACGTCCACCTATGACATCTGACACCAGTATCTAGTATTTATATGCCTGTTATTACCATTATCTGTATATGTTCACCTATGACATCTGACACCAATATCTGTTATTTATATTGATGATATATGCCTGTTGTTATATTTTTATTATCTGTTATCACTCTGCAAGTTCCCTGTTAGTATAGAATTCACTATGGGTTGAAATGATACATACCCGAACGGACTTTAGAATAGGAGAATTTCGTTATGGGTTGAAATGATAAACCCAAGCGATTTTCATTTGAATTGAAATTGGGATTACGGGTCGAAATGATATCTACCCGTATATATTTAAATTTCGGATTGAAATGATAAATATCTGTATCACTTAACCATATGATAAATATATATACAGACACCGTTGGTCCATATATATAAATATTTTAAAAATGAATTCTATGGTTTTGGAAAGAAATATATGGTTTTAATAAATGTTGAGCCTTAAATTATTATATATAAATGGGAATGATTGATTTAAATACATATAATATGTTGAGTGTTTAAAATATATTTCAAAATAGATTTTGGTAATAATTTGAATAAGTTAAGGTTAGAAAGATAATTTGAATTTAGTTGAAATTGTATTCAATAAAGAATTTTATTTAATTAAACCGATTTGAAACTTATTGAAACTGAGATGTAAGATATGATTTATAACTTGAGTTTGATTTATAAGTAATCTAATGAATATTTTTTTTTTTGGTTTAACTAAAGTTTAAGGAAATATTTAGTAAAAATGTAATTTAAGGCTAGTTAAATGATATTGAATTTATTAAGTGAATATTCCCTGATTAAATAATAATGAAGTTAAATCAAGAGCTATATGAAACTGTTAAATTTAACTTTGAAAATGTTGAATATTAAAGCTTTGAAATATATTGAAAACTTAAATGATCTGTTTAGAAATGAATTAAATTGATGAATTGAGCTTTGAATAAATTTGAATTTGGAATTTGAAGTTGATTTGAATCGATTTGCTAGACTTGAGGAAATTAAATACTTTACTTTTTAAATCATTTAATATATATATATACTATTTTGGAAAATGGATATATTTGAAATGAAATGATATTTGGGTTTTGAAGTATAAATTTAATTGAAATGACCACGGTGTTATAGTGTATATTTCTACCTGGTATATAGTTCAACGGATCCTTAGAGGATGAATATCCCAAACATCCTTTAAGTTACTTGTATTTCAGTTGATATTTCACTTGAGTTGGAATTATTTATATAAGAATGTTAATCCTGACTCGAGTGTTTTGTATTTTGCTTTACGCTCGGGTCAGACCGAGTGATACAGCATTTGAGACTCACCCTTGGAGTTTGGAGCTTCCTTTGGAGATCCAACTATCGCCTCAGCTTTCAGCTCTTCTAGTTGATTTGTTCAGGGAAGTCATCTGTTGTACTGGAGACTTCACTGCATTTGAGATATTCTGTTGTATTTTATTTCTAACTCTGATGTTTATATAGTAGCTTCATGAACTACTATTTTATCTATTCCGCTGCGTATTATTGTATTACTCTGTGTCTGTGATTATGTGATTGATTTATTTACTGCATATGCTGAGTTTTGCCAAATTTTTATTACAATCTGTTATTGTGAATTATTCAAGTCAGACATGTGTGGATTTATTGTCGATTTGAATGGTCCAAAATACCGGGTCGTTACACTTTTCATTACGCTCGGGTCAGCCTTAAGTTTTCAGTGTATTGTAGATCATTTTTTGAAGGACGAAGACAAAGTTTTGGTATATTATTACTATTATTATTCTCTGCATCATGCTGTTTTGCTGCATTATTTATTTATCCCTGATGTGTATATATAACTCTGATAAATTGTATAAGTTATAATCAAATGTATAGTAAATAGCTTCATGAACTGTTATTTGATGATTATATTTTATCGTTCCGTTGTGAGATTCTGTGTTTGTTTTCTTCTTCTTTTCTTATTTTTCTTAATTAACCTCATTGATTATCTACGTTCCGGATTGTTTAAGTTGGACATGTGTGGATTATTATCGATTAAACCTTTAGAAATGTGGGTCGTTACATTTTGTCTTTTCAAATCAAAAATTCCTTTTGAAAATTTTTCTCTCTCTTTTTCAAAATAAGATGTTTTGTTCATCTAGAAAATCTTTGACAATTATAAAATTATTTTTTAAAACACCAAGTTGATTTTCTAAATTTAATTTCTCATTTTTCAATTTCTCATTTTCAAGTTCGACAGATTTCATCTTTCCTAAAATAATAAAATTAAGCTTTGAGCTCTTATACTAACTAATTCATTATTATCATTACTGAAATTTGTAAATCAGAAAGTACCGTTTTGTAGTCCTCATTGGTGCCTTTGACAGGGAAATTTTTTGTTGTATTTCAATTGGATCTTTTTCTGGCCATTATTCTATGATGGTGTGACGATCGATAGAATTCCAAGCTCTGATACCAAATGAAAATGGTGCTATGGATCGTAATATGGAATAGTAACTAAAGTTATCTACTAGTATGGAATAAAAATAAAAGTAAATGACACCAGGGATTTTTATGCTGGTTCAAACTCCCGTTCTACGTCCAGTCTCAGACTCCTTCTGGAATTTAACTATCAACCCTCACTTAACCTGGAGGAACAGGTATTACACCGCCTGAGCAACCGAACATGACTTCTACCGCCTAGACAACTGAATAAGACTTATACTGCCTGAGCAACCAAACAGGATTTCCAATACAAATAGTAAAGTTGTTTCTGACTGAATAGCACTGATAAGACAATAACATACATCCTTCCTATAACCTTCTCCTTTGTGGTATACCATGTAATTCGTGAAGATAGGAAGTCTATTAAATCACTTAATGAGGTTTGCTTGAATGAACAAGTGATTTGAATGAAATATTAGTTGGAAATGGTAAGATAGTTTAGACAATAAGAATGAGAATTTAAATCAGAAAATTGGTGATTAAAACAATTGATTTCATGGCTATATATAGTGTTTAAGAGTAGCAATTGTTCATGAAAGGTCGCTGTGAAAGAATATGGAAGCATCTCTTGAATCAAGAGTTGTATCTTTTTGCTGAAATGAAGCTTTTCTTCAAAAATATAGCTGTTATGAAGATTTAGTCGACTGAGTGAAAAGATTTAGCCGACTGAATCGATTGAAAATCGATGCAGCAAGAAAACAGTGCAAAAAACATGTAATTCAATCGATTGAATATTCAAATAAAGTTGTGCATATGCACAGAATTCAGTCGACTGAATGACCTTGTTCAGTCGACTTAATTCTGTTGATGAATAAAAATTGCCTTAGCTCATTTGATTAAAGTACTTGCTTTCCAAACCAGTGACCCAAGTTCGGGTCTTACTCCATGCATTTTTAAAAACTTGATTTTTCATTTAAAATATGATCTCACCAATGACCCGAATTCGAGTTCGAAAAAATGATGCGATGGATCGTAATATGGAATAGTTGCTAAAGTTATCTACTAGTGCTGCTTAAAAATAAAATTAAATAATAAAACAAATGACACTAAGGATTTTTATACTGGTTCGAACTACCGTTCTACGTTCAATCCCAGACTTCTTCTGGAATTTAACTATCAACCCTCACTTAACCTGAATGAACATCTATTACACCGCCTAAGCAACCGAACATGACTTCTACCGTCTAGACAACAGAATAGGACTTCTACCGCCCGAGCAACTGAACAGGATTTCTAATACAAATATTAAGTTGTTTTTGACTGAATATGCTCTTGAGTAGCACTGATAAGTCAATAACGTACACCCTTCCTATAATCTTCTTCTTTGTGGTATACCGTGTAATTCGTGAAGATAGAAAGTTTATTAAATCGCATAATGAGATTATGAACAAGTGATTTGAATGAAATATTGATTTCAAATGGCAAGATAGGTTAGACAATAAGAATGAGAATTTAAATCAGAAAATTGGTGATTAAAAAAATTGATTTCATGGCTATATATAGTGTTTAAGATTTGCAATTATTCATGAAAGGTCACTATAAAAGAATATGGAAGCATCTCTTGAATCAAGAGTTGTATCTTTTTACTGAAATGAAGTGTCTCTTCAAAAATATAGTCGTTATGAAGATTTAGCCGATTGAGTAAAAAGATTCAGCCGACTGAATCGATTGAAAATCGATGCAGCAAGAAAACAGTGCAAAAAACATGTAATTCAGTAGACTGAAATGTATGATTCAGTCGACTGAATATTCAAATAAAGTTGTGCATATGCACAGAATTCAGTCGACTGAATGAGCTTGTTCAATCGACTTAATTCTGTTGATGAATAAAAATTGCCTTAGCTTATTTGATTAGAGCACTTGCTTTCTAAAGTAGTGACCTGGGTTTGAGTCTTGCTCCATGCATTTTTGAAAACTTGATTTTTCATTTAAAATATGATCTCACCAATGACCCGATTAAAGTCTTGCTTCATATATTATTTTTTATTTTTTTCTATTGTTTTTATAAAACGTTTCGAATGTGTATGTATATGTGTCTATACCACTATGAGAAGATTTTAACATTTGTAAACTCTAGACATGACACTCTATGACTAATAATACTTTGTTTGTCACCTTCGTCTTGTCTCTATCGTGTATATCTCTTCTTATATCTCCATATACATACTTTTATCCTCTTTTGTACTGTGTATCTTCATGTTGAACTTATTTGTTTGTCTCTTTTTGATACTCATGTACCTGCAAGTTAGCTTAGAGGTTCTTTGGCATAATTGTATAATTGTTGTCATTAAAATTCAACAATAGAGGTTCTAACGTTTAATCCCTTCACCTATAAAGAAACTAATAACACCAATCCCATTCGAAACACTTCTTTTTACATTACACTATTTTGGAAACCCAAGGACTCAATCGTATGGATATGTAAAATACAGGGTTTCCAATCCTAGTAAGAAAAGGAGGGAAACAAATACTCAATTTGTGAGTATATAATATAGAATTTCATACTCGATCTCGTAGATATATATAGAATTCTGTGGAAAGCCGTATTCGATGAAAGTCGTATGTACGGCTTGGAGGGAGATCTTTCATATCTTTCAAGATCCACTCGGATTTATGTTCTTAATTTCCTGGCGGGGACATTGCCAGGAATTAATTGAAACTTTAGCATGGGCTCATAAATGCACACCTTTGACCAATTTGATTCGATGGAGAGATACTCCAGTGGCTCTTTCCATCGTGCAAGCAAGATTGGTTGGATTAACGCATTTTTCTATGGATTATACATTTACTTATGCAGCTTTTTTGATTACCTCTACATTAGGAAAATTTGATTAATTTAGTTCTTTTTTTACTGTGTTAGCAACAATCTCATTTCTTTCGATAAAGAAGGGATCCATTGAGGATAAAAAATTTAGAAGACATGAGTGTTGCAGGCGTGCCTCCAAGAGAAGTATTATTCACCATTAAGAAGTCATTTCCCAAAAAAATATCAACTCAAATTGGACTGAATAGTTAATTTAACTCATATTTTGGTGTATTGAATGCTCGTTAAAATTTGATTTTATTGAAGGTTCATTTGTATATTGACAGTGGAAAGATTCGTTGACAATGTTAGCTATTTAATGTATTGAAAGCGTTAAAATTGCATTGACGGTGCTAAAATTTTATCTTATTGTATTAACAATGCTTTTTAATGTATTGCCATTGTTAAAACTGTGTTGACAATGGTAAATTTTAATTTTATTGCATTAGCAGTCATAGTAATAAGTGTTTGTATTGACAGTGCTTAATATTGTATTGACACTGCTTAATATTGTATGTGGCGGTTGAACACAGCCGTTTCTCACACAGTTTAGTTCGGCCATTCATAACCGACTAGAGCGTCATTTACATGCTTTATACAATAACGGTGGTTAAACAACAGTTGGTTAACGTAGCATACGGTTGAACATCGCCGTTGGGTAACCCCAAATGTGGAACCTCTCGCTTACACGGTGTAACACCACCGAAAACAATAAATGAATCACGACTAATGGTGGCCAAACAGTACTCAACCCTATTAATGAACTCAAATGAAGGTCCTGCTCAGTTTCCAATGGTCGATGTATTGATGGTTTCTACGATTTCTTATGGCCGTACGATGATGCAAGTTACCGATCAGAGAACACCATATGTAACTCAATTTTTGACATGCTAATGTAACATAAGGTCGGCCATTAATAACCGGACCATAAAAATCATGAACGGCAGTTGATAGCCGAAAAGCCGAACAGAAGAGAGTATCTATTTTTTGTATTTTCCAACTTCGAACAGCCAGTGACAACCGATGGCCATGTATTAAGTGCGGCCTAAGGTACCCAAACAGAGGAGATTTGCAGTGTTTACATAGTGTTTTGAAGGATAGTTATGCCAACAATAATTTTAAAGGTAATCATGTGTATCTGGCTATGCATGAGAGTGTGCACACTGACAATATTTTTAATGATATGCATGAGAGTTTAAACAAAAAAAGGAAAATTTCTTATGCTGTGGAAATATATTAAGATTTCTTATGCTGTAGAAATATATGCATGAGAGTTTGAACAAAAAAAGTGATGTTTTGATTTAAACTTGCAGCGAACAAACGATCGAACCATAATACAAAATACAAAATAACAAACCAATATTTAAACTTGCAGAGTTTAAAGTGAACAAAAGTAAAACACCATAATACAAAATAAAAAACCAACATTTAAACTTGCAGAGTTTACAGTGAACAAAGTACATCACCATAATACAAAATAACGAACCAACTTCAAACCAACCAACGAACCAAACCAAACATTAAACCAAACCAAATACCATTCATTGCTTCCAAACAAAATACAAAAAGTCATTGCTTACATTGCAAACAAAATACTAAAATGACTTAATACAAAAACCATTGTTTCCAAACAAAATACCAGTCATTGCTTAAATTGCATTCATTACCCCCGTACAAAACATAAAGAAGGCACACTCAAAGAGGGAACATATGTTTGCAATTCTGCTTCTTCGTTAAGCGAATCATTGTCATTTGATTCATCATCCGGGCCACTTCCAAATCCATTTTCACTATAACCATCCCCCATACCATCTTTATCAAACCTATCCCCGGAACCATCTTGACTAGACTGTCCCTTGAACCATCATGACTAGACCTATTTGCTGAAACTTTTTCACTTGGCTCATTTCCCAAACCATCATCGTTTCTATTTTCTTCTCATTCCCACCTTCTACTACAACGTCCATTTTCCTCTTCTTCTCTAGTTCCGCAGCCTTTTTATGCCTTAATGAAGCAATCATGGCTTGTCTATCTTTTCCTATAAACAATATAATGAATGTTACAAATACAATGCATAATTTTATGTAGCAATAGCGGTAAATTCCAAAGACTTGTATAAATACATATACTTATATATATACAAAGTTATATGAATTCAAATCAACAAAATATAAAAATTCAGTAACAAAATTTGGTAAGCAATCAGTGAATTGTATACCTAAATTAGAATTTTATACAAGTAATTCACGAGCTCAATCAGCCATACACATCGACCCAAATACATCGGCGTCCAACGCCGTTCGAATCAAACTTTAAAAAACTAGGCCATAGATGAACTTGCAGTCTAGGGTTTGATAATGGAAAAAATATCGATGTTAGGAAAAATATACTTAGTTGATTAAACTGTAGATGTCAATTTCTGCTTTGTCTGAAAAGAAGGACCGGTTTTTCTCATTGTTATGGCGGAGCTTTGAACGACGTAGAGGGAGAAGAGGGAAAGTACGTGTTTTTGAAACAATGCTGGGTGCTTGCTAATTTAGAAGAAAAAAAGATGGTGTTAGGAAGAGGGGAGGTCATTATGTTGGGGTGGCCTCTAATGTAGGTGGCCAGAAATGAAAACCAGTGTGTCAATAGCAACACAGTTGATAAAAACCATTACCGGGCCCTGAGGTGTATATGATATACGCTCCACTTCACCATCTCTCTTTGATATATGTTTTTGGATGTAAAACTCCTTTATTGCTCCCTTTGTTGCCTAACTGCAGTCTCTCATTTCCCTATCAAACCCATTGTTATTTTCCAAATTTTATAATTAATACCCAACAAACATAAGCATTTTAGATCTAAACTAGAAATTGTCGATTTAACTCCCAAACAACAAATGTGTCCAGTTTCATAATAAAAATGGATCATGAATAGAAGAATCAGAATAAGAGAAGACCAATATGGTGATTTCATCTGTATCGTGCCCTTTTCTTAGCGTAATTGAAACGAGAATACAAAAAGAGGAATTTGAGCATATTGAAGCTTACTTGATTAACCAACAAGACGATGGAAGAAGTATTGGAAGCTGAAGAAGAGAAAGGAAAGGGAATCGTTGTAGATGAAACGCAATTCCTTGGAATCAATAGAATCTGGTGACTGTAAATCAATTAAATGATGAACACGACATTTATGTCTTGCTCCACTAACTAATAGAGGTAGAGCATAGAAAAATAAACATCAATGATATGGGGCCAGGCTGTAGTTGCACCCTTTTTTGACTGTTCCCGCCCACTATTTTTTATTATTACAAAAAACTGTTATAAAATGAGATAAAAGTAGAAACATGATAAGACATTTTTATTCATTACCATCAAAATACAATACAAATGGGGTTTCTATTTATAGACTCCAAATGCAATGAAGATTACAATAATGTCATTTAAAATTTAGCATATTCACCCTTATTACTAACATATACAACACCCCCCTTGAATATGCGTCTGATAAGAATAATTGCCTCATTAAAAACTTATGTTATGAAAAACCCAGTTAGAAATATCATAAATAAGAAAAAGACTACAGTTTTATTTCATTTTTAGGTAACTTATTTTACAATGTTATTATGAGGGTTGATACTTCTGGATTAAGATAATGCCTCATCAAAACCTTAATAACAAAAACCCAGTATGAAAAATATTAGTGAAGGAAAAAAAGTACATTATAGCATACTTTTGGATGCTCCCCCGATTTATAATGCATTATTCAGTTAATCTGTTGATGCAGCCGACACATACCAATTTTATACACCATGTTCTGAAACGTTGATTTTACAAGTGCCTTTATGAATAGATCTGATGGATTTTCTTGGTACTGGATTTGTTTCATCTCTATCTTATTGTTCTTTTGTATTTCATATGTGAAGAGAAACTTAAGAGAAATGTGTTTCTTCCTATCACCCATGATGTAACCTGGCTGAGTCTGAGCTACGCAAGCTACATTGTCTTCATAAATAATAGTTGATCCTTCTGTAGCTAAGGGAAATTGACGCGTATTTTGAATATGCCTAATTAATGATCTTAAACAAATACATTCTCGACTTGCTTTATGTAGTGCTAGTATTTCAGAATGATTGGATGATGTTGCTACCAACGTTTGCTTCGTAGATCGCCATGAAATAGCTACATTTATGATCTTGCTTTATGGATCAAAAAGATAACCTGCATCAGCATAGCCAACTAGATTTGGATTATTACCTATGTCAGAGTAAAACATATCTAAATTTGTCGTTCCACGAAGATATCTCATGATATATTTTATACCATTCCAGTGTCTTTTCGTTGGTGCTGAACTGTATCTTGCTAGAAGATTTACTGAAAATACAATATCTGGTCTCGTGCATTGGACTAAATATAATAATGCACAAATGACACTGAGATATGGTACTTCTGGACCAAGCACATATTCATTATCTTCTTTTGGGCAGTAAGGATACTTTTTAATGTCCAAAGATCTAACAACTATAGGCGTGCTAAGTAGACATGCTTTATCCATTTGAAAATGCTTCAGGATTTTCTCAATGTAGTTTGACTGATGGATCAGTATGCCATTAGTACCATGCTCGATTTGTAGATCGAGATAATATTTAGTTTTGCTATGATCTTTCATTTCAAATTCTTTCTTCAAGTAATTTATTGTTTTATCGATCTCTTCTGGAATTCCAATCAAATTTATAACATCAACATAAACTATTAAAATAGTAAATCCCTTTACAGATTTCTTTATAAAGACTTATGGACAAATGAGATTATTTTTATATCCTTCTTTTACCAAATATTAACTAAGACGGTTATACCACATTCTTCTATATTGTTGTAAACCATATAGTGATCGTCTCAATTTTAATAAGTACATCAACTTTGATTTTTCCTCAGGCAACCTATATCCATTTGGGATCTTCATGTAAATATTGGTGTCTGATTCACCGTAAAGATAAGCTGCCACAACATCATTTTAATCTTATATCTAGTTTTTCAGAAACTACAAGGCTTATCAAATATCAAAATGCTATGACATCCATAACAGGAGAATATGTTTCTTTAAAGTCAAAACCTGGTCTCTACAAGAAATCTTATGCAACAAGTCGTGCCTTGTATCTCACGACTTCATTTTTATCATTTCATTTTCTAATGAATATCCATTTATAATTACTGGTTTAACATTTTTTGGTGTTTTCTCTATTACTCCAAATACACCATGTTTTTGAACTAAATATAGCTCAACTTGGATAGCATCTTTCCGTTTTGGCCAACCATGTCTTTTTCGACATTCATTTATGCTAGTTGGTTCAGCATCATTATTCTCATTATAGTCATGACTTTCATTTATTTTAGTAGCTACTGCGAATAAGAATACATTATCGGTTATTATTTTACTTTCCCACATTTCTCCATAGTTTATATAAAATATTGAGATCTCATTATTATTAGGTACCATTTTATTTTTGAAAGCTTCTATTATTTCTTCTGGTATAATAGTTTATTCGGTATTTTTAGGGGAATTGGGTTTTCATTTAAGTTATCTTTTGGATCATTTATAACCTCTTCGGGAGGTTTATCAATTGATGATTTTTCGTTAGACTTTCTTTTTCTAGGCGCCAAGTCTTTTGAACAAATTGGTCTTCCACGCTTTTGTCTTGCTTTAGATCCATTTGCTGCTATTGGTCCTTCTGGGTTTCAATTCTAGCTGGTGCATTTGCTGCTGGAATGTGAGATTTAGTTATTTTGCAGCATCATTAAATGCATCTGGCATTTGATTTGGCATTTGATTTGCGATATTCTGAAGATGCAAAGTTATTGTTACCTCATATTGGCATTGTTTGGTACGCGGATCAAAATGAGACATGGATGGATTTTCCATTATATTTCACGTCGTTCTACTGGAACGGTCTTTCCTTCCCCTAACGGCTAGAAAATTGTCTCATCAAATTTGCGTTCTGAAAACCTTCCAGTGAAGACATCACCTGTGAGAGGTTCAAGATAACGAATTATCGAGGGTGAATCAAATCCCGCATAAATTCCTAACTTACATTGAGAACCAATTTTAGTACGAAGTTGGGAACTAATTGACACATGCACAGCGCAACCAAATTTTCATAAATGTGAAATATTTGGTTCAAGTCCGATTAAAAGCTGTGATGATGAAAATTGATGATAAGCCATTGGTCTAATTTTAATCAATTTTGATGCATGCAAAATTGCATATCCCTGAGCTGAAACATATAGCTTTGACTGCATAAGCAATAGTCATGTAATAAGCTGCAAACGCTTAATTAATGATTCTGCTAGGCCATTTTGATTGTGAGCATGACTTACTGAATGTTCAACTTCAATTTCCAATGATAGACAATAATCTTCAAATACTTGAGAAGTAAATTCTCCTGCATTATCTAGTCGAGTTGATTTAATCTGATAATCAGGGAAGTGCGCTCTTAATTTGATTATTTGAACAAGTAATTTGGCAAATGTCATGTTTCTTGTAGAAAGCAAACATACATGTGACCAATGAGTTGATCATCAATCAATACCATAAAATATTTAAATGGTCCACATTCAGGATGGATTAGGCCACAAATACCTTGAATTCTTTGTAGAAATGTTGGAGATTCAGAAGTAATTTTACTATATGAAGGTAGAGTGTTTAATTTTCCTTGTGCATATGAAGCACATAGGTAATCACTTGATAAATTCAATTGGTTTGATAAGCCCACTTGAGTTTTTAGTGATTTTACGCATCATAGTTGACCCAGGATGACCAGAGTGATAATGCCAAAGAACCAATGTCTTTGTATTTATAAGCTTCTAGCTCATGTTTATAGAATGAGATTCAATTATGCCAATTTTCATGAAATATAATCCAGTCGAAATTATATCAAATTTTTCTAAAATAAGCTTTTGGCTTTCAATTCTAGAAATAACACAAAGATATTCTTCGTCGTTTTCATTTATAGTTTCAATATGGTAACCATTCATTCTTATATCCTTAAAGCTTAGCAGATTTCTTTTAAAATTGCTTGAATATAATGCATGTGAATGAAGATATGTGTACCATTTAGTAATATGATATGGCCTCTTCCGGACCCTTAAATTATATTAGTAGATCCAACTATGGTGGAAACTTTAGCTGAAATATTTTCAGATAATTCAGAGAAAAACTTCTGGTTTTTCAAAATCGTATGAGTAGTTGCACTGTCTTGTAGGCATATATCATCATTCAAATATTGATGGTCCATACCTTAAGAATTAAAGACAATATAGTTAGTCAATTATTGAAAATAATTATGAACATAAATAATGCTAATATTTTCTAAAAAGAATTACAAAGCAAACTACTAATTCAAATCAATATCCATTATTACACATTATTTCAACTAGTTCTAGGAAAAAACAAACATCAACTTCAAACTAACTAAAATAAAATGGAAAAACCACACAACAAGCTTCATGCTACTTCTAGCTGATCAGATCGATCATATCATCAATCATTGCATTGAGATTTCCATCATTTATGAAATTTCCATCATCATCTTCGAAGAAATCATCTAACTTCAAGTTAGTGTTATCTAACGATCCTTCAGTATTATTTGTTTCAATATTCTTCGAACGTTGGTATTCTTTAACTGTTTTCTTTGATGATCTACATGTGCTTGACCAATCACCAGAGTATCCACATCTATAACAAACTTCCTCATTGTGCTTTTTATTTTCTAGAGAAAAATCATTATTCTTTTTAGGCTCATTTTTCTTTTGTAGGTTTTTAAAGTTGGCAGTCTTGGTGCCTTTAAAACCACCATAACTGCCTCTGCTGGAGTTATATCCACGTCCACGGCCATAGACACATCCTCTACTTGGACCTCTACCTCTTCCGGAGTGGAAAAAATTTACATTAACTCCTGATAATGCAGTCGAAGCAGTTGGTCTTGAGGAGTGATTTTTAATAAACAATTCATTATTTTGCTCAACAATTAATAAACATTTTATGAGTTTAAAATATTTTGTAAAATGACGCTCTCATATTGCTGTTGCAGGAGTATGTTCGAGACATGAAACCTTGAAAATGTCTTTTCAAGCATTTGTGCATCATCTAACTTTACTCCACATAATTTCAGTTTAGAAGTAATTTTAAACATAGCGGAATTATATTCCCTTACAGATTTGAAGTCTTGAAACTTTAGGTTCAACCACTCTTGCCTAGTATTTGGAAGTATGATCGTCTTCTGGTGTTCATAATGCTTCCTCAGAGAGTTCCATAAGTGGAGAGGATCCTTTTCCATTAAATATTTTGTTTAGATCATCATGGATGTAACGTCTTAAAAGTATCAGAGCATTTGCTTTGTCCTGCTAAGACATCTTATTACCATTTTTAATGACATTTTCTAAGCATTGAGATTGCAAGTGGATCTCAGCATCCAATATCCATGACAAATAGTTGTCTTCAGATATGTCCAACGCTTTGAATTCAAGTTTAGCTGTGTTTTCATGTTATGAACTAGGTCTCCTACCAAACAGAAAAGAAAAAAAAATATAGTTTGCGGTGTGTACAATGATAAATAAATTGGACATGGAGTATGCTTTTAATGTAAAATAAAGTTTACGGTAAAAGAAATGATAGCTAAATTCAAAGTGACAACTATGCAAATAACCGGTACACCAACAAAATATAATACAAATATATATATATATATATAGCAATGACATGTGCGTATTTAAGTAGGAGTCATATTTGCGGTCCATATATAATATGCAGATCAAAAATTGGACATATTGCATTAAATTTATTTGAACTTCTTAGACTTGCATGCCAAAAATCTTAGCCATGAAAAGAGAAAAAAAATGATATAGAAAGAAAGAAAAATATTAGACATGGAATTGCTGTTCATGCATGATAAGTTCTTACCAATAGTATCACTATCTTGAAATGAAATAAAAAATAGAAGTACTAGCTATAATAATATAACATAATGATGTTGGCTGTTCGAGTAGCTTGCATTCAAAATGAAAGGGAAGAAAAAAAAATAGTATATAACTAAGTCGTACCTTGATGTACATGAAAAGTAATAATAAAGATGCACTGAAAGATTTCCTAGAATGTGAAATTGGATTCATAGGAAATAATATTTATAGGGTAAGAATATAAATGCTATTTAATAGAGAGCAAGGGCGATGCTAATAAATATCACACTAAAGAAGGAAAAAAAATACTTGTTCAAACTCTTCCCAAAAAATGAGATTAATACGTGAAATTCACACGTAAGCATCAGATGACACATTCTACTAGAAGAAATAGTCAAAGTATTGAAGTATTACCAGGTTTGATATAAATATTACAACTTTACGCACATCAAACATTTTAAAATAAAAATCTTATATGGATAGTAACGTAGGACACTGTGCTGATAACGTGTTATAAAATGAAATAAAAGCAAAGACATTAGGGAGAGAAGACATTTTTATTCACTACCATCAAAGTACAATACAAATGAGCTCTTTATTTATAGACTTCATATGTAATGGAGATTACAAAAATATCCTTTGAAATTTAGCATATTCACCCTTATTATTAATATATACTACAATGAAAACACATTTTTTATACTCATTTTGTCCATTTTAAGTTAAAGATGAGATTAATCAAAATTGGGTTCAAAAATAAATAAATAAACTGCTTCAATCAACTCCGTCCGTCGTGGACGTGGATGGAAAAAACACCCCTATCTGTAGCGAGCATGAGTGATAACAACACCCTCGTCCATAGCAAACGTGGGTGACAGCGACATTCATTGTCAACGGCGAGATGTTGTTTTTTCAAGAAAAATCATGGTAGGCCCAAACAAGGTTATTAGTTAAACTCGTGTCTGAAATCGGAATGGTGTTCTTTGATACTCAGACCCACTCTTTCGCCCAGCATGGTGAAAAAGAATTTAAAATAAATAAAAAACAGCAGGAAGTAAAGGACAAAATTGTAAAATGACTGGGTGTGGAAGGAGAAAACTGGAGTATGGAAATTTAGCTGTTTTTTGTGTGGACAGTAAACACTAGGTGTAAATAGCTTAAGCCATAATATGATTGTCGCCGTTAACTAATCATATTCCTTTAATTATATAAAGAGTATTTTATTCAAATGACAAATTTATGATTTTTGCTTTTTTAGGGCGTCAAATTTGAAATTTAGTCAAAAGAAAAAATACATAAAACATATTTTTCTCTCTCCCGCGGCGCTAATCATCGCACCTTCCGCCACTCTCCTCTACGGCTTCCACATCAGCCACCACAACTTCTCTCATTGTATACATTGCAACCGACCTCTATCCATCATCTACCTCAATCATTTAGGCACCTCCTCCACTAAGTAGAAATTCTAGTTTTTTGAACGTCAAATAACGCTGCACCATATGAAACCCTAATTTATATACTCCCTTTACATCTTCCAACAAATCACAGCAATGTTACTCATCTCATCTTGCTCACCAATCATCAGTTACTACAAAAATATCAGCATTAAAAAAATGAGCCCTGCAGTATCATTATATGAGAAAATGATATACAAAGAAATGTAGCACAAAATGCTATTAAGTCATATCATTTAACCAAAAAACGCTACCAGAGGGTAAAATCAACAATTACATGATAATATTGAAATATAAATGCTTTAGTTTTTTATTTGGTAAATAAGAAACTAATACTACACGGTAGCCTTATAAATTTATTTATGAGAAAATAACAATATAAATATTCAATAATTTAAAAAATGATATTGCCTATAAAAAGCTATGTAGTAGCATTTTAAATTAATTTATGAAAACTAGTATTACAAACTTTCAATTAAAATGAAAACTATATCACCTTCAAACATATTATAAAATGATGATACTAGGTGGAATTTAATTCTTAATTCAAAAATGATATTACAATTCATGAAAACATACTACAAATAAGAAAATGTTAATATACTTCATAAACTGATACAATAGTTCATAAATGTTATTATAAAATACTTTTTTTAGCAAAGATAGCCGGCTTTAAAGGGGGCCGTCCACTTATATTA
The DNA here is from genome assembly GCA_030737815.1 of Allium fistulosum. Lineage (NCBI taxonomy): Eukaryota > Viridiplantae > Streptophyta > Magnoliopsida > Asparagales > Amaryllidaceae > Allium > Allium fistulosum. The sequence goes on along the minus strand of CM060902.1, from coordinate 1,580,833,493 downwards.
CTAACCATTACAAACAGGTGTTCGGCACAGATGCTAGAATAACCAAATAAATAAATGAACAGGAAATAGGCAGAAGCACCTATACTACTAGTAGACAAGGACACTAGTCCTCGTCATCGCTGCCGCTATCATCAGATACAAGCCCCATAACATGCAAAATAAGGCGATTCCAAGTTAGGCACAAAGTTCCTAGAGTCAAGAGTATGAAAATTTCCTATCCCAATTTTCATCTTCTAAAACAATCTTATTGCATTAACCACCTTCATCATCAGTACATAAGATCAAACCTTCCCTTTCAACATGATAAACCAAGTTACGCTCTTCACCTACGCCTTTGACATACATATGGTAGTTGTTACCCGATGGACCGAATCTCATTTCAAATGGCTCATGAACCCAAGAATGCTCATTACGTTGCTAATAAATAACATGTTGAGCAGGAGCTACAATGGATGGGACAATAGGTGGAGGATCAGGAGAGGGATTTGAATCACGGTCAATATCAACCGTAACGTCAACAGGTGGGATGGGGAGCCTAGACTTAGGAACCTACTTTCTGGGAAGAGGGTGAGGTAAAAGGATCTTAGTAGGGATTGGTAGAGGCAACTTTGCAGTCTCAAACTTACATGTCTCAATAGTGTGTCTGAATGACAGGCAAGTAGCACATATATTCGGTTTCCAACTGTAACGAACATCCGCCTCACCAACACGACCCTCAGCAATTCTGACTATAAGTTTTAGAAGGCAATGGCTTATCGGGTGTCATTTCGATCAATGCATTGACAAACACTAATATAATCTTTTTATGGCCACGGTATTAACATCAAAACATTTTAACTTTCCAACAAGGCTTGCAAGCCAGTCAAGCCCAATAATAGGTTGCAAAATAGAAGAAATGTGAGAAAAGATACTGCATTATTTATAAACTACCACCACAATTTTAAAAAAGCTACTACAACTCACAAAATGCTACTGTAAAAATAGCACTATGAATAGAAATCTTTAATAATAATTCTAATACCTTTAGTGTCAGCATAAACTACTAAAAAGTCCCTCTACAAACATTACTGAATATTAATATCACTTAAAAATGAGATTTAACAACTAAACTTCCTTTACAAATTCAAAACGTCCCTCTACAGACATTATCAAATTATAATATCACTTAGAAAAAGAATCTAACAAATAAACTTCTTTTACCAATTTATTCTTTATTAGTTAAGAACATAAATAAAAGTTCAAACTAACAAAAATTAGATGTTGCAACATAGGAATAAAAATTAGAACTAACTACACATGATTTCAACATAAAGATATGGCTCAATATTCATGCAAATCATTTTTTTGAATGTGTTATACAAATTTTATAAAAATAATTCACATGCGCCATGCATACCATAATTACGTACAAAGCGCGTGCCGTAATGCTTGTATAGATAATTATATTTATCTTAAAAAGCGAAAAATGATACTACACGATATCATTACTATATAAAACTAAAAGATGCTACAATTGTTTATAAACTACTATTGCAATTTCAGAAAAACTATTACAATTTGGAAATTGCTACTACAACAATACTACTATAATATAGCATTATGAGTAGAAATATACATAATTATATTTATTAAAATACAAAAATTATACTATATAGTATTGTTACTACACAAATCTAAAAAGATGCTGCAATTGTTTATAAACTGCTAATACAACTTAAAGAAGCAAATACAATTAAGAAACTACTACTATAATTCATAAAATGCTATTATAAAATTATATTATGAACAGTGATACACATAATTATAATTATTTAAAAATAAATGATACTACACGGTATTATTACTACACACATAAAAAAGATGTTAGAGTTGCTTATAGTCTACTACTACGATTAAGAAAAACTACATTATAATACGCAAACTGCTACTGTAGCATAACATTATAGATAGAATTATACATAATCAATTTATTAAGAAAAACAAAAAAGTTATAATACATAGTAGCATTACTACTTATTATCTTTCTCTTCAACAATTTGTCGTTTCTTCTTCCTTAATTTATCACTTCTTCTCTAACACAACTACTCAACCACATCGTTGTTGCAACCAGAGTCACCCCTTCTCCATCCTTACACGCCACCACCTCTAGTTGATCGCATCATGTCCACCTATCCCACCGCAACCATCGTCGAAGTCTGTCGCGTGCTGTGAACCACTCCATCAACCAAACTACACATGTCGGGCCCTTGTCCTTCTCACAAAAAGTTTATCATATTCCTAGATTTATTTGACAATTCTGCCCACGGCATTGGAAAATTGTGAGCATGTCTTTGAAGCTAAAAAATTATTTAAATATGTCCCTCTCACTATTTACTTGTTCTATAAATGGGGCAGTTTAATTTTTGAACTCAGCCAATCTATTAAATAAAAGTAAATCAAACGAATTCTAACTCCCTCGTTTGTTCTAGGAATTTTCTCTTTTCTCCTTGATTTTCTATTGAAAATTTATATTTAAGTTTTTTTATTTTACCACGTTACACTTATTTTACTAACTCTCTCCCATCATTTTAATTAATTACGTAATCTTAAAACTATTTAAGTAAATGCAGAGAACCATTATTGGTTATTTCGTCTAATAAATCATAAAAACGAGAATTTAAATATTTACACCATGTTCATTTACCAAAAACAGTTCATTTAAGTACGTAAATACATCAACCATATAATATAAATTATATAAGTACCAACATTTTGAAATTTCTAAAGTTATCTACAAAACCCTCTTCATTATCACCTAATATTATACGTTTGAACCAGTATATTTTAATTAATTATGTATCTTGAACTTTGGCTATTTGAATAAATTCAATCAACTAATATTCGTTAATTCATCTACTAAACCCTAAAATATGAAGGTTTCAATATGTATACCATGTTCGTATCAACAAAAGTGGTAAAACTGTTTTTTCATTCAAATACAAAGATATATAAATCATATTGTTAGAAACAGTATAAGAAGAAGAAAAGGAGTTAAATGTAATTTGCAAGTGGAACTTCAGAGGTAAGGATTTTGTGAAGGAGGAAATGAAAACTTATTGCAATCTTTTATCTGCTTTATTTGCTTTATTTTTACTTTAGTTACCAATGAGAGAAAACATTCTTATTTATAGTAGCATATCTCCTAAATGGACGGTAGAGATGTATTTAATCATATGAATAATAAACATTCTCTAGAACTTTCTTCAATTCTCCTGAAAAATGTATTCTCTATAGTGCTCTCAAATTTCGTACTAGATAACTCTAGAGACTTTAAATTAGGATATCAAACTCTATATTTTTCTATAGGCTAAATTTTAGCATCTTCACAATTATTATCGTAAATGCAAAAGTTAAAATCGCTCAACATAATTAATGCTTCCCAGAACTAAGTGTATATTCAACATCCTCATGAACTCCAGTTTGAAACTCCAAACAAATATCCAATCTATATATTTTACGTGTTTTGGTAGGAATGAAAATTCCAATATTTATTTATTGTGTTAGCCTTCCTCAATGTCGAGATCTTCAAAGAAATTTCATAAATCATTGTTTCTCTCCTTTCGTTTCATCCTTCATCATTACAATAAAATTTGCTAAAAAGTAAGCGTTCTAACATGTACTTTGTTCCAGTGTCATAAATTTTAAATGAACCATGTATGCATCTTTGCATTCTTCCACAATTTTACCCTCGTTATCCTTGACTAATCCAATTTCTTTGTTTTTTCCCAAATTTCACTTTTGCGTGACATTTAAAAAACATATATATATAACTTATACTGTTCAAAATAGGCATGTCAATGGATACACGAAAAATCGAAAATCCGTTCATATCGATAACCGAAAAGAGGATAAATATCTGATATTCGAAAAAAGGATGTGGATACAAAAACATCCGCATTTGAGAATTATCCATCCGGTTTTTTTCAAGATTATAGTTTAAATTATACGTATTTTAGTATAATAAACAATATTTATATTTATTGTTCTATTAAATTAGAAGTTTATATCATACGCACTAAATGGTTTTAACTGCTCAAATTTATTTATTATCATCATATTTGTTTATTTTTAACACTTTAATAGTCAATGAAATTGAAAAAAGTTGATATTAAATTAAAATTTTACATATGTTATTTAATTTATCGATCGTTAGTGAATATGATAATTATCTGATATCTGTCTGTATCCACGGATGTAGATATTCGATATCCAAACATGATTTCAGATGTGGATACAGATATGACATCATCCGCCTCTAAAAGTATCCGTTGATAGGCCTAGTTCAAAATGGAAATTAAATTAGCTTTGCTCCTCTTTGTTTTCATCATCGTGTAGTTCATCGATACTCTCTTTGACTCATTCTATTTTTACTTCTTTAATAACCTTTTGCTTAGTTTTTTCAAATTTTTGCTCATATATTAAATCTTCTTCCAGCTCGTGAACACCATCTCCTTGATTTATGACTTCTTCATTTTCATCCTTTTCTTTCATACTTTTCACCATTTGCATCGTCTTCCCTTACATTGTTTTCTTCATCCTCTTCTCTTCCATTTCTACTAATTTTTCTTCTTCTTTCACCTTTTCCTTTATTTTCATTTCTTCTTCCGCCTTTTCCATTTTTACTACCTTGGTATCCTCCTTTTTCACTTTTTGGTTTTTGTAAGCTTTTAACTTTTATTCTTTTAGCTTTCTCTTTAGTTACTTCTTCAATCATTGATAACTCATTGTTTTTTATTTCTTCGATTTTCTCTTCCACTACCATTTTATTCTTTAGCAGCTCTTCTATAATTATTGTCTTCCATATCATTCTTCGTTTTCTCTTCCTTCCCAACATTCTCTCTCATTTCATTGTTTCTCTTTTCATCATTTTCTTCGGTTAACATGTTTTTTTAATATATTTTGTTTCGTTCTTGTTAGCTTTCATATCAATGTACCATTTATTTGCATCTTTAATTTCATCTACATTGAGTTCCCATAAAAATGTAGAATTTTCTTCATATTCTTTAACGAAGTTAGGTCTCTCTTGAAATTTATTACAATTTGATCTACATTCAAAAGAAGTGCCCAATTCATATTATTTAGAGTATGAATGAGCTTCATTACACTTTACAAAAGTGCGCCCCCCCCCCCTCCCCCAAACCAATTATTTTCATGGCCATCTGAATCTCATATTATTTCTTTCTTCCCTCTTCCTCAAATCCTCAAAATCTCCTCCTCTATCACCGCCCCGCGCCTGCGGCCCTGTCCACGTCTTCTACAAACCGAAACGTACAATCCAAAAACCACGTCATCTTTCCTATTATGTTCATTTCGAATCCATCCATTTTTTCGGAGGAATACAGATGGGTAAAAAATCATATTATACGATACCCTACAAAATTAGTGGTCTTCGTTGTCTTTAAGCAAAACCTAAAAGTTTATGGAGGCAAAATGGAAATCATATCAATGCAAGCGCCTCCTTCTTCTTCGCTGGCAGCTTCATGTCTCCACTCATAATAGAAAATTCCATCTCCTTCTTTTCAAGGTAGCCATTTCCCCTATTTTTCTTCCATTTATTTATTTACTTATTTCTTGTGCATTTTGGACTATATTATTATTATTTTATATATGAATTGCTATGAATTTGAGTGGGTTTTTGTTAACGTTATTACTATTTTGTTGTTAGATTCAATTCATTTGAGATACTATTGATAAAATGATAAGTTGATTTTTCTGGTATCGCTTATTGCTCCATATTATTAAAATCATAGATTGTTGCATTTTTTTATTTTCCTGGAGTTTCAGTTGTGATTATTTGATGTTCAACATGTAGATATTTAGAAGCATTTCCATTTCTATGGATGTCGCTAATTGCGAAAAACCTGAATAATATTTATGTATTTTCTATCATATTCATACTAGGAAGTGAAATGAATGTTATTTTCATTTTAATAATATAATTATTTTTTCTTAGCTACATTTACAGTAAATCAATAATACCTTTTGCAACAGTTGATTTTCTACATGACGGTTGCAGTCAAGGGCGGACCTAGGAATTAAAGTAAGGGTTGGCTGACTTTAAAGCTGACTTTTTTTTGAGTTATAATGCAATTCCAATCACTACTACAAAACAATAATCCAAAGAAAAAATTCACAAAAATATATATAGATTCATATTTCACTGTCAATACATAACATTAGCTTAATTGTGCTCGACGAGTCTTTACAGAGTCAAATTCTTTAACTACAGAATCCAAATCAATCTTCTAAGCAAAATCACGCTCTAAATAAAGAGACATGCAATCAGAGAGAAATTCATCTCCTATAGCATTGCGAATCACCGTTTTGACATGTTTCATGCCCGAAAATGCTCTTTCGGTAGTTGCAGTAATGACAGGAAGAATCAGCACAAGACGGATCAGTTTATCAATCAAATAATAGATCTCAAACTTTCTTGTTACAAACAACGATTGACATAAGCCACCAAGTGTAGTTATATTTTCAAACCGAGGATCACTTTTAACATCAAGCTGATAATGCATCAATTGACATTGCAAAGCATGAATGTCTTGTTCACTGAAATCCATTGGGTAATATTTTTGGCAAGCTTGCATATATTTTCTACATTAAAAGACATAAAAAATCACAAGGATCTAGAGCTGAACTAAGAGCAAGAAGTTCAACCACTGCACCATTGAATCTATTTTCTAACTTCATTAACTGAAAATCAATTGTAGAATTAAAAATGTCATAATGGTAATGATGTCAAACTATGATGTCATCCCGTTGTTGACAACTACGACTTGTACCTTCTTTATACGGAGAATTCATATTAGGAACTACTATGTCATGGCGATCACAAAAAGATAATAAAGTCTTTAAAAATGTATCCCATTGCTCCAATCTTAACTTCTGAAGAAGAATTTTTGTTGTCGAGACTAATTTCATTGCATTCAAAATGTCTTGAGATTTGCGTTGTAATGCTTGACAAAGTCCGTCAGTGATGCCTATTATTTTGTCCATCAAGTGCAAAATAAATAGAAAATCAAAGCTTTTTAAAGTTTTGAAAATACTAAAGGCTTGACCTTTCAATGTTTGATGTCCACTCTTTTTAATACATTCAACGACCAAGCAAGCAACATCATACATATTAATTAAACCCCTTACAGAATCATAATGTGAACTCCAACGAGTATCTCCAGGATGGTGTAAAGTACCAATTTGATTAGCCCCTGTTCTTGTTTGTCGTTCTCCACTAACCAACATTTTTTCAATTTCAATTTTTTGAGCCATTTTTAACTCACAAAGACGTTTTGGAGATGCAAAACAAGATTAACAAAACATGTTAAATGAGAATAAAATTGCCAAACATTAGATTCATCTTTCGCCGCTGCAACTAATGCTAGTTGTAATTGATGAGCAAAGCAATGCACATAATAAGCAAACGAACAATCTTTAAGAAACAACGCTTGTAAACCTCTCCACTCTCCACGCATATTACTAGCACCGTTATAACCTTGTCCCCGCTAATTTTGAATTGTTAGATTAAATCTTCCAAGCATATTAGATATCTCGGTCTTAAGACATAGTGCTGATGTACTCTCAACACCAATAATATCAAAAAAAACATTCCGCTATTAAACCGTCATATGTGACATATCTCAATACAAGAGTCATTTGTTCCCTTTTAGCTTCGTCTTGAGATTCATCAACAAAAATACAAAATTTGTTATCTCCAATTTCATCATGGATCATATTTCTTACTCGGTTGGCTAGAATATGTAGGATCTCCTTTTGAATTTTAGGAGAAGTGTATTTAGCATTTTGAGGGGCATTCTCCAATATATTTCTGGTAAGGTTATCATTTCATTATACTTTAAACTTCAATGATTCAATGAAATTTCCTCGGTTTAATGAACTCGGGCTTTCATCGTGCCCTCTAAAGCTAACAGCCTGAAGAGCAAGGTAGCGAACAGCTTGAATGCTTGTTTTAAGCCGCATTTGGTTCTCAAAAATTTCCTCTCTTGATTGAGAGTTAATCACTCTATCGATATGTTGGGGAGTGTTTTTTAAATTTCTTACGCACTCCTCACATTTGCTATGTGACGAAGTGGTAAGACCAACATGTTGTAAAAATGCACATTTTGTTCCATCAATAATCCTCTTCCATGAGTTAAATCCCTCTAAAGTTAACGTGGATTGAGCCCGAATGATCTACTTTTCTCTCCAAAAAGATAACAAGAAAAATAATATGCTTTATCGTTAGTAGGAGAATACTCCAACCAAGAAAATTGTTGAAACCACACAGCTTGAAATCGACGATGTTGCTTTCCAACAAGTGTTTTAGGGTATTGAGCCAATTTAGGTTGATATAGCCCTAAATTAATATAAGCTCGTCGAACCTCGTCTCTTTTAGTAAGAGATTCAATTTTACAAATCGACGATCGTAATGCTGGATCTCGTTCAACTATTGTTGAATTGGACTGAGGGATAGTAACTGAAACAGATTGAACATGGGATTGATAGTTGAATTGAGGTGTATCAACTTCTAATATTGAACGCTCGTTTGATATTCCATCGGCGTTGCTCTTTTGAAAAAAAGATAGAAGATTTTTTGGTTTCTTGCTTGGTTGTTTGTTCGACATTTTAATATAACCTATTAAACATTATATCATGTAATTAGCAAAACTAGACATTATCAAATTATGAAATTCAACAAAATAACAATTGCTTGAACCACCAATTAGAAAAAACAATCAAATACAATTTAATAAAATGGTTGCAACTTGCAAACCGCAATAGTGTCATCAATGAATAAATAGATAAACAAGCAAATTGCAATAAAATAAAAGTCAATTAGCCTACAACCTAATTCCTGAAGACGTGTATGCAGACTGTAGTTGTCAGTAATGCAAATTGCAAGTTTGCAACTTTTGAGATTTGAGACATGAGAAGTTCAAAAATTAGGGGTTTTCATTTAAAGAACTAATCTCCTATCTAACAACTTGAAAGCAAATGAGAAATTACCTAAAGTGAAGATATTGAGCTGAATTGAAAGCAGATGAGAAATTACCTGGCAGCTTCGTGAAAAATGAGTCTCGGGAATGGATAGGAAGAAGAAACGCAGTTTGAACTATGAAGGATGAGGTAGGCTTTGGCTTCGTGAAAAATGAGTCCATTTTGGGCTGGGCTGGGGTAAGATTTTGATTTTTTTTTTACCCTGGGCTGCAGCCCAGTTGAGCCCAGGGCTAAGTCCGCCCTTGGTTGCAGTAATAGTATATATTTCTTGCTTGCATGCTTGGTTATTTAATGCGAACAAAATGTTATTTTTGTTAGGATTGCTAAACTAAAGAAACTAAATTCAGTATCACCTTATGTTCATCCAAGAAATTTTTTTAACCATTTTTATGAAAAAAATAAAATAAAAATAGTAGCCACTTCTCAACAAAAATTAGATAATGTTTAGTTCAAGGTCACCGAGTTTTCTCTTAAGAAGGACTATTGTATGCTTTATTTTGTGCTTTATCTTATATATCGTAAGAAAAAAACACTTAAAATATGTGATATGTGATAAACTGGATTTACAGAAATATGAAATGTGTTATTTCTAAATTCTAAGTTGTATGATATAGCACCATATGTAAGTGATCATACTCTAGATTCAAGTTTCAAGAAAATAAAGGCCTTCAGAATTTGATATAGAATACATATCATTAAGTGGTGAACATTTTAGTAGATAATGATGTGGTGTGGTAGACAACTGCATCCCGTTTCTAAAGCTGCAAAAATAAATGGATATAGAAATTTTGTTCCTGCATTTGCTGGTCCCAAATCGAGGCATTCCCCTTTCATTGATTTTCGACTGTAGTAAGAGTTTCAATAAGTTGCAGGCCACCATTTTCTTTTTCTTTTTTCTTTTTTTTTGGGTTGTAACTTTAACATTACATTGGCATTAAGTGAAGTGATAGTGAAAATGCTTACTTTTCTAAGAATGCACCCACTATAACACAAGTGTACAAGATGCCTAACTAATGCAACTTTTCTTACAGGATTTGTATAGGATGCCTAACTAATGCAACTATAATACAGTTATTATTCTTTGATTTGTACAGGATTGTATGAATACTTAAATTTGATACAATCACAACAAATAGATTCTTGCTTTATATGTCTAATTTCTTATTCTAACATATACATTCATACGCGCACGTGCATACATGTGTGTGTGTGTGTGCGCGCGCTCGTGCGCACGCGCTTGTGTGTGCAAAACATATTTACTGAACACCGAATTCGTTTGTAGACTAATATATAGTAATATGTATGTCTAAGACAACATAGTAGTTTCGACTTTCAAGTATCACATTATTTTCCTATCATACTAGTAATCCTTTGATATCTTTATTACTCAGAAACCAAAGTAGAAATTTTCAAAGAAATTTTACAAGGGCCATTGGATTTTGAATCTGAACCATGGCCTTCCATATTAGATAGCGCTAATGATTTGATACACAATATGTTAACTCGCGACTCAAGGAAGAGATTTACAGCTCATCGAGTTCTCTGTAATTACTCATGAATTTACATACCAGATTATCTTATTTTTGTATTATCTTTTGGTTTACTGATTATACTGCACATTGATAGGTCATCCATGGATTGTGGATGTTAGTGTTGCTACCGACAGGCCTTTGGATTCTAATATTTTATCTTGCTTGAAGCTGTTCTCAGCCATGGACAAACTAAAGAAATGGATTTGCAAGTAAGCTTTATAGTATAAGTTTAACTGAACTTACATCAGTGTTCAATTTTGATTAACAACTTGGTTACCCATAATATAACTTCGCTCTTATTTTTGATGATCCAAGCTAATGTGTTGTACTTTATATGTTAATCATACTTGCATCTATATGTAGTTTTAATTTTAAAAGATCATTTTTGTTAAAATTAAGGAGGTCTGTTTGTATTGAGTGAAGTTGAATGTTAATTATTAACCGGGTTGACTAAGTATTGATCAAATGATAGACTATATCCTGCTTGTTTCAAGAAGTGAAAGGAAAGTGAGACTTGGAACAAATCATTTGAAATTTGTTCACTTTCATGTTCAATACAAGTTGTACATATATTTTGGTTTTTGTAGAAAGTATTTGAACATTTGTTTCATATTCCATTAATCAGGCATATATACTTTGGTATTGAGTTTAAACTCTAACTTTGAATTTTTGGATCAGCATACACAACGTACCACTAAAAACTTTGTAAAAAACACAAAGGTAACTTTAGTTTTTTATGCTCCTATAAGGAATCACTATTATTGCACTCATGATGCATTTTGGATGCCCTTGCGGGTATATACTAGAAATTTTTTGTGTAATAGGAATGTTAGACACAACAATGATCTATAATTAATTACTGATTATGTTTCTTTTATCATTGTTGTGTTCTTTTAGCTGGGAATTAGCTTGTCTTCCAAATTTTGAAACCACGATTTGATGCAGCTGGAGTAAAACTGATTACAATTAGTTTTGGCACTCCTAACAAAGCTCATTTATCTGCAAAAAGGGCATGTACACCCTACCTTATTTAGCTCGGCATTGGTTTTAAGTTTCTCTAATTTATCGATTTTAGTGCGTTTGTGTAGTTGATCTTTTTCCTTAATTTGCATTTACAGCTTCCTTTTCCATTAGAATACATTTATGTTGATCTAGACAACAAGGTAATAAGATTCTCAACCACTCCTTTTATGATATAACTTCTAATTTTGCCAACACCAAATACGATTCTAACATACAAACAACTTCAAGCATTTGACCTCTTAGGCTTATATTAGATACATATAATAGTGGAAGACAGTTTTTTGATATGTTCATGTTATTAGATATACTCATTGCCTTTCATTTAGAGTGAGACCTTTTAGGGATTTAGTTTGACATTGATTATTATTTGCATGTTATTTTACAGGCTGAAACACTTCTTTAATATCTGTAAGTGTAGCATCAAGATAATACTTCATCAAACATTGCTTATACTTCATCAAACATTGTTTGGTTGTTAAACCTTTAAGGAAATAATAGTTTCAATTTATAAGTTACTGCATGCTTTACATACTGTAAATTATGTCAAAGGTAGCGTAAATATAGAAGTTGGTGATATCTAAGTAACAACATTTTGATCAGAAATGATGCGTAAACTGTTTTCTACTTGTTTACTCAAGTACTACATTATTTACCTATAAAATATGGGATTTTTTGTTTATTTATTTCGCAACAAGTTAGTGATATCTAAGTAACAATTGTTTGATCAGAAAGTGGACTTCTACAATTCAGGAACAAGAGATGAATAGATTGACACATGTAAGTATACCAGCACAAATTTTTTTCTGATGAATTTCAAGCTGAAAATGCAAGTTACATAGGAACCTATTATTCTTTTCTGGAATAGATTGTTGAGGCACTCAACACAAGTTACATAGGAACCTATTATTCTTAGGTAATCATCAGTTGACATATGGAAAATGACAAGTTTAATCTTCCTATATGCACTCTTGTCAACGGTATTCTGTGTGACACATTTCTGTTATTATCATCATTGCAAATTAATAAAAAATGGTGTACCTATAAAGGATTGAGTTTTTATTTCTCATTTGTTTACTATTTTAATCTAAAATTTGCTACAGCCAAATGACACTACTGAAATTTCACTAAAAGATATCGAACAATTGGCCAGTACTTTTTTTCCTCTTTGCATGCGTTGTCTATTTAAAAAGGTCAATCATATAAGACTTCTTGAAACCATATCCTTGCCAATTCGATGATTGTTACTATACATTTTAATTTTACAGCTAAAAGAAGATCATCATTCAATGAGTGCTCTCCTCTTATTGAGGAACACTCACATAAAGAAAGATCATCATTTAAAGCATTGGCGGAAGAATGCTACTGGGTCTTTTTCTCAAGGTAGCTTAATGCATTTATTTGATTGGTTTATTCATTTAGTGAAGTCTGGAATAAAAAGTTGCTGTTCAAAATAATATAAAAAATATGCAGGTATAAAATTCACACTCAGATGTTCAGTTTTACTTATTGGCTTTTTTATTATGCAATCTATTTGGAAATATCACATATTTTTCATACTAGCACATGAAATTCTTTGGGTCACTTTCTACATGCTAAAGTTGCTAGAGATATTAAAAAAATAAAATGTAACTAAGTTCATATAACAACAACAACAACAACTATAAACTTTAAAAATTAACTAAATTTAAAATAACAATAATAATAACAACATCAACAATAATAATAAAATAAATATATACAATAATAAGAAGTAATGTTTATGAAAATTAACTAATTCTATAATAATAATACGAATATTAACAACAATAACAATCATAAATAAAATAATAAAAAATTAACTATAATAGAAATAATAACCCCTTAAGTCTTTCCTGGTAGATGATAATGCAGATGACCATTCCAATTCATTGCTTTTATTAGGAAACTAACTCTTATTTAGAATTTTCTTCTTTACCTAGAAAATTAATGTTGTTTAAAAGTCTAATCTTTCTTCTATGAGTTTAGTTGTATAAATTCATAAATATATGCACTCATATGCTTGCTTGAATTAAGTGTAAGTATTTGATGGCTCTTAACTCGCTTTTGGTTCTTTTCATGCTCATGTTTCTTTGGAAATGTTACGAACTCGCTAATATTGCTAAAAGGTATGTTTTAATGCTTAACATGTATGTATGTTATATGGCGTACACACTTTATAAGGTATATATAAATAAATATTTTGATATTTTACCCATGCGGGTATATATGATTGATATATTGTGATTCTGGTCATGTTTCGATCGTGAATATCTATTTCTTGTGTTTGAGATTTCCTAGTGCTAGCCGCTTGAAGGAGACTCCGACAAATATTTTAGAAATTTAGACACTTGGAATATGTTTGATAAGAAATATATAGCAAAAGGTTTTTTCTAATGTAGATACCTCGTTTTCCAATTTTATTCGTATTTATATTCATTACGTAAATTTAAAAACCATAAATACAAATTAATTTTTTAATGGTGCCCTTATCTACTACCCATACGACGACTTCTAGGGTTTCGGTGGAACCTAAGGAAAAGGAAGAAGGGTGGAAGGAAGTACGGCGGTAAGGCAAACAGAAGGTGGCAGAAGAGGGAATGGGAAACACAAAAGCTTGGTCAAAACCTAGGGCTGGAGTCAATATTTTCAAAATCAACAAAGAATAGGGTTCGAAAACATGGGCTAAGCTTTTGGGATAAAGTATTGAAATTAAGGTTAGTATTGAATTTCTCCATCCAAAAACAGATCTAGAAGGCGATTTTGCTGAGATTGATGAGTGACTATCAATAATCGAACCAAATATGGAATAACTCCATGTTCATCTACATGGCACATAAGAGACAATACTATGTTTACTTCAATGCATATGTCAAAGGAGAGTGGAAACCTAAAGGTAAATGAGAAGTTTTCTCAAGGGATAACCGGTTCAATCTAGTAAAGTTTGAATTACAAGAAGATTTAGAAAAGTTCCTAAATGGAGGGTCTTGGTTTATGGAAAGCAAACTTATCTTTATGAAAAGATAGGATGCTAACTTTCAGTTTGAAGGAGATAAGTTGGAATCATGTTCTATTTGGTTTCGACTTAATAACTTACATTTGTCTTTATGGAACCCCAAAGGTATAAGCAAACTTGCAAATCTCATTGGAATGCCAATTGATATAAACGATAACACTAGACAAGTTAAGAGACTGAAGTATGCCAGAGTGTTGGTCGAGATGAAGGCAGATACAATATTCAGGAAAAGTATTAGAGCTAAAGACAACCAAGGTAGGACATATGTGTAGGAAGTGAAATATGAGTTTGTTCCACCTATATGCAAAGAGTGCAAGTGCTTTGGGCTCAGTGGGATGCAATGCCCAATTCCACAACCAGCAACAAGTACACAACAAAGGAGACCGAAAACAGCAACAGAAACAACATATCCCAACCCTAGTTCTTCCGAGCCTATATATCATCAAGGGACTGACAAAAATCTTGAAAGCTCAGAGAAACATGATGATAGAAAGTGTTATACAGACCTAAAAAATAATTACACCATTAATGCAATAGTAAACGTAACAACTAGGATAGATAGCCTAAAGGTCCTCAGTTCTCATAAGCAAACGCAGGAGTCAGGTGAGGTGTTTGAAAGTGAGATGGTCAAGCCACAACCGGAGAAGAACTCGTTGTAGTTGAATACATGTGACAAGATAACCCCTGAAGATAAATGGGATCCAGAGTCATAGAAGAACAACCCTCCAAATATGGATGAAATTAACAAAATGGAAATAAGTCTCGAAAACAGTAAAGATGATTCAGATGATAGTTCTACAATTGATTTAGTTTACACTAAGGAGAACCCATAATACAAAAAATAATACATCAAGGGTAAGGAAAAGTAAGAGAATAGTAGATCATCAACAGCTCCTGTGACAAAGAGCAAAACATCTACTTCTTAATGTCCATTCTATATTGGAATGTAAGAGGTCTTAATAGCGACACTAGAAAATTAGACCTCTTCAACATATCAGAAATAAGTTCAACCCTACTTTTATGGCTTTCCTAGAAAATAAAATGGGGAATCAATATGACAATGTTTGAAAATAATTATGGTATAGATTGGTAGATTTTAAACAACAACTCTTGTCAATCTAAAGGAAGAATCATGATTAATTGGCACAAAGTTATATGGTTTGTTAAAATGATAGATATGGACGAACAACAACTTATTGTTGAAGTAAATAATGTTGGTGATTTATATATGTCTATAGCATTTGTGTATGCACATAAATGGGCATCTATTAGAAGTAAACTTTATGAGAAAATTGTGCATCTATCAGAACATATTAATCAACAACGGATGGTTCTTAGTGATTTTAACATTGTTCCTCAAACAAATGAGAAGAAAGGAGGTCTTACCCTTTAGCTTTCCCAAACAGAAGAATATAACAAGTGTGTAGTTGTAGTTGGGCTCATTGAGGCAAACTATGCAGGGCTAAGGTTTACATGGAGAAGTGGAGAAGCAAAGGAAATAACATGTAGATTAGACAGAGTTCTTGGTAATGCTGGTATGATCGATAAAATGCCTAATTTAATTGTTATAGTACTGCCTAGTTCAACTAGTGACCAGTCTCCTCTGCATATTCAGTTCAACCACATAGTTCAACAGGTAAAGGGTAAGCCTTTCAGATATACTAATCACTGGTGTTTGCTAGATGAGTATGATGAAACAGTTGATAATAGAAATATAAATCTTACTAAAGGAAAGGGTTGGTATACTTTAGTAGTTCTTTTGAAAGAATTTAAAAAAAGGATGAAAAATAGGAATAAATCCAGACCAAAATAACAAAACACAATTGAAAGGCTTCAAAAAGAGTGCAAGGATCTTCTTATAATGTTGGATAAAGACCCATTGGATGAATCATTGAATGTAAAATATTATGCAGCCCAAAAATAACTGAAAAATGCAATGCACCAGCAAGCTGTTGAAATCAAACAAAAGATTAAAGAGAAATGACTTATTCAAGGGGATGAATGTACAAAAAGTTTCTATACAAAGATGTCCTACATACAGAATTGCAATAACCAACTCAACACACTATCAACAAATGGGGAGCTTGTTATAAATATTGAGCAATTTGTACAGAAAGCTATCACATATTTCTCAAATCTATACAGTGGATAATATATATTCTGCCTTACCTCATATGAATTGCAAGGCCTTGATAAATGAAGAAGGTATTGACATAATGCATGTTGCCGTTTCTAAGAAGGAGATCAAGGATGCTGCTTTCTCCACCCATGTTGACTCAAGCCCTAGTCAAGATGGTTGGAACTCCAAATTCTTCAGGCACCATTGGGGGGACCTAAAACAAATGATATTAGAAGCAACTCAAGAATCATTCAACACTAGTAAAATCCTCCATGAGCTTAACACACTTTCATCACTCTTTGTCCCAAAAATAAATAAGCCCAACAAAGCAGAAGACTATAGACCAATAGCTTTTTGCAATATGCTATACAAAATTGTCAGCAAGGTGATATGTAATAGAATAATTCAGATTCTACCGGACCTTATTTTAGAAAGCCAATCAACATAAAGGGAAGACACATTTTCAAAAATCTCTCCTAGCCTATGAATTAGTCAAAAACTTCAACAAAAAAGAAGCAGACAAAGCATGCATCAAAGTGGATCTTCAAAAGGCTTATGACAAAATAAATAGGAAATTTATAATTCACGTGTTGTCATGTATGTATTTCCCATCAATGTTAATTAAACTTACTAAAGAATGTATTTCAACTCCAACACACTCTATTATGATTAATGGAACTCCTAGAGGATTTATAAGCTGCAACAGGGGGTTAAGGCAGGGTGATCCTCTATCATCTTATCTTTTTGCAGTAGGAATGGAGTATTTTTTCCTCTACATCATCTTCTATATGCTGATGACTTAATTGTGGTTCTCAAAACTAATGCAAGGCAGCACAGTGCATCAAAGACATTTTCAATAATTTAGAAAGACATGTTGGGCTGTAGCTAAACACCCGGAAATCCTAAATGTTATGTAAACAAATTTTGCAAAGATAAGATAACAATCCTGGATATACTAGAGATATAGGAAAGACGCTTGGAAGTAAAATATCGTGGAGTTCCATTGTCGTCCAATGTAATCACTGATACAGAATGTAGTAAATTGGTTGAGAAAATAAGAGACAAGCTAAATGGATGGAGTTCAAAGCTCCTATCTTTTACAGGAAGAGTTGAATTAGTTCACACAATAATTACTACTAAGGTGAGGTTTTGGACCCAAACTTTTCAAACACATGATTGCTCTGTTGTAAAAATAAACACCGTATGTGCTAACTTTATTTGGAGGGGTGGTTTGCACAAATTTAGTTATGATGTATTATTGTACATTCCAAAAGCAGAAGGGGAGTAGGTCTGATAAATCTCAAGGAGCTTAAAGAGGATATAATATAAAACTTAGTCGAAAAATAATCACATCTAAAAGTTTATGGCCTAAATGGATGAGAGCTAGATACAGTAAAATTAATTTCTGGATAATGAAAGTTGATAATAATGCATCAGGCGTGTGGAAGAATATACTGAAAGATAGAGATGAGCTTAGAAAACACATATTTAGAAAATTTGCAAATGGTAAAATCACAAGTCCATGGAAAGATCCTTGGCTAAATAGGAATACTCTAATTTCCAAACTAGGATGGGATACGGCTAGAGTGTTGGTGGCCATGATAACAAAGTAGACTCAATTATAAGTAAAGGAATCTGGAGACCAAAGAGAAAAGGTCTCCAAGAAATTTCAACCGTATTCTTATATATAAAAATTCTGACAATGACATATGGACCCGGAACCTAACCAAAGATGGCAATGTTTCTACTAAATCAGCATGGGAAGTCACATGAGCAAAGCATGAAATCAAAAATTGGGCCTTTGCAGTATGCTCAAGAACAAATAATCCTAAGGTGGCATTTTCTACTTACAAGGTAGTTAATTTAAGACTACCAACCACTGACAGATTGGCTAAATGGGGACTAAATGCTGAATTAAGATTCAAATTATGTCGAACTGAAAATGAATCATATCAACACTTGTTCCTCGATCGTTCTTACTCCAATAAATTTCTACAAATATTTAAACAAAATAACAAAAACACGCATTCAGTTAGAACTTAGAAGAAGAACTTATATACCTGAGCGGCGACTAAGGAGGATTGAGTCTGGTTAAGCAGATAAAGCATGTAACACTGACAACTATTGTTTATCATGTTTGGAAGGAGAGAAATCAACACATGTTTCAGATCAAAGAAAGGAAACTAGATCAGATCTGTAGACTGATAAAGGCAGATGTAAAAATTATATGTGAATGCACGAAGAGGAAATAACGTACCAGTGATTTGGAGGAGGAACATCAACTTCTGGAAGCCTGACGTTTCTTTGAGCGTTGGCCGCCATGATTTAAACAAACAAGAAGAAGATAGAATGAGCTAAAAAAGAGTTGGAACCGATGGATGTGATAAAAACGTGTAAAAATTGGAATACATCGAATTATTACTTGATGATACTTTTCGCTGTTTTTGAGGCAGGCCATGTACTTTTCTTTTGTATTTTGCTGACTTTCAAATGTTGTATGGGCTTTGGGCCTAGAAAACATATCAACAGTAAAATCGACCCATTTTCAAAAAAAAATTATATTCATTTCTACTGTAGATATTCATTTCATTTGCAGGTGAGAGAATAAAAGATTTGTTGTACTTCTTATTTTTAATGAAAACAACTAGCTACTTGTTTTTGGTGTAACATTAACTACTACTTTGTGGTTTGTCCTTACATATATAGTAGAATATTATCTAATTAAAACCGTGAGATATAATGTATATGAATATTTGGTTATGTTTAGTACAATGTGTTATACCTTTTATGTCTAATATTTGTTATGATTTTTTGTCATTTAAATGGATTTATGTTTTAGAAATATTCTTAATACAACATTTTGATATGTATTGACTATCATAATTTATAGGGATGCGATAGATTTTAAAATGCAAAAAATAAACATAGCACTTAGAAAACACTATAGAAAGCTTACAAGAAAAGCGTTATTGAAAGTAAAAAATCACGGTGTTTTTTTGTGTTATAATAGTTCGGTATCTATTATAACTTGTCGATTTACAGTTTATTAAACCTCTATAAAAAACTTACTACAGGGGATAAAAAGCGCTATAAAGATGAATTTTTACAGCAGTTTATTTTGTGCTATTAATAAGCCATTATTTTTTATAACGTGTCGATATACAACGTTTTGTGAATTGCTATAGTAGGCTTTTATGGCGTTTTTCCTGTGCTATTATAGGCTCTTTATGTTGTAGTGTCACTCTCGCTTAAGGTGAGTTTGATTTGAAGAGCTTGCTCTAATAGCTCTTCTTTTAACTTTTCTTTATGGGCTTAGAGGGATCCCATGATTTGATCAGCGGTAATGGATTCTAGATCTTTAGATTCTTCAATTGCTACAGCTATGTAACAAATTTTGAATTTAAAGATCGTAGAATTTTCTCAATTACTCTAGAATTTTCTAGTTTCTCTTTATATCTTTTCATTTTATTTACTAAAGATAACACCATGAAAAATAATCATCAAGCGACTCCATAGATTTCACGTGAAGAGATTCGAACTCACCTCATATGGTTTGTAGTTGAATTTTGTTTTACTTTGTCAATTCCTTTGAATGCATTCTCCAAAATCACTTATGCTTCCTTACTACTTTGCGCACTTGCTATTTTCTTGAACATAGCTTCATCCAAACCTTGGTTGATGAGTGTAAGAGCTTTTCAATTCTTCTTCTTCAAATTCTTTAAATTATCCTTTTAATTTGGAATAAAGTGGTTATATTGGGTGTTCTTTATACCCATTTTCTACAATATCCCAAGCATTTTGTGATCCAAGCAGCGTCTTAATGTAAATGCTCCAATTATCATAATACTAGTTCTTAGTAAGGGTTATGCCATTTGGCATCTTTTGTTGATTAACAACCTCGCTCTAATACCATTGTTAGAAAACTTCATAAGAAGAAGAACTAAATGTGATTTACAAGTGAAATTAAGGGATAAATAGTTTGTGGCAGAGGAAATGAAACTTTATTGCAATCCTTTTTTCTGTTTTATTTGTTTTGATTTTTTTCATTTAGTTTCAACGAGAGAAAGCATTCCTATTTATAGTAGCACATCTTCTAAGTGAATAACAGAGATTTATTTAATCCTATGGTTAATAAACATTCTCTAATTCTCCTACAAAATCTATTCTCTAGAGTTCTCTAAAATTCCGCACTAGATAATTCTAGAATCCTTCAATTTGGACATTAAGCTCTAGATTTTTCTCCAGGTCAAATTTTTACCTCTTCATAATTATTTTCATAAATGCAAAAATTAAAGTCACTCAACAAGTTAATGCTTCCCAAAACAAATTTTATTTCCAACACACATTACGCAAATATTATACACAAATGACAAATTTAATTAAACTTTTTTTTTAAATTGGATACTTAAATGGTAGTACATATTAGAGTCTTAGGTAGTAAACATTATACTACATGTCAATATATGTTCGAATCACGCTATGCAAGTTTCGAACCTATGACATCCCATACCAAAGTTGAAACGCTTAACTACTGAGACAGTGGTGTTGGTCACAAATTTAATTAATTGTACATTTATCTCAATAATTTTATCATACAGTACACTGAAA
Organism: Allium fistulosum; assembly: GCA_030737815.1. Lineage (NCBI taxonomy): Eukaryota > Viridiplantae > Streptophyta > Magnoliopsida > Asparagales > Amaryllidaceae > Allium > Allium fistulosum. The sequence goes on along the minus strand of CM060902.1, from coordinate 1,580,812,144 downwards.
ATTAATTTTTTAGTTTCAAATACCTACATTTTAATATTTCTAATTTTATTTACATGCCTTCTCAATTCTTTCTTAATATTTTATATTTAAATTCATGTATTTAAACTATTTACGAAATACCAAATTTAAGCTACTTAAATAATCTTAATAAATAGTTAGTTTATGTTTCTAGTAAGTCCTAAAAATACATGTCTATATATATATGCTATATATATGTATGTATGTAAGTTCATATTAAAAAAAGTGGTAAAGTTATTTAGCTATTCAACTATAAAGATATATAAATCACATGCATTAAATTATGTAAATAAACAATAATGATAAAGTTAATTTGCAAAACAATTATAATCATTTATATGAAAATTTTGTCATATGCTACATTACAAAATTCTATTTTTAACTTCAAATAATCCTGCATTAAAACTTATACAAAACCATTCACAATTCTTTCTTACTATTTGTCCTTAAGTCCAAATATTTAAACTAATTACGTAATTTTAAATTTAACATATTTAAAAAAATCTGCTAAATAATAATATTTAATTCATCGAATAAATTACATGAATATAAATTATAAAACTATTTTTTACTCAGTTATAAAGATATATAAGCTACGTAACATAGATTATACATAATTAATAATAATAATCCTAATTTATAGTTCATTTATTTCGTTGAATTTATCATTCATTGCATAGCAAAGTTATAATTTTGACACTAAAAGTATAAATACTATTTTTTACAATATTACCGTATGCAATGCACGAGTTATACAGTGGTGAATTGATAAATTTAATAATTTTAGTTGAAATATAAACAACATTGCACTTATATTTGTCTAATACACATTCAATCGTGTGTAAGGTGCTTCTAACTATACATACAACCTAAATTTCATGAAATAATATACAATTTTTTTAACCAAAACTATCCATTCACTGACTTTATCATTAACTATACCATGACTCTTTCTATCTCTAAACAAAATAGAAAAAGTAAAAAAGAAAAGAAAGAAAGTATATGCATATTATATTTGGCATGAAGAGGGATAGAAAGTGACCTCCATGCATTTCAACCATGGTTTTTAGGATTTTTATTATGAAAAACCTAACAAAGGATAAAAATACTACGGAGGTCTATCCCAAAATCTTATATTACCCAAGTCACAAAGGGATAATAATGGATAAAAATATGATATTTAAACACAAATAGTGGTGATGATAGTTCCAAAGCACACGAACTAATTAAAAGAACCAACACATAAGCTTCCACACAGCAGCCCTTTATATTTTGGCAAGGCCGACGGGGTTGAATGGACCCCGACCATTTTATTGCAGCACCAAAAGGATTACAACAGAAACAACAGAGAGCTAGGCTCAGAAATTACAGGGAAGAACAAAGCGCTACAAACAAACTGGATACTAAAGAAATAAAAAAGAAAAGAAAAAGCAAAGACAAGAGTCAGAATGAATTGTAAATCCCTGGGTCAAAGGCAAAAGTGAGCATCCCCAGAGAGCATCTGATCTCTTGCAAAACCCATTGCTTGAATACTAAATTAGATTTTCCATTGGTGTTATCAAACACACGGGTATTTCGTTCTCTCCAAACCGCGCCAAGAAAACTCTTCAGAACAGATAACAAAATTCTCCTATCAACTTTCTTGCACCCCGTTTTCGCATATAGTATATTCCACTCGTGCTGATTGTCATGAGAAATATTATTTCTACCGAGCTTAGCCATAACCGTAGTCCAAACTTGATTGATTTCAGTACACTCAAAGAACAAATGTTCCACAGTTTCATCCTCTTCATGGCAGAAAGAACAAAGAACGTCAACAGCCATACCAATGATCGCAAGTTTGGCTTTAGTTAGGATAGCACGTTTTAGTACTTTCCACAGCAATAGGTTCTCTCTCATACTGTTATCCCTACTCCACGTTCTCTTACTCCATTTCCAAGTTGGTTGAGCAGAATTTGCCATCATATACGCATAAACATTACCAGTTTTAAACTTAATCTTTTGCTCACCCCAAACAAGTTTATCGGAGTTGGAGGGGATAGGAGTAAAATTTCTGATCTTATTCCAGATAGACTGTATTCGCTGATTAGAAGAAAAAGCGTGAGAACTTTGTATATTAAATAGTACATCCCTAACCTTCGCTGCCTGGTGTATGCCTGTCTGAATAATTTCATTGTAAACCAGTTGTCTCCGAAGAATCAGACCTCTGGCCAGCCACGGATCATCCCAGAAACTCACAGAGTAGGTTGTGTTAGTATTCATTTGGCTGAGAGGGAGGATTTCCTCCTTTATCTTGAAAATACACTGCCACGTCCAGCTTAGGTTTTGTGGCTTTGACATACTCCAAAAACTCTTTCGTTTAACAACATTTTGTCTAGACCACTCAGCCCATAGGCTGTCAGAACTGTTGAAGAAGGTGTCAATGTGATTAGCAAACGCCGCCTTATTCCATTGCCTCACATTGATGATACCAAGTCCACCTTTATTCATGGGCTGTTCAACTCTGCTAAACCTGATAGGGGAAATATACCTTCCAGTAGTCCTTCCCGTCCACAAAAATCTCATAAAAGCACTTCTAATCATTGTCATTAACTTAAAAGGTAGTACAAATGTTCTTGCCCAGTAAACTTGCATTGCAAAGATAACAGATTTGACTAAAGTAAGCCTACCTGCTTGACTCAACTTCCCAGTGGTCCAGCAGTTGAGTCTCGCTGTAATCCTTTCGAACAGCGGAAGACATTGATTGGTGGTTATTTTAGATGTTGCCAGGGGAAGGCCCAAATAGGAAACAGTGGTAGGAGATGGAGCCAGGCCAGTAGCACGAGAAATTTCGGCAACTAGATCCGCGTTGACTCCAGCTATAATAATCTCAGATTTCTGAATATTAACTTTCAGCCCAGTCATCACATAAAACTATATTGATTCTCAAAAAATATATTGTTTACGATTAATCTACCAAAATAAAAGTAAACAAAATAAAAATAGAATCAATAACCTATTTGGGAATGAAGTTTTGATCTCTATGGCAATGACTTCTTAGTGTTTGGAGAAGAAGAACAAAAATAGAAGAAGAGAGAAACACAAATACTTTTTCACACTTTTCCACTCTCTCTTCTGGACTATATTTATAACAATCAATTACTTAATGTCCAAATTAATATGTATATGACAAAAAATAATTTCGTTATGAAATTATAGGGAGAAATAAGCATAACTAAATATGCTTATAAATTAAATGTTATATTTTCTTCTTTTGTATATTTATGTCCTTCTAAATGTGATTTTGTATCACCAAAATTTAACACTCCACTTTGATGCAAAATCACATATCTCAAACATACCATCGATGTCTACCTTCAACCAAATCTTCTTTTTAAAGTAAAAAATAAGAATGTGACCCCATCAAATAAAATACATAAGCCAACCATCTTTAGAGCAATCACCACTCCCTTCTCCTCAATCACATCAAACCATAAATCGCTATCACCGCCTACAAGTGATGCATCCTCTACCATGAGATACACCACACTATTTGGCTTCAAAAGCGTTTATAATACCATAAAATCTTCGTGGATTTTCCAACCCGACACCCATCTGCCACTTGACCCGAGTTCTTCACATGATCACCATTGATACCATGAGCATCATCAAAATGAAGACACTTATCGAAAATATAACTACCAACACAACCATAAAAAGCAATGCATACATTACATTACCACATACCCATGGACTAGGCTTTTCAATCGTCACTCACTTCCTATTATCGACCACATGACCAACCAATCTATAAAAGTTTCCATCATTTAATACTTCTCTCATCACAATATGACCAACCTTCATCACTCTCAAAACTCCACATCGAGTCTCATAAGTGAAACCATGGTGGTCCAACTATCCAAGAGAAATGAGATTATGCAAGCTAGTAGGTACATGTTTTAGGCCCAAAACATCTCTAACCACACCATCATGCATACGAAACTCGATATATCCAATACCAAAAACTAGTAGCACTACTCCATTGGCGGTCCTAATCATGTCAACGGTCTTCTTATAAGAGGAAAAACACCTCACATCCCTACATATGTTGAAACTTGCACTCGAATTCATCTTCCAAGGCTTAACATCACTAATGAAGGCATCACAAGAAGCACCACTATCACTACATTCAGCTATGTCTATCTGTGTATCACTGTTAATGTCACTATATATAGCTTTATTTTGATCCCTTTTACACGCTTCACACTTGTTGCGCATATGACCTTTTTTATGACAATAATAACAAAAGATACTTTTCGACATAACTTTACCACTAGTGATTTTTGCATTTGGTTTTGTATCCCACTTTGAATACATTGCTACCATAGCCTAATCTTGAACTGATTTTAAGATTAACCCTTTCCTTTTAAACTCTTCATTCAAGTGACTATTGCATATTATATCAAATGAGATAGTTGCATTAAAATTGGAGTTAATGGCACAACCAATGTTGATCAACTCTCTAAAAGTAAACTCATCGGCATGTAATTAATCATCAAATTTGACATCCATACTTCTTAACTATTTATTACATCTTGAAATTAGTTCAAATACTCTGTTATAGACTTGTCTCCATCCAACCTCAACTATACCAATTTGTAAACAAGAAAAGCCTTATTAGCAGCAGTTTTTGACTCACATAAAGTTATTAACTTGCCCCATAAAGCCTTCATAGATTTACAACTAACCACATGGTGAAAAACTAAATCATCAAGGTATTGGCGAATTAATGCAAGTGCCTTGTTGTCAACCTTCTTCCATTTACCCTTCGCAATATTTGAGGGTCTCTTTCCATCACCTTCAATCGGCTCCTGAAGATCATTGAGATATAAAACATCCTCCATCTTAAGCTTTCAAATACCTCAATTTTTCCCATTTAAAAGAGCAACCTTTGAGAAAGAAATTAATTCCGACATCTTAACAATTGCATAAATCTAAAATTACCCTTCGCTGCGCGATGAGGTAGCTCCAATAAAAATTTGTTAGGGTTTTTATTGTACAAACCTAACAAAAGGTAAAAATGTTGCAGAGGTTATCCTTGGATCTTATATCACCCCAGTCACAAAGTAATAATAATGTACAAAAATAATGATCTTTGAACACAAATAATGGTGATAATAGTTCCAAAACACACGAACCAATCAAAAGATCCAACATAAGGTTTCACCCAACAGCCCTTTATATTGATTAAAAAACGGTGGAACCCAGTGCACGAGGCTCCCGCACGATAGCGGGCTCTAGGGAGGTCAATAATGTACGCAGTCTTTTCCTTGCATTGCGAAGATGCTATTTCCGAACTCGAACCTGGACGCCCAGATCACCATGCGGGTGACCTAACCGTTGCGCCAAGGCTCCAAATAATTTGTTTAGTCTACCAAATAAATGTAAACAAAACAAAATTAAAATCAATATCCTAATTGAAAATGGAGTCTTGATCTCTATGATAATGACTTCTTAGTATTTGAAGAAGAAGAAAAATGGAAGAAGAGAGAAACACCAAATACTTTTCCACTCTCTCTTATAGGCTATATTTATAACAATCAATTACTTAATGCCTAAGTTAATATGAATATGACAAAAAATAAATTCATTATGCAATTAGAGAGAAATAAGCATGACCAAATATGCCTATTAATTAGGAGGAATCCAAAATTTTATATTTCCTTCTTTTGTATATTTATTTTTCTCTAAATGTGATTTTGTATCACCAAAATTTAACAATAGTATGGCAGAAGTTTGATAAGTACTTTGAGTGGGAGGAAGTGAAGGAGCGTACAAAGAAAAACTCAAAAAATTGATTCAGAAATACAAGAATGAAAATGGATGGGTCAAGAGGAGCGAAACTACATGCTAATGATTTTGCAATATATTATTACTTAAGAATAATAAATGATCTACTGTAAAAAGAATCATTTTAATTTACTTATCTTGTTTTTTTATCAAATGCTCGAGTTAAATAGAAAGCTCACATATAAGAAGACATACACTCACATGCGTAAGGTCAATAAACATGATGGCTTTGGAAATGAGTAGGTTGACAATTGGTCTTCTTAATTCGTTGAAAGTTATATACAAAATTTTTGGTATCGATTCAAACTTTCATCTATTTATATGTAATGAATATGGCACTAAATATATGAAATATAAAACCATGGAAGTTGAAGCCTACCTGTCCGAACTGCAAAATAGTGTACAAAAGGTGTTTGCTACGGACGTGAACCACATATTCAAAGGGTCTTATCGACTTAAGAATGACCTTGAGTTGGATATGTACTTGCATGTCCGGTTTTTTCAATGCCCCTTTAGTGATATTCAAAACTTAACTAAATTTAATCATATATGTCATGTCATCTAATTATCCTTTAAATTAATAATGAATAATTAAATGTTATTTTAATTTTAATATACATAGTTGTATAGTGATAACATTTATACAGTTCTTTCTACCGCTGAGGAGGAGTAAAGAAGAGATGAACTCGAAATCAATATGTGATATGTTGAGTTAGAAGTTATGAAGAGTGAGGTAAGTGACATCAAGGAGCAGTTAAATTCAATGACAGACTTCATGGTTGAGATGTAGGAGATGCATCAACATATGGATGATAGTGTCTTACCACATGATGTGTGAGTTTTTATATATGTCACTTATAGTTTGTAGATTATGTGGATATTGTGTGTTGTTGTATATGTTAGATGTGTGGATGGTGATTATTTTTTATTGTGTGATGATTGACAATTAATTGATATTTGTTAGACAATTGTGTTGCTATATTTGACATTTGCGTTAATTTATTTATCTCTAGTAGTAATTGTTAGTTTCTAATGACATATAACTATATGTGATGATATTCGTTATTCATATTGCTAGTTTAGCAAAGCCTATGTGGTTATATTGGATATCGAATTATGTTATAAGTTGGACAGAAGCGATTTCTAAAAAGTGCAGTAGGTTGGCCTTGGGAAAGCATCGAGAAATTTTATTTTGATAATTAAGAAATTAAAAAAATTTAGTAGGTAACACCTCTTAAATATATAGGAATTTCGCCTCCAAGCATAGGGAATGTGTTAGAAATACGTGGTAAAGTCATAAGGAATTCATCGGTAAATGCTCTATAAGGTCGTTGGAAAAGCATCAGTCAATATTTTAGGTAGACCATCTCAACATAAGGAATTCATTTGTAGTTCATAGGAATGCTTGGGTAAACGTGTGGTAAAGTTGTAGGTAATTCTTCGATAATACCTTGGAGGGAATTCATTGGTAGGGAATTCATTGGTAAATTCTCTGCGGGGCTTATAGGGAAACCATTGGGAAATCTATAATTTACTCTAAATTATTAACTTTTTAGTTAAATCTAGTTCGAAATAAAAGGAGTTTTTCTTTCTATTATATACCTGTTGTAATGTGTTATATTATTTATTTTTTAATTTAAGTGTATTTACTAGAAAATCTATAAATGGTATGTATTATGTTATAATCATGAGAAATTTATCATAATGAAAATAAACATATTGGTTTAAATACTCCTAGTCAAGATGTATCGAGACTGGATATCGATATACCGTCGAGATTAGAGTGTGTAACACTCTTCAAATGTTAGGCAGTGTATTACTCGTGGATGCCGGGGCACCAGAGGATTTCATACTGATAGTTATTGGATAATTATAGAATGACTCACTCGATAGTTTTCTATTGGTCAATATCGAAGGTAAAATAAAGAATATCGAAGTGATAATATTACACAGTTCCCTTGACTTGAGAATGCTGTTTAACTTGAATGTGGATGCTCCACTTTAATCTTTATTAAATCATGTGGTGACGTCCATCGAACGATTATTATTAGGTCTAAGTTGAAGCATCAGAAGTGAAAACACTATTCAATAGAGAATGTGTTTCCTCAGAGATATGGGGTTAGTATCACGATCAAATATAGTCAACTTAGAGTCAAAGTCTCTGGCCAAAATAGATTGGCTAATAATAATTGATATTATTGAATCAAGGATTTGTTTTTGGATTATACAAATTAAATGTGGACGATATTGGAATTTTGACCAAAACCAAAGTCCATAAGTCCTAGTATGATGTAGTTTTGACGAAGACAATTGGCGGAAATAATCATCACTAACAGGGATCGCTTAAAATAGTAAAATTGGATTTTATAAAATTGTGTAAGCGATAAATTCGGCCAAACTATTACACCACTTAATAAGGTAACGTATGAACGTTAATATACGAATTGTTTGATATTTATCCCTGATTGAATTTACATGTATGAGTCACACAACCACAACGTTGAATACTTCGAAATCCACATGATTTAATTAAATTATAATTATTATAAATTAATTAAATTGATCAATATTTATGAAGTATTAATTATAAAATTTTATTTGATTTATTTGAATCGATATTAAATATAGTACATATACAAAAGTTATATATATATATATATATATCGATATACGATATCGATAAACATCTAAACTGGATTTAAAATGCATGAATATAATCAGGTTTGGAAATGCGTGTAGGACCGTTAGCCTAATTATATGGCTGGCAATGACTAGAGGGAGGGGTGCGATATATTTTAAAAATACATGTTTGAATGAGTTTAAAAGAAGAGGTGAAAATGGAGATCTAGATCTCCCATTTTCACTCTTTTTTTCCTATATAAAGTCCGCACCTACCTCATTTTTTTTTAGCCTCCTTCTATCCTAGTCTTAGCTGCAAATTTTAGCCATCTTCTCCTCTACATTTCCAATCTGATTATAAATCAAATGAAATACAATTCAAGATGTCGCGATCTCTTCGGCTAGTAGCTTTTTTGGAAGAGATTATATAACGCCCCACCTCTATACCCATACTATCAAAGAGTATGATAGTGTAATACTATCTGGTAATACGAAGAATGAGGTTTGTTATGAGTGACCACACATGTCTTTTGTACTAACACCAGTATGTAACTTACCTAATATAATGCACAACGTAAACGTACTCGCTATTGGTACAAAGCAATGAACATGTGGGTTTACCAGGATAGGACAATACATAATATAATAAGAGAAGCACAGAGTCATGTTTCATGGTGGAAATTATAATATCATAACAAATAGAAGACAAAGTGGGTCTATAAAATGAAGTACCTCACCCATTATAAAATATATATATATATATCATCATACGCATACATAAAGCTGACAAAATAATATATATACATACCATAGACTCTAAAATATATAACATAGATCTAAAAACCATCTCCTCAAATAACGCAATATCCAAAGAAAGGCTAATGTCTCTGTACCTGAAATGAGCAAGAAATATCTGTCTTTCTACTAAACAGAATCTATTGAACTTATAATTCATTAGATTCTTTTTCTGAATGTCAATTAAGTTTCGTAAGTAAATTGATCCCGGTTGTTCAATCATTTTGTCAACCAGTGTCATTTTTTGATAAAGAATTACTATGAGTCAGACTCAATAGAATTTGATCAATCCTTTCTTCTATCTTGGACCGACCCGAGTTTACATGAGTTATAAACAGACCAGACTATGTTTAGATTCAAAGGTAAGTATTAAACTATATAGCAAGATGATGAGAAATATATCATGTACATGACATAGTAAGAATATCCAAACTAATGGAAAAGATGAAGGATGCAAATATATCATAGTGTGTGTTAGGTATAAATATATGATATGCTTTTTTTCTCAAAAATTCGCATAACACTTAAAGTACCCAATTTGTAATCATCCTCACACAATGTTTTAACACTCGTTTAATGTCTCTAATTTGACAATGACATACAGTCGCTACTTTAATCAACTGAGTTTCATTCATATGCATTTATTATTAATTACACATTTATTAAGGCACTCAGTTAATTTTAGTTATCGATCAATTTAGTTACCATGTTCATCTTAGATTACACATTAACCTATTACTAGAAGCTGAGTTCCCCACTTGAGGTATTATTCTCGATCAATTTAGTGACTACATTCATCCTAGGTTACACATTAACCTATTACCAAAAGCTGAGTTCCTCGATTGAGTATTCACTGCCTCTACTTGAAAATGTGAGTGCACGAATAATCATTACCTTGCTTGCAATCCTCGCTTCCACATCCTCATAAAAAATTTCTTTATGCCCGTGCAGCGGACTGTTTGACTAGTGACGATATGGCCAAATTTTTATGACTCAGGATGCTACCCAACGTTTGTCTGCTAGGATGGATAACTAGCACATCTGATATCTAACATAATAGTCATCATATTTAAATTTTACTCAAGTAATCCTCACTCGAGCTAAACCCCTTTAGTTACCGTTTTCATCCCAAATATCATTTATAGGTGAGCAAAATAATTAATGAAAAGTGATAACATAACATAACAAATTTTAATACATAAGCCTAACCCTCAAAATCATCCAACTAATCAATTGTTGATTCACAGTGGTTTTATTACAAAATACGCTCAGTATAAACATACGATATTCTATACAATGAGTGAAAAGAATAATCATAAAAATATTATCTAACATCTCATACCACTCGGTATTACTGATCTGTTTATTCAAAATTCTCATTATACAGTACTACACTTTTAATATTAATATTAATACAAAATTTAAAGATATTTAAATGCTAAAGTCGTCATTTTATATCAAAATCTCATTTAATTCCAAAATTCCATAATCTAAACCACTATTTGATTTCGTAGAAACCTTTGTTCGAAACCATCGATAAATTTTAAAACCACTAAAATCCTTTTATTTCTAATCTACTTTAATACTACGAAAATACTATAAAATAGTTTTTAATTTGCAAATAACCTTAAAACATCAAATTTAAAAGTATATTATTCCCAATCCAAATATATTTCCAAAACCCACATATTTAATTTGAGAATCAATATTTAAAATCCTAATTTATATTCTAATCCTTTTAAAACCACTTTAGAGTAATAATTTATCAAACTATAATTCCCTATTTATAAAAATTTCCTAACTATTTAACACTAAAATATCGATATATATAAAATTCAACTATATAACCAAATTATAAAATTTCCTTTTCCAAAATAATTTACGTCAACACTATTGTAAACATTACCAAAGGGTTTAAATGAATTTCTCTTTATTCAAAATAATTAAATACAAATAAATTACCTCCAAAAATATAATTAACAATATATATAATTAGCTTTCATTAATAATATTTTCCATACAATAAATAAGTTACATTCAAACTTATTGTTATTAACAATAAATATTATTTTACAAAATATCACGTTTATTCAATTCCCAATTATAAATTCATCACTTTTTGAGTATAAATTTTAAATCATTTTTCTGAAAACTCAAATATAATTTTATTTTAATCATAAATTATATAAATACTATAATGACCTGGAATTTTGAACACTTCCTATTTAAATATCTAAATTATTTAAATATTTGAACCTTTTATTAAATGTGATTGAATGGATTTTATAACCTTGCTAACCCCGTTCTAAGTAATAACTAATGATGGTAAACTTGTTTTTGAAAAATGTTTGCAAAAAAATAATTCAAAGAAATATCGATAATGTGATCGAAAATCGATTCATCAATAAACAACTTTTTACTCGATAAAAGTTGTTCGATCTTGTTGTGCTTTCCTAATATATTAATGTCTCATTAAGTAGCACACTACACCAAATAAGTGATTTTGCAACATTTTATATCTGCCAATTGCTAACACTTATAAATGTTACAAACTACTAAGAAAAAAAATGTTAGGATACCTAAAAAGTGTTAGTAAAAATAAATAGTCTTCTGCATGAACTTTGCTAATGCATATAAGTGTTACAACAATCGGTAAAAATGTAAATAATTTAATAACAAGAGGAGTCTTTTGTAACTTGTAAATATGATCTCTTTTCCCACGCTTACCCTTTCCTAAACACATTTTGGCCGCATAAAATTTAATTTAGGGTTTTCTCTTCCTCACCAAAATCAACGTCCCAATCACTTCCCAAAATCAACGGCGTCTTCAACCACTTCCCAAAATCAACGCCGACTTCAACCACTTCAACATCGACTTTAACCACTTCGTTGATAGCTCAGGCGATTAGATTGACATATCATAGCTATTGTTCTTGCGGTAGTTCTCTCGTCGACTTAATCAATGGTTTAGGCTCGACGTTAATGACGTAAATTGCTCAAAATTACGGACGGTTCAGGTGACTTGATCGCGGCATACATTCTTCAAGATCGACATCGACAGTAAGTTTCTTTTTATTTTTCTATGCTATTTTATTTGCTAATATCAGATTTGTGGGTACAATTTTGCCAACTCTGTCGTTACTTCAAGAGTGTGTTGTTTGTGATTTCAATAGCCTTTTTTTTGTAGTGCTTGTTGACTGTAAATGTGATGATGTAAATGGTTTGATATTTATGTAGAGATGTGTTGGATAGTGGATTGTAGCCAAGAAAAAGCAATTATACGGGTTCGTACCCATAGCCCAAATTAACTCACATTGTTTGAATAGTTCCTGTGTAGATACAAGACAACGTTTGTATTTAGGAGAGATAGAATTGGTGGGATGAATTATACATTGTTTGAATGAGTGAATTAATGCCATTACCGTTCGAGAAAATCTGAAATTTATGTTGGTGGCATACAGAAATGCACAATGATGATATGTTGGCTACTTATTACCATTCGAAATATGTTTGCCTTACTATATGTTAGAAGTTTGTGCCATTAAATTTAGCGTTGGTTAATTATAATAGTAGTCAATGATGAAAATCGATAATACTATTTTGTGAACTAAGGCAACTTATTGATTAAAAGAGTAATAATGGAGGAAAGGAGCTAGCTAGAATAAAGGAGAGAGTGAAAAGTAAATAGTAAAGCAAAAGGGTAAATAACGGAGGTAATTAAAAGAAGAAGTGAGAATATGATTCAAAAGTTGGAAAAAGGAATGGGAGAAAAAAGAAGAGGAATTGAAGGGGTTGGTGCAGTGATATCAGTGCATTGGGACATAAAAGAAAGACGAAGAGAAAAGGTCTCTGAGAAACTTGGAATTATAAAATATCAATTCAAAGTATAATAATGGAAACGAATTGGCATGTATATCCAAACCCCTAGAATTTATAATAAATATTCATAGAGTAGGGCTACCTATACTTACATTTAAATACACACATCATATGTACATCGTTTATCTTAATGGTTATGCTCCTTTGACAGAAATATGGTATCATTTTAAAAACCAGCATGGTTAATGATGTGAAATGCAGTTGTACATAGATTTGTGGTAAGAAAATGTATGATATTCATTGATCTAACATTCTGAATAATAGTGATAACTGATAAGTTTCGTACTTTTTCTACAAAAAGGCAATTGCTTCGGCATTGAAGGGTCATGTTACTGAAAACTCCCAAGAAGCTTTACGAGTATTGGATATTATTCTTAGGCAACATGCAGGTAAGAAGTAATATTTCTTACTAGATACTTTAATTTTGATCCTAGCGCACATATAATCAAACTTTGGGGCTGTTTTCTTAAATGTGTACATATATTCTTTCTAGGGGTTGTCTGTTGGTCCGCCAGTCGTTTTCCATAACAACCTTTCTAACTTTACTGATATTGGAGGTGGAGTTATGGGCTGTAGAGGCTTTAATTCTAGTTTCAGAACTGCTCAAGGAGGGCTCTAATTAAACTTAGGTTATTCATTTGTTAAATATTTTCATGATTTCTCTGCAATATTTTTTATTGACGTTTGTCTTGTGGGCTTATTTTTCTATTGTTTCTGCTTTCGAAAATACTGGTTTGCAGATGTCTCAACAACTATGATAGTTAGACCTGGTCTGGTTATTGATTTTCTTATCGCAAATCAGAGTGCAAGGGATCCTTTCACATTGGATTGGGCAAAAGTAAGTTAATTTTGATTTAAGTTCCATGAAACATTTTCTTGAAGGTATTCTGTATTGCAGCGAAATGGCAGAGCCATATGAACTTGGTATTGATTATTGTTAGCTTTAAAATTATTGGTTTTAAGTTAATTATCTTGCAACAAACAACTGTGAGATTTCCTGTTTTTTCCCTTTCTTTTTCGGTACATTTCACTGCTTAGATTTTATTACATAATTTAATGAATCGAAGATACTTCTTTTTGTATATATTTAACACATCTTGATCGCTGTTGCGAAGCAAATTTGCAAAATTGAGGAGTAACATGTTTCTAGCCTTAAAATTGTGATTGTAATATATTTCTCGCCTTAACATATTTCAATAGAGAACTTCATTGTAAACTTTCTTCTTAAAATCTTCCCTATAGAAATTAACTTCCTTCATTGAATGTTATCTAGACATTTTGACAATCCAGAAATAGTTATAGAAATCAATGCATTTTGACAATCTTGAAATAGTTATAGAATATAGTGGTTAACATTCAGAAATAAATAAACAACATTAAAGATCGCAGATCTTGGATATAAGTATACAAAGAAAAATATTTAACTTTTGTAAACTAAAAAACAACCATCACGTCCATACTGGTATTATTCAACTTTTGTCAAAGTAATCCACTACATCCCGACTGTAATCCTGGTTAAGGATCATTGTTAGTCCTTGTTTTGTTTTATAGTGATTAATAAATCAAGTTTTATTTTTATGTCTTGTACATAATTGATTTCTATATTGTTGTTACATAAATACTCAATGTAGTCAGAATTAGAACTTAAACTAAGGGGTCAAAAACAGCTGCTCGCGTATTTTCTAATAAAATTAGGCTAAAAAACAAACAGGCCCTACCCATAAATTTTATAGTAACACCTTCTCCTACAGACAATGCATCAGTTCATTTGCAATTGAACTAAGCATAGTGCCCAGTTGTTGCAATTGAGCACCGCTCAGTTTCAAATGTAACTGAACTGAGCACTGCTTAGTTGCCTTTGCAACTGGGCATAGTGCTTAATTGGTGCAACTGAGCACTATTCTCAGTTGCATTTGCCATTGAAACGAGTAGTTTAGTTGCAAATGCAACTGAACTGGGCACAATACTCAATTGTTGCAACTGAGCACTGCTCGGTTCATTTGCAAATGTAACTGAGCATTGCTTAGTTGCAAATGCAACTGAACTGAGCACTACCTAGTTGCATTTGCAATTGGGAACAATGCTCAGTTGCTGCAACTTAGCACTATTCTTGAATCATCACTACTATCAACTTTACAAGAGTCGTCATTGATCTTGATATACTAGTATTACAACACACTCCACGTTAGCAAATTTTTGCCGATCATGTTTATTTTTAATGATTGAACGCTGCTAGCATGCAACGGAGTTTGCAAACCAAGCACGCAACCAATTTGTAAATCTAAGCATGAAAACTTAGTTTGCAAAACTGAGCACACAAACCGAGCTTGCAAACTGAACACACAAACTGAGCATGTAACAAAATTGATGCAAATTGGGTTTGTAAACTCAATTCGCATATGCTAATTGAGTTTGATTAACATGTATTTTGCATACTAAGTTTGCGAATTCATAAATACAAAAAAAATTAGAACCTGAGTTGTAAATCAGTTTTCACCTTTTGATTTTGAAGGTATAAGTTTTTATCGAGTGTTTATATTAAATGCAGGCACTTGAAGAAGGTCGCTTTGGATTGTCGTATTGGACGTTGAAGAATATTCAAAACCCTTAGAGTTTGGAGTTGATGATCAGGAATGGTTAGGTTAACCGTAAGTTAAACTTTAAGTGTATTTTGAATTTTTTTGAAGCTTATGTTGTAATAATATCTGAATATATGACATTGTGGTATTTTAGATATGTAAATAATTGTTTATGATATATTATACTACATTTGCAGAGCATTTAAACTTTGCATTGAACCTGTATGATGAATTATTTGTGATATGGAAACCATTTTTTATGATATATTATCCTCCATTTTCTTTAAGTATTTTTTATTAGTATTGCAGCAATTACATAATAAGTTTATATTAGCAACGCTTATAAATGTTCCAATATTTGGATTAGCAACACTTATAAATGTTACAAAGCAAATGATAGACGTTGTTATAGTTATCTTTTGTGACGCTAATAGGTGTTATCAAATCCATGTTTTACAACGCTATTAAGTGTTGCTAAATAATATGGTAGCAACACTTATAAGTGTTAGTAAGATGCAGTTTAGTAACACTTATAAGTGTGACAAATTTGTCCGCTTCATTCCTCACAGGCCATTGCTAACACCAAAAAAGTGTTACTAAAATTATATGTAACACTTATAAGTGTTAGGAATTGCCTGTTTTGGTGTAGTGGCAACTAAAAATATTTTCATGGTTTATGGTAACCAAATCACTAATGATATAAGCGATGATGTCATAGAAGATATTTATGGATAAGGCTATTTTGGGAAGCCTTAAGGGTGAAGTAATGATGTGTAAAGGTGAACACATGAAGGGATGGGCTCTTGACTAGCCAAGAAGGTTTAGGAGGTGGTTGTGACTTCTTGTTAAAGCTTATATAATCACTTCATTAGCCTCACAAAAGCCTTTGCAAAATAATGAAAAAAAGCCATAGTCTTCATGCTCTTTCTCTTCTCCAACTTTCTTAAATCAATCGTAAATGAAATCCAATCTCTTCCAAACTTTGGCAAAGCTCTTAGAACATCCTAGGGATAAGGAAAAACTACTCAAAGTTAAAGGAAGTTGAAAAAAGGGAAATCTTAGGGCGTCCATGAGCATCAAGTTGAGGAGGGAGGTAGCCAAGACCAAAAGCAAGGAAAAGTTTGGATCTTTTGGTCGTTTGGTGATGGTAGGAAGTGTTGTATTTTTGGTGGCTTATGCTTGTGTTAGCTTGGTTTGAAGTGAGATTTCTCACCATTTGATTATATGTAAAGTGATATGATAAATATAAAGTACCTTTACTAATTAAAGTTATAACTTTGGACCTTACTTTCTTTTGAAAGCAAATGACAACTCTAATATTTATATGATCACTTCTATGAGCTTATATAACATGTGGCATACCTTTACGTTATGTATATATAATTGTTTGGATTGTGTTTTGAAATTGGAATGGATATGGAATGGTCCATGGTCCATATAGCGATAGTCGCTATGAAAACACTTTAAATCCTCTTGGTTTAAACTTGTTCAAATTATTTGTATGTTAACATATTGTAATATAATCTATTTTGGTTATGCTCTATACATATATAAGTGTATGTGACAATAAGGGATTAGTTTTGAAAGTTGTAGAACTTGTGAAACAAAGTTGTAAAAGTTAGAAGTGAATTAATTGATATGGATGCACTTTGTAAATGCCTTGTGTTCGACGATTTTTAATATTATTTTGAAAAATATCATTCAGATTTTACCTGCATCGTTATTAAGTATTATAAGTAAATTAATTACTATAAAAAAATTGGACCTTAAATCACTTGGTAGCATGTTGAAAACGAATCGAACATTGAAGGGTTTAAAACTGGTTTTGTTGCATAAACTGGAATCTGCAACACTTCGAATTTAAAACACTATATGGGATGTTTCAACTTTTGATAGTAGTTCTGTAAGTGCCATTATTTACCGTTTGAAAATTTAAATGGTTAAAAAAGATATTTCAATAATTAGAGCATTTTAAATTGGACCTTAATTATTTGTTGTTTGATAGAACATTTAGTAACATTAGTTAGAGCATTTTAAGAGTGGTTTCAAGTTTAAATACATTTTTAATAATTAGTTATTAATTTTTAAAGTAAAGGGTTTTAAATATAAAAAATGTTATGATTTTTGTTAAATTTGAAATTAGTTATTTTAAGTAATGTTTTATATAAATATTTAAAATCTATTTATAGGTATTTTAAAAGAATATATAAGTTTGGAAAAGTAAGTTAAGTAATTTGTAAAAGGATTAAATTGGTTTTGTTATAACCTTAAGTTAAAATGAATGTTTTGAGAAGTTAAATAAAAAAAGTACATTACCTTGTTAAATAAGTGTAGGTGTAAGAAGATTTTAAAAAGAATAGTTTAAAGATAATGCTAAGTATAAAATGGCATTTGGTTTATATAATAATGTTTTTAATAACATTTGTTTTAACCCATTTAAATATACATTTGAAATAAGTAGGCCTATAAAAAGAATAGTTTAAAGATAATGCAAAATATAAAATGGTTTTGGGCTTATAGTAACAGTGTTTTATGACATTTGTTTTTAACCCATTTAATTGTACTTTTGAAAATGTGAATTCTTGTTTAAGATTTGTGAATATTCTTATACCATTTGGGATAAGAATATGAATACATTTCTAAGTATTGAAAAGAGGAAAAATGAATAGGAAATAGTAGAATACATGTATATATCTTTTGTAAAGGTAAATATATATAAAAGTATTTGCATAGAAGTTTTAATTAATAATGGAATTAACAAATTGAAAAGGGGATTAGAAGTCCTTTATGTGACTTAATCATGCTTTGCGTGTTTACTTGTTTGTGGAAAGTATTTAATCTTAGACTAGGCACTAAAAGACGACAAAGTAGACTCGTTCTATCTATGAGAGTTACAATGATGTTCTGGTAGGGCTTAGAAGAAAACAGTGCTCTAACCTAATAGCTTCACTCTTGATCGAAGAATAGTGTAAGTTGAGAAGGTTGAAAAAGTGAAAAGTATACGAGATTTGGTTTCCATATGCGATCATTTTCATTTCATACTTGATAGTCAATTAGTCGATTATCGAACTTGACCAAAATTAACTTAGGAAGTATATAAAAGTTTCGTAGCTTCATACGATTCGAGATTTCTCAGGGAGGACTCATTGGAATGAAATGTCTCTCGCTTTAAGAATACATATACATGAGACACCCCGAGGGGGATTCCTTTACATCATTCTCTTACTTTTAAGAGAACCAGAATTGAGTTAATTGGAAATTCATCGATTTGGTTTTGAAGAGACCGAGATCAGATAAGTGTACTTATGTATTACTTAAAGAATACCACTTCAAAACCGATATATAAATTCTATGTTTTGGAAACGGTATGAGGTGAAACGTTATAGAGTTGAACTATCTATCCTAAGGTTAATTCAAAGGGAGAGGTCAGCGTTAACATTTCAAATGATGTTAGTGAGGGTACTGTTTGTCTTAAGGTTAAATCCAAGAGAGAGGACAGAGTTAGCATTCATCGGATGACTTATGCTGGAATACATGGAGAGATTCGAGATCTGATCGAGTGATGAAGACTCGTGTGACGAGATACTGAACGTGACTTCATTGTCGATAATGATAGAAAACAATGTAGGAAGCATAGCCAAGGGGTTTAGCTAACCTAAAAGGGTACAACAACTCTAAATATCTAGAGTTGATATCGATTGGACGTTGGTGCTAGGAGTTGGTGGTATTCGATGTCATGTGTTCGGTCGTGGACCAGCTATATTTACCTTTATGGTATATTTTATCTAGAAATATACGTGGTTTTGGAAGGTACTTTCTAACCCTTGTCAGGAGATCGGCCTCAATGTACTAAAGAGACCTCCACGGAAATCCATATGAAAAAGTACCTTAGCAGTTTTAGTTGTACTTATAATAATGTTATGTTGTGAGGTGCAAGCAGCACGACTATTTCTGATTTATATTCTACACCATAGATACTATCAATTATATCGCCATATGTACTTATTAGATGGGTTTGGTTCTTTTGTGGGGATAACCATTTCAGTGCTTGGGTGGTCTTTAAAGATATTGTTATATGCTGATAACATATTTCTTGAGTTTCTCATACCGAACTTATGTCTAACATGTGATTTTATCTTTCCTTTAATTTCTCGAGTTTTCTTTCAAGCAGTTGGAGAAAGGTAGATTTTAGTTGGATATTCTTTGGAGTTCAAGGAGTCGAGTTGAATGCTTTCACCATTGTAGTATTTTATTTTCATAGTAGTACTATTATTCATATACCAGCATTTGTGTGGACAGGCTATTATAATTGTCTAGGTAAATGATGGTACTTAGGTTTGTAACTCTAAAATGCTACGTATCTTAGAGTAGCACTTTGTACCGTATTTTGATATTATATATTACCATTCCGTTATGAGATTCTAATGTTGTGTTCTTGCCTTCTTGTACTATTTCTTTTCCTTTTATTTAGCTTAATAATTTGTCTTTCTAGACTTAAGTGCTCGGTACGTGAATACAATGGATGTATTAGTGTCGATATTTGGGGGTCGAAAAGGTGGGTCGTTACAAGTATATATCGATTCATAAATTTATGTACAAAATAAATAAACTAATTCAAAATTAATTTCCTTTCAAAATTCCATAAAAATATTAACCTTTAAATATATATTATTTCTTTTTATATAAAACAAAACTATTTATTATTTTCAACAATAATTTATATAAAACATTACTTTCATGTGAAAATTACACTTCCAATTAAATACGAAAATTAAATTATACTAATTTTTCCCATATGGATTTTCAATTTAATAAATTTCCAAAACCATAATATTCTTTTCCGAAATTAACATTAAAAGGTCTTTAACATAATTATATTTCAATTTCATTTCAAAACTAATATAATTCTGACAAAGTTCCCGTTTTTAAATATATTCGAAATTGTTTACCAAAAATTTCTTCGTCTAACCAATTTCACTTTCATTACAAAGGATAATTTTCATAATTTTCTAATTTCAAAGGCATGTTATTTTATTACAATCAATTCAATCAATATCAATCAAAATTCATCATAAAAATGATTAAACAATAGAATGCAACTCAACTTCACCTAATTCAATCCATATCAATCCAAATTTCAACACCACAATAAGCAAAACAAAACATGCATAGGAGAATGTGAACTAGAACATAAATGTGAATTAATCATTAACTAACCAAAATCATGTTGTAATTCCAAACCCAAAACTTGATTGCTTCAGCCCTTTACCTTAGCCATCATTCCCAAACATGCATGTCCATACTTGCCTTGCATAGCTCCGAGCACACCACCATCGTCTGAACCCCACTATCATCCCCTATATGCACGCAACAACAGCAGCCAACAGCCACGTGAGCCATCCATCGTCGCCAGCTACCTACACATCGCCAACAACCTGGCCGAGCTTGTTCGTCCTCCACGTAATTCCGCACTTTCCCATGTTGCGCGCTGCCTTCCCCTTACAACACACCTCAGCCCTTGGTCACCATTGATAACATGATGTCCCTCCGCCACCTCCATCACCATGTCTTTTTTTTCGACTGATCTAGGGCAAGGAATGAGGGAAAGAAGGGAATCGGTTTTTGGCATGGGGGAATTGGATTTGGTTAACACGGTGAGAAATAAAAAAAAGAGATCCTTCTAGAATAATGGAGAGAAAGATTAGGTCAATATTATTTATTGTTATTTCTTTCTATTCACAACTAAACCTCTTTCATTTATTTAATTTAAACGCCAAAAGTTCTTTTACATTTAATTAACTCCATCATTATCTATAAATGTATTTTAAATTTGATTTAAATTTATTTTCTATTTATTTCTCCATTATCCAGCTTCTTAACTATGTGGTTTTCAAATGAATCAGGATCTTGGGATGTAGACGAAACAACCTAAGGACTTGAAGGCATGCTTGGGAGGATAATAGAAGAAACTTAGAGGACTTGGAGCCATAATGAAGCTAGGAAAAGAAGTCGGTACCGATTCCTTTTTGATCGATACTGGGCAATTTCATGAGCTGCTTGGTTCTGGAGCTAAAGCCCATGGATTATTAGCTTAAGTGATCGTCAAGGAGTCAATTTCTTAAGGAGTAGATGAATAAGTCCTATGACATTCTGATGGAAAGAAAACTAGTAGTAGAGATATCATAACCTCTCAAAAATAATACGTTTGTAAGGAAAAGTGCACTAAACACGATGAATCATGGATAGAAGACCAAGAGAAGGTAGATGGAGCAACCACTCCCTAAAAAATCAAATCGGTACCGACCACTTTAGGACAATGTTGATATGATTTTTTAGATCTGGGGACTCCATCTTCCTCTCCTACATTCTGGGATTTGAAATGAGACTAGATATATTGAGATCTGACAATTCTGTTGGACGGTTTCCCTATAAATACAAGGGTTAGAGCATTTGGAAAGGACATTTAACACTTGCTTTCTTGGTCTTCTCTCTCTCTACACGACCTTGGTCACTAAAGAAGTTATTTTTTGTTGTTCTAGGCTGTTAGATCAGCGAAACCATTGCACTTGTGACTAAAATCTATAATCAATAACATTATAGTGGACTAGGCCTCGGATTTGCCCAACCACCATCAAAATTTCTTTGTGTTATTATTTTTACTTACTAGATCTATTTATTTCAATTCTTTTTTGGGTGTTGTTCCATTCTCCATCTTAACATTTAGGTACTTCAATTAGGAATGGAATTTCTCAAGCATAGATCTAGATATCTCTTACGAATTGGGGTATCCAGAGGTTAGATCCAGAAGGTTTCTATCTAAAGCTTGAAGGAATTTCATATTGGAATTAATGGCACCATCAAGGCAGTCAGGTAGATTTGGAGCAGTGGCTAGTGTAGATGGAGGAGCTTCTCATCATATGGAAGTTATCAACCAGACTTCAACAACAGTAGCAGGACCGTGTTGCCATCAAGATAGTCAGAAGGCTCTATTGGATAAAATGGATGCTAGCATAGTTTTGCTGACCCATCAATCGCAGAGGTTCAGGAGGAGTGGGAGGGTGACATGCATTACCTGTTGGAACTGAAGAGGAAAACTTATCTATTTCTGGACAAAACAAAAGAGATGGAAAGTAAAAACAAAAGGAATTGACTACTTGAGCAGTAGGGGGAAGTTCTGGAGGAACTAGGAGAGTCCCTACCAAGGGAATTCAGATCGGTACCGGCCAGAATCAGTTAAGTGCCAACTTAAATTTGAGGCAATTGGAGGGACTGGAAGCTGAAGCCTTTAACTTATTAGACTCTAAGGATGATTTGCAACATGCTGGAGATGATGGTGGAGTGGATGTTGAACCTCGGGATGTGGGTGTTCCAACAACCGCCACGAAGCCAATCAAACGTCGAAGAAGAGACAAAGGAGTGCTTCTCCCAAAGACTGAAAACCTAGATGTCAACAAGCAAACCGAGACCTTTTACAGAGTCAAACACTCGACATAGCTCTTGATGGTCGTCCTTCGAAGAACTAGGCTAGCGAGGAGAACATAGTAGATATGATCAGGTGGTTGTTGGAAGAAAATAAGTGGAGAAAGAATGAGAGCTGGGGTTCTGCGCCTAGTAGAACTCCATTCATGGATAATATTCTAATGAAGGAGTATCCCAAGAAGTTTATGATGCTGGCAATGTCATTGTATAACAGGACTATCGATCCTAGGTAGCATTTAATTAATTACGGATGGCACATCGATGGTTCCAGAGCAACAGATTTGGTTCGATATAGATGCTTCCCTATTTTTCTAGATGGAGTTACGTCAATGTAGTTCACTCGGCTTCTCTCAAAGTATATATCGATCATTGAGAATTAGTAAAGAAGTTTCTAGAGTAGTTTTGGTTGCATATTGTTCGGTTTAAGGATGTGATGTCCTTATCAAGCCTTTCTCGAGGACGCCAGGAGTAATTTAAGGGGTTCTTGAATAGGTTTTAATATTGTAATGGCAGAAGTTAATAACTCAAATGAAAGTATGGTGTTGATGGCATTGGTCTGGGGCATACATCTAGAAAAGGATTTTGGAAAATGGTTAAGAATAAAGTAGCCGACGACTATGGAAGAGTTCCACCAGAAAGCTAATCAATTCTAGCATTTGGAAGAAGCAAGTCGGGTTGCTGAAAGACTAGTGGTGGACTATAAAATGAAGTGATATAGAGTGATGTTGCGATTAAACAAACCGGCAAAAGCTTTGGTAATATCACTATTAATGTGGAAAATTCTGGCAATCAAAGGAAGAGAAATCAGGGCACTGGAGACAGGGTGAATGAAGCCAAAAAGCGCCTAAGGAATATGAGGCCGGAAGAATATACGCCTTTGAATGATACATATGAAAATATATACCTTGCTACTCAAGGCATGAAAAGGTATAAAAAAACTGCATAGGAGGGAGGCAATCAAGGAAGAAAGGCGCTCAGGAAAGTTCTAGGAGGGAGGCAATCGAAGAAGAGAGGTGCTCAAGAAAGTTCTATCAGTTCCATGAAACTCATGGGCACAACACGAATTAGTGTCGACATTTAAGAGATTTTATCGAGGAGTTGATAAGAAAGAAAAAATTACAATAGTATGTGAGAGAGCCGCATGATGGCGGACAAAATTCTAGATTCCAAGGGTCGAATGCCCAAGGGAATCAACCTGGACCCAATAAAGCAGGGCCAGGTAGACAGATGGAAGGATAGTTGTAAATACCATAATTGGAGGACTCCAACCAGTGGAGAAAAGATGGAATGAAATGGAATAGTATGTGATTTCGTTAAGACATGTACCATTGGAGAGCTGCTTCGCCATTGAGAACAGAGATATGGCTAAGTAGCAAAGGATGATGACAGATGATATTATGTTTTAGAATAGGGATTTTAATGGGATAGTGTAGCGACCCGACCTTCTACCACCAGAAAGTCGCGTCATCTTTTAGAAAGAAAGGGATAGAAAAGATAGAGAAGAAAGAAGAAACAACATCAGAATCTCAATAGCGAAACGAATAAATTATATTAATCACATAAGTATTTCATAATATACAACATCAATCAGAGTTACACAGATAATACATCAGATACTAGACAGTTATAAACACCTGTCTAGTTAATAAACTCGATACAACTCAAATACAACACAAAGATACCAACACAGCGGAAAACTATATATCTAAAATGCTGAAGCCTCCTGCTCCATTGCTCCTCCACAATTCATCAAAGCTAACCCGAATCCCTTGGCTACTCGTAAAAATTTGAGTATCCAAGAGTTTAGGAAAAACAGAAATAAACTCCGGGTCAGACATGAGTCTGGTGTGAGTAACATGTTAAAGTTGCTTAACTTTGAAAAACCTTTGAAAACAAAAGGTATCACGTAAGACTCCCCACACATAAACATGGGTAAGTTTTTACCTTACGCTAACCAAACATTTGATAGGAAATTCTATGATATTATAATAGGTCTAGGGTTTTCAAGTAAATATAATCATAGCCGAAATTGTTACATTTATTAAATTCCAGCATACTAGCCAACATGTGGGTAATACAATCAAATCCGAGGGCACTTATTGGAGTTTGGATTCCATACAATGGCAGGGCTACTGGGATACCGCCCGTCACAGTACGTGGCCTAGATCACCGTACCGAGGAGTACGCCCGCTCCCCTACAACACAAAGCCGGAACTATCCCTTACTGGACAATTCCCGAACAAGAAAACCCCGCGGCTGTAGCTAGCAACCGCCCACACAGCCGAATAAAAAGGGACTCTAGACAGGGGAAATCTTATCCTACTTGGGTGCTACCCACTAACCTTGCTGCACCTCCCCTGTTTTAGCCATTCCCGGTTGATGAAGCTTGAGGCTACGATTACCTTTAGAGAACACATCTCTTAGAATGCTCATCGTCCACCTAACGATGTTCTGAAAGCATTCAATCCATACAAGTTCGTTCCGGGTTCGAACGAAACCGAAGGCATTATCTCGTTACACTCATTTTGGAATCACCCTCAGAGTTAACGACAATAACCCTTGCACTCTGAATCTTCATCTTCACTTGAGATTCACGACCTATCGTTAATTTGGATCGATGTGGTTTTCGGATATCCAAATCTGGAAATCCGATCCCGGTCTCATCGAAATCCAAACCGTATCTTTTAAGGCCAAGTTGTTTTAAAGTTAAAACAATTCATTTCATTATCCATATACACACAGATAGATAATTCACAATATCACAGATAGATAATTCATAATATCATCATAAATAGATAATCCATAATATCATCATACTTCAACCAAAACATCCATATCACACAGCATTACTTATCTCATATCTGAGATTTCAAACCATTCAAGGAAATCAATATCATCCATCCATACATAAACAAGGATTCATCAACACATTATTTATAATTAATTTAAAATGAATTAAATTAATTACCTTATTTCTAATTAATTTAAAGGAAATTGAATTAATTACTTCATTCTATAAATCCTGCTTACATAACCATTAATTAATTACAAATCAATTAATTAATCATTCTCTAAGTTTCCATCTTAATTAATCATCCTGGATTAATTATCCTTTAATTACATTCAAGTAATTATCTTTTAATTAATTTCACAAATAAATTATCTTATACCAAATATAGAAAGTAACCTTTTAATTACTAAAATTACTTCTTAATTAATTACATTAATGAATCCCTTCATTTATTAATTATTTCCAAATAAATCCATTCTAAATTACATCATTAATTATAATAATTAATGATCTCTAATTACATTTATTACATTAAGTAATTAATCTTCAATTAAACCAAATTGTTAATCACCCTTGAATAACTCCATTCAGTAATTAACTACCCTTAATTACTTCATTAAATAATTTAATTACTCCATAATTAATTATCTCTAATTAATCTCTTGATTAATTATACAAAGTAATTATACTCAAATTACTTTCATTATTAAATCATCCTCAATTTATTTCTTCCCTAAGTAATTATACTTATCACATCATCAAATGGTTATTTAAATTAATTAAACTTAATTAATTATCATAAATAATTCATATTAAACTTAATTAATTACAATGATTAATTAATTTCTTAATTACTTTTATTAAGTAATTATACTTAAATAATTCACAATTGATTATCTTAAATTAATTAATCTAATTAATTATCAAAATTAATCATACTAATTCATTATTAAATAATCCTAGTTAATGACCTTCATTAACTATTAACAATTCTTTAACTACTTTTCTAAAGTAATTAATTAAGATTTATTATTAACTACAATTTAATTTTATCTTTAATAACTCAAATAATTAATCCTTAATTATTTAATTAATCAAGTGTTAAATATAACTTAATTAATCCTTAATTACTTGATTAATTAATTACTAATCAATAATTAAAATTCAAATCTTATTTAATTAATGATCCTTAATTACCAATTTATTTATCCAAAATTAATTATCTTAAACCTTAATTAACTA